>NQII01004722.1:100423-138419 GCA_002778355.1 Clitarchus hookeri | reverse complement strand
AAAAAATATTATTTTTACATGTAAGAGTTTATAATGTTATTAACACAGCGTTTTTTTTTAAATATTAAGTGTAGTTATAAAAATGTGTACATTGCAAATAATGTGACAAGGAACTCAAACCATATTCGAATTGACCATGTACTATATAATTATTGTAGAATTTAGTAGTGTTCGATTCGGACAGCGTCGATTTTCATTTGTTCAAAAATGGTAGCGATTTGGTATTTTAGTGTTTTAGGAAGTTTCGTAACATACTAAAAACTAAATACTCGAATACCAAAGGGGCCGCGGTGGCTGAGCGGTTAGCCTGCTCGCCTCCCACCAAGGAGAACAGGTTCAATCCCCGGCTGGGTCTCTCCCGGATTTTCGCATATGGGAATCATACCGGACGATGCCGCTGTTCGGCGGATTTTCTCGGTTTTCTCCCGTTTCCCCCTCCTCTTCATTCCGGCGTTGCTCCACACTAACCTCAATCAGCCTCATCGGCTCTTCAGACCTCGCTGTTAAGAGCCACCGAAATCTCTTCAAACAATACCAAATACGTCATCATTTTAGTTGACGAATTATCAGCGTGTGACCTTTTAGTAAACTTAATGTGCCAATCGGGACACGGCCTCAGTTTAATAACATTCTATCTAAGAACTGTTGTTTTACAAGCCATTTACAAAATGCATAAATTTTCTCTGGTTTTAATTCGTATTGGCCATGAAACATATGTGAAAGTTTAATTTAACCATGTAATGCGATAATTTAATGTTAGGTTAGGTTCGATTGAACGGTTATATTACTTTTCATAACTTTAGTTCATGTATCAATGCCATTTCTTAAGATTTATTAATATTAAAAATAAAAATTTGCAGCAATTGATTTCTTTATGGCACTATTACATGTTGTTCCAGGCTTGATGGTGTATCTAGAAAAGTTCAGAACAAAAATATTAATATTCCAACTCCATTTTTTAACACAGTAGTTCATAATGCTATAAACAGGCTAATCGCCACCATCGATGGTAGTAATAGTCGTAGAATTCACAGCAATGTGGACTAGAAACACCTACTTTCAACTACTTATAATTTTGTTTTTCTACTTCATTCGACATTTCACATTTGTATAGAAAAAGAATGATAAAAATAATCCATTATTATCTAACTGCTGTGTTTTGAGCAACGATGTGTATTTTTTGAATTGCCACTTAATTAGGGTGTTTAACCATTTCACTGTTTTTATGCATGCATAAGGCCAAATAGCTCCTTTTTGTATGAATCGATCTCTTACACATGGATGACTTTTTGTAAGCCTGTTTATGAGATCATTTTACTGTCTCTGTATGTATGTGTGTGCTTGGTGTGCGTCTCTGTGTTCCCCTAAAAACTATTAAAACCATAAAACAAATTTCACTTAACTCTGTACACATTAGTACTCAGAAAAGATATAAGACTTTTATAGTTTTCACAAAGCCTACTAGTTTTTTTTTCAAAATGGTGGCAATTTTAAAATATAGGACACTATGACTTATATCGGAAACAATTTAACCGATTTGAACAAAAATTAGTGCATTGACAGAGTATCATTTAAATATAGAATTACGAAAAGGTCACTGTTACAGGCCCACCATTTTTTAAGGTAGCACCACACTAAAATATTAAACTTTTAGATTATATGTACCTAGGAAACTAATATTAAGAGATTCCACCAAAATTTGGTACAAAAACAATACTGTGGTAGCTTATGTAGAGAAGCGATTTAAACAGATAAAGCACTTATTTTCGAAATTGTGAAAATATAAATATTTCAGGGTTATTTGATAAATCTACCATACTATTTAATTAATTTCGACCAAACTAACTGAAAGTCTCTATTATAAGCATATAATTTACGAAAACGCATAGTTTCTTTCGTATACCATTTTGTAGGACAGCACCACATAGAAATAAAGTTCGTATGCTTAATTTTGGAAAACAATCATATTATTCCTACCAAATTTTGCAAACATAATACTATGCAAGACGTGAATATTAAAATATTTAAAGTATTTGAGACACCTATTTTCAAAACGGCAGCAATATAAACATTATATTTAGTATGTCATATTTACGAAATAATGTAAATCATTTCAACTTAACATAGCATGATGGCAGTATCTGTAGACAACTTCAAAAATTTATACACAGAGGCTCTGTTGTCCGTCATTTTGTAAGATAGTACTACGTGAATAAATACACATTTATGTCATATATTGGGTTAAAACCAACCGATTCGTAACAATATTAACAAACACGTAGGACTGCGGTAGGCCATGTAAATGTGTATTCTGTAAGAGAGCCACAGACTTACTTTCGAAACAGCGGAAATATAAACTTTTTAACTTCGTATACCATATCTACGAAACCATGTAACCAATTTAGATTTAATTGTGTATACTGACAGTACCAATGCAAGCATTAAAAGANGGGGGGGGTGGGGTGCCAAGAAAACTGCATACCGTATTTCTGCGCTGGTCGTAAAATAAAAAATATTATTTTTACATGTAAGAGTTTATAATGTTATTAACACAGCGTTTTTTTTTTAATATTAAGTGTAGTAATAAAAATGTGTACATTGCAAATAATGTGACAAGGAACTCGGACCATTTTCGAATTGACCATTAACTATATAAGTATTGTAGGATTTAGTAGTGTTCGATTCGGACAGCGTCGATATTCATTTGTTCAAAGATGGTAGCGATTTGGTATTTTAGTGTTTTAGGAAGTTTCGTAACATACTAAAAACTAAATACTCGAATACCAAAGGGGCCGCGGTGGCTGAGCGGTTAGCCTTCTCGCCTCCCACCAAGGCGAACAGGTTCAATCCCCGGCTGGGTCTCTCCCGGATTTTCGCATATGGGAATCATACTGGAAGATGCCGCTGTTCGGCGGATTTTCTCGGTTTTCTCCCGTTTCCCCCGCCTCTTCATTCCGGCGTTGCGCCACACTCACCTCAATCACCCTCATCGGCACTTCAGACCTCGCTGTTAAGAGCCACTGAAATCTCTTCAAACAATACCAAATACGTCATCATTTTAATTGACTAATTATCAGTATTTGACCCTTTAGTAAACTAAAAGTGTCAATCGGGCCACGGCTTCAGTTTAATAACATTCTATCAAAGAACTGTTGATTTACAAGCCATTTACAAAATGCATACATTTTCTCTGGTTTTAATTTGAGTTGGCCATGAAACATATGTGAAAGTTTCATTTAACCATGTAATGCGTTAATTTAATGTTAGGTTAGGTTCGATTGTACGGTTATATTACTTTTCATAACTTTTGTTCATTTATCAATCCATTTCTTAAGATTTATTAATATTTAAAAATCAAAATTGGCAACAATTAATATCTTTATGGCACTATTACATGTTGTTTCAGGCTTGATGGTGTATCTAGAAAAGTTCACAACTAATATACTAATATTCCAACTTCATTTTTTAACACAGTAGTCCACAATGCTATAAACAGGCTAATCGCCACCATCGATGGTAGTAATAGTCGTAGAATGCACAGCAATGTGGACTAGAAACACCTACTTTCTACTACTTATAATTTTATTTTTCTGCTTCATTCTACATTTTACATTTGTATAGAAAAAGTATGATAAACATAATCCATTTTTATCTAACGGCTGTGTTTTGAGGAACGATGAGTACTTTTTTTGAATTGCCACTTAATTAGGGTGTTTAACCATTTCACTGTTTTTATGCATGCATAAGGCCAAATAGCTCCTTTTTGTATGAATCGATCTCTTACACATGGATGACTTTTTGTAAGCCTGTTTATGAGATCATTTTACTGTCTGTGTATGTATGTGTGTGCTTGGTGTGCGTGTCTGTGTTCCCCTAAAAACTATTGAAACCATAAAATTAATTTCACTTAACTCTGCACACATTAGTACTCAGAAAATATATAAGACTTTTATAGTTTTCACAAAGCCTACTAGTTTTTTTTCTTCAAAATGGTGGCCATTTTAAAATATAGAACACTATCACTTATATCGGAAACAATTTAACCGATTTGAACAAAAGTTAGTACATTGACAGAGTTTCATTTAAGTATAGAATTACGAAAAGGTCACTGTTACAGGCCCACCATTTTTTAAGGTAGCACCACATTAAAATTATTAACTTTTACATTATATGTACCTAGGAAACTAATATTAACCGATTCCACCAAAATTTGGTACAAAAACAATGCTGTGGTAGCTTATGTAGAGAAGCGATTTAAACAGATAAAGCACTTATTTTCGAAATTGGGACAATATAAATATTTCAGGGTTATTTGATAAATCTACCATACTATTTAATTAATTTCGACCAAACTAACTGAAAGTCTCTATTATAAACATATAATTTACGAAAATGCATAGTTTATTTCGTAAACCATTTTGTAGGACAGCACCACATAGAAATAAAGTTTGCATGCTTAATTTTGGAAAACAATCATATTATTCCTACCAAATTTTGCAAACATAATACTATGCAAGACGTGAATATTAATATATTTAAAGTAGTTGAGACACCTATTTTCAAAACGGCAGCAATATAAACATTATATTTAGTATGTCATATTTACGAAATAATGTAAATCTTCAACTTAACATAGCATGATGGCAGTATCTGTAGACAACTTCAAAAATGTATACACAGAGGCTCTGTTACCCGCCATTTTGTAAGATAGTACTACGTGAATAAATACACATTTATGTCATATATTGGGTTAAAACCCATCCGTTTCTTAACAAAATTAACAAACACGTAGGAATGTGGTAGGCCATGTAAATGTGTATTCTGTAAGAGAGCCACAGACTTACTTTCGAAACAGCGGAAATATAAACTTTTTAACTTCGTATGCCATATCTACGAAACCATGTAACCAATTTAGATTTAATTGTGTATACTGACAGTACCAATGCAAGCATTAAAAGAGCTGATACACAAATTCTTTTGACCGCCATTTTGGAAGATGGCATCCATTTCAATTCACTATTTATAATTTTNTGCACAAATTATTTTGACCGCCATTTTGGAAGATGGCATCCAATTCAATTCACTATTTATAATTTTGTTGCTCAACTAAATGTATACGACTTAAGGGGTAGTCATATATTTTCAAAACAACAGCAATTTAAATATTTAGGTAGATGCCGTATGCTTCAAACAATTTCAACTAAACATTTATATGCTTGCAATATATAAGATAAAAGGCGAGTTTGCCGATACATAAACTTTCTATCTGCCATTTATGAAGATAGCAACACAAGAGAAAACTGCCATTATGCCACATTCCTGGGACAAATCAAAGGATTTCCACCCAATTATCCGCACGAGTACTGTTGCGGAAGGCATTTTGATCCTACTTTCCAGAGGAAAGATATGCTATGAGATCACTTTCTTTTCTGTGTGTCTGTGGGTCTGTGTGCGGATGTTTGTGTGGATCTGTGTGTGTCCCACTACAAAGTTTTGAACAAGTGAACCGAGTTTCACAAACTCGGTATACATACTATAATAACTAATAAGCATATCTGACTTTAATTATTTTCAAAGTGGCGGCCTTTTAAAATTTTGGTTGCTACGTCACATCTCGGGAACCAATTAACCTATTTCACATATCTTATGTTATCGGTCCATCATATAAGCATTTAATTTATATTTGGATGGCGTTGTTAATCAGCCATTGTTTAAATTAGCACTACATGAAAATTAATTTTTTGTTACATGTAAAATATTAAACGGATTCTCGTCACATTTGGTACATAAATAATACCACATTTTGCCATTGAAATGCAAAGAGTTCAATTGTATAATGCACTTATTACCGAAATGGCTGCAATTAACATTATTTAGGTTTATTTGCTACATCTACCATAACATTCAGGCAATTTCCACCAAATTTTTGTGCCGAAAATTCCTATTAGAAGTGCTTTGTACGTCCACACATAACCACTTTTGTAAGTGAATTTTTTAAGATACAATAACAACGAAATTTTGCACACAAGTAGTACTACAGCAGGTGATGCAAATTTCTATGTTCGAAATATGTCAGACATTTAAAAAATGGTGGTCATAGACACTTTACCATATCACTTTGTATCTGCGAAACCATGTAATCAATTTGAACTTAATTTTGTATTCCGGGATTTTCTATTACAATCACCAAATGTGTCTTCATGAAGTATATATCATGTTCAATTTGTAATATAGCATCAAATGCAAATATAAAATTTTTATGTCATATCTCGTGAACCAATAATCCGAATCCTATAAAATTTGGGGTACAAGTATCATCACTACGACAGACCATGTAAATAGATATGTTTTGAGTTAACCAGACACTTAATTTTAAAATGGCGCCCATGTACACATTTCAGCTTACTACACTATGTCTACTGAACCATTTAACTAATTTCAACTTAACTTTGTATGCTGGCAGTAGCTATGAAAGCATTAAATAAGATAATACTGCAACTTTTTCCCCACTATTTTGGAATGTAACCTCATGCAAAATTACGCTCTTATGCCATACCTCGGGTTACAATTAAAACATTTTCACCTAATCATGCGACGAGGTATACTTTAGTCCATTTAAATTTGTATGTCTTATAGGGGGAACTAAATACACTATTTTAAAGATAGCAGTCGTATAAATTTTTTTGCTTAGTGTGCCATATGTCTAAAACAATTTGAGCGGAAAATTTTATGCTGACAGTAATTACGAAAATCATAAAATTTTCTAATAAACAACCTTTTTGTCCTACAGTTATGACGATCGCCACGTGAAAAATTGATGTTTTATACCATATCTCGAGGACCAATCAACAGATTCCCACCCAAATTTACAAATAAATAGTGTTGTGGTAGACTTTGTAAATTTTAGTATTTTAAGTGGGGCAAACCTTTATTAAAATGTCAATATAATTAATCTAGTTTAGTATTTCATAACTATTTATACCATTAAACAAAATTAAACACATAATTTTGCATGCTGACAGTATCTAATAGTAACATCGTATACAGATCCTCTTTTTTAGGCCTTTTAGTTATGATAGCGGCAAATGAGACAACAAGGAGTTTATGCAATATCTCGGGTGACACAAAACCAATGTCCACCAAATTCTTGACAGTAGTAGCGCTACGATTGTTCATGGAAACTTACATGATTTATGTTATTCACGCACTTGTTTTCAAAATAATGTCATTGTGTAACCCTATATACCAAAACACATGACTGATTACAACCGAAGTAGATGCTCTGAATCCTATCTCCGTAAAGCAGTTTACACGCCAGCTTGCGGTACGAAGGCATCTGTTGTGAATTGCCGGGTAAGACACGCGTGCATTTGCAATATATCTCTTGTTTAGCACATGCTTCTGGTTTACATTTCTAATGATATCGCTGTCATCTAAGCTTTTAAGAACTTGATGACAATTATTTTCCTCCGCCAAGAGGAAAGTTAGCTCAATAATTATATAGGTAACTTCTGGTTATGAACTGTACAGGCGTAAGTCATGGGGGTATAAAAGTTATTTTATGTAAGATTCATATAAAGACACGACTNTAAAAGTTATTTTATGTAAGATTCATATAAAGACACGACTGAAGATATTGTGCATTGGGTGATTTATCAAATGTTTGACTACGAAAGTGAGGAGGTAACGCGAGCAGACTGCAGAGGCGGCCTGCGCTGCTCGGACTCCCTGTCGCTGTCCTCCCTGACCCTGGCTCCGTTGTCACGACGAGGCGGTCGTTCGCTAACAGACCCGCGTCACGCGATGCTGTCGCGAGACATGTCGGCAGAACGACTGCTGTAACAACGCCCGGCCCTTCATTCGCAGCGAGGCCCCGTGGGTCCGCCTTAACATTCGACTAACTGATGTCAGCTGGATGTAAACTGGCTACTTCAAGCCAGTGGTGGGGCCAAGTCTCCACTTAGGAGGTTCTTAACGTCGAGGTCATGAGCGCCGTTCGGGTGAAGCGTGGTGAGCAGGGTGCGGTGCCGGAATAAGGGGGGGGGGGAGGAGATCCCCGAGAAAACCCGCCGACCAGTGGCAGCGTCCAGCACGATTTCTAAGTGAGAAAATCTGGGAGCGACTCCACTGGTAATTGAACCCGAATCGCCTTGGTGGCCCAACTTGCGCAATCTTCAGATGAGCTCCCAAACTGGCGTAGCCAGAAATATTTCAATAATGCCGTAAAGGGAAGGGGTGTTACACTGACTGACAAGTGAAGGACGGGAGGGTAGGGTTACAGCACTACTAGTGGTGCTGAGACGTGTGCTAATTACGACAAGTTACTGCAGAATATTATCTCACAGTGGGTATTATAAAACGCATCATGGTTAACAGAGATTCAATACTTTATCAAACTTGAAGATATACTAATAATTTTAATAGTAATTGTTGAACACCATAGTGGTGAGGAAAGGGTTACAACCCCCAAGCTCCTCCTCCTTCTGGTTTTGCTTTTGACCCCCTTCCCCCGCTTACAGGTGAACAAGCCTAAGACATTTCGGTGCTATCAAAACCAAAATTATATGTTGCATAAAAGTAATATAAATGTCTGTAAGCCANCAAGCCTAAGACATTTCGGTGCTATCAAAACCAAAATTATATGTTGCATAAAAGTAATATAAATGTCTGTAAGCCAGAAGCGAGGACGTATGTAAGTATCAGAAAATCATACTATAGTTTATTCGCGGTTTCGGAACACTTTTCTAATTTGACCTTTGAAAAACACCTCATGTATTACGTGTTTGGTTGTTTCTCTTAATATGCCAAGTATCACAAGTGTTGTATACTTGTATTAACAAAAAAGTACCTTATACTGGTTAAGTTTAAANTTCTTAATATGCCAAGTATCACAAGTGTTGTATACTTGTATTAACAAAAAAGTACCTTATACTGGTTAAGTTTAAATTTTACTAGAACTTTTTATCAGTAAATTATAATATTTCAATAAATGACTTATATGAGTAAAAACAGAGAGAAATTACGTGTGTTGCACGATTAGTAAGAAATAGTTTTATGCAAAATGTTATTACAGTGAGTGCGCATGAATGCGGTGCGTTGGCACTATGGTGCAATTTTCTAAGCTTTGATTGTATGAGGCGGAGAAATATCTTGGAAGTAGAACATTAGTAGGGCTTCAAAAAAGTTCGAAGAAACATTGAGTGGAGTTTAGCAGTTTTTCAATACTATTTACTGCAAAAGTTAAATTTAAAATAAAAACTTACAGTAACTCCTGTTTTAATTCTGATACATTTTTGATAAGTCATTATATAAACGCATTTTAGTGGAAAAATAAAAACTTTAATGGTGTATTTTCCTAGAATTAAGGAGGGGTAGAATAATGACTCCCCTGTCTTTCTCCACCTTTAAAGCAACAAATCTCCAGTCATCAGTTNAGAATTAAGGAGGGGTAGAATAATGACTCCCCTGTCTTTCTCCACCTTTAAAGCAACAAATCTCCAGTCATCAGTTGCCAAAGGAAATTTACCAACTAAACAATTGGTATTATTTTATTCTATCTACTATAATAGTGTTAGAAATTCTTATAGAAGGAAGAAGTTTTATTATAGCACTATGTCTTGCAAAATTTGAATTTGGCAATATAAGATTTCGAGATGATTGTGTTGGCAGGTTTTATGAAACATATGCATTCAGATGGACACTATTATAAATTGCACAGTCGATTGGTATGCTGGTTATTCTTCCTTTACTTATATTACGGGCTCCTACATTACGCCACTCAGATAGAAATATATACCATAAATGCGATATCCACAATGTTGACTACTGTGTGAAGAATTCTCAGCTTTAAAGTAAAAATTATATGTTTTTTGAGTTGCTTAAAAGTGTTGGTAACATTGTTTGTTGTTCTGCACAACTACCCACCTGCCACCACAGGTNTATCCACAACTAACCACCTGCCACCACAGGTTTTTCTTCGAGACAGGAGTCACGTTTGTGCCACAGAATCGCAGACATTCACTTGCGCGTAAATGCTCCAAAACTTGCACGGTTTGAACGAGCTTCGTGGCCGGGGTTGTCAAAGTGGCTTCCGCGTTACGTATTCGAATTCCGACTAAGCAATGGGAAGGTTTGCCGCTTTCTATGTAGGAATAGATTAAGTCTTCTCCCTCCTTAGACTTCCAGAATATAGTACAACGTTAACAATTCTAACAAACTAAAAATAATTCCCCCGGATTTTAAATATAAGTTTTGAGTAATTTGTATAATCCTGCGTCCGGTACTTGATTTGTAACTATCACTGTTCCGTCACGTTTCCATGGGCATTGAAGAAGCCAATAGCTACTGAAAGTAAGGAATATTTTTCTTGTCAGCATTTCGTAGCTTACGTGCTAGGCCTTCGTATAACTGACAGACGTATATGTCATTAAAATATTCATGTTCAATACTTTATTGAGATCATGTATACATTAAATGACTCAATGTTCTTGAACTCAACAATCGGTCCAGCCTGTGTCATTAAAAAACACGCACATTTAACTTCACCTTATATGTTTTTTTTACACTGCCAGGCAATATATATAGCACAAACATAGGGACCCATTGGATGATAGTGAAATTTTATGGATATAGTGACGCAGATGAGTAATACATATGATCACAAAAATTGAGCAACAGGACAGTTACATATGTATCTGTGGTAAGCCGCCCGGTCATTTGCAATAGTCCGTGGCACCCCATCGCACTGCGATACACGCTGCAACACTGCCTTGGCATGAAGTCCATCAGGCGCCGGATGTTGTCCTGAGACAGACGGGCCCACTATTGTCCTAAATCTTAGGTATTGTGGCATAGCGACAGCTGCGTTTCAACTGGTCCCACTCATGCTAGATTATGGACATATCAGGAGAGCGGGCAGGTCATGGTCTTTGTACACGATGGAAACAGTCCTGGGCAACCCGTGCCGTGTGAGATCGGGCATTGTCCTGCTGGAATATCGCACCTGGAGTCCGGCTGAAAATGGGAAAAGATATAAGGGGGTAGGATCTCATCCACGTGCTGCTGGGCCGTTGATGTTCCACGTAGCACCATGAAAGAGAATCGGCTATTGTAGGCTATGGCTCCTAAGAACGTAATGCAAGTTAGCCGCTCGATAGCGAGGTTGGGATTGCGGAGTTTACTACGCGCCCTCCACAATGGATGCGATGATCATCAGTTCCCACAACGATGCGGCAACTCATTACTGAACACCACGCGTCACCAGTCTGTAGCGTTCCACATTACTCTGGCTGCTAGTGTTGCAGAGTTAATGGCATCACATGTATTAGGCGCTGGGATCGCAAAATTCACCTCCGCGAGGCGTCGGGAGATGGTTTGTGGATACACACGAGTCCCAAAGCTGTCAAGTATCATGGACCGGTCACCATGGTATTCCTCAGCGTCTACTGCACGATCCGTTGATCCTCTCTGCTGGTAGTCGACCTCGTACGTCCTGAGCCTGTCCTCCGTGTGTGGATATCTTCATGAATGTACTGTACCCAACAGCCTCGACAATATCATCCAAATTATCTACATGCACAGTGAAAAAAAATTTCATTAATTTTAAGGTAAAGTGCTGGTATAAATTTATCCAGAGGTGTCCGTAACCTCTCCACAAAAATATTGACACTTTAAAAAACGAACTTTCCGTAAATATTACGGAACATCTAAATAAATTTCCCAGTTCGTTTTTTGTACTTCCAGTTTAAAATACAAAGAGATAAAGATACAGACTTTAATTTTTGTTATGTAGGTGTTCTAATGTGTATAAAAATATATATAAAAAAACAGTGATGTAGCACGAAAAGGATGTTTTGGGTACAAGGGCTGGGATTTGAGGATAAAGAGAATCATAAAGAGCACCCGCCGCAAATTTGGATTTCCGCCATTTTGTGATGTTCATTACATTAAGCTGTCGGCTAACTTGTTTCCGGTCCCTATTTCCTTTCCACCCACCACTTTGCATTTTTATGAGGGGTTATAACAATTTAAATATTGAATTAAATTCATATAAACATTATTTTTTTAATAAATTTCTAAAATTTACAGATACGAATGTATCAAGCGATTTATCAACGTAATCGCATTTTCAAGGATAATTATACTATAATGTCACAACTATCGATTTAGTTAAGCATAATTTTATAAAATAAAAATGATGTATTCTTTTTATATATTTTTATTTAACTTTTACAAAAAAGTGAAACATGTGACATGTCTACATGTTCGTATTTTTTAGAGAGATAAGAATATACCATCAGAAAATATGATACCATGATTACGACCAGCACCATATTGGATTTTATAAGCATATACAGGTATTAGCAAATATACCATGATTTACATATTTTCGGGCACGTGTATTAAAGTCGAATGCTAAAGCAATATTATAAAGTTTGATTATTTGCACATTTTCGACTCCATATTGAAATTAGTAAGAAAAAGAACGATTTTTTTTATTTTCTGAATAAATTATGTAACCAGTCCGAGCTCCAAGTGCAACGCAGTGGTTGCCTTACTACAGGTCATGTTTTAAGTGCAGTATGTCTCTATCTGTGCCACACGACCTTATAAGCATAGTTGGCCATATTTTCCGAACCGTTAAAGCTATAGTTATCAAATTCATTTCATAGTCATCGCCCCTGATGTTAATGAGTATAGTCGAATCAATAATGCCTTAAGTCCTTTTATAAGCACAGTTAGTTATAGTTTCCAAAATGTTGAAGGTAAAGCTTACAAATTTATAACATATATATCACTTCCGAATTTTAAAAGGGTCACAGAGTCAATTAATAACTAACCCACATTATAACAATGGTTGGCTGTCATTTCCGAACTGTTTAAGCTAGAGCCACCAAATTTTTATTATATGCATAGTCTTCCGCATCGAACAGGACCACAGGGTTAAGCATGCCCTAATCCCACTTACAAGCATTTATAGTAATAATTTCCGAACAGTTAAAGCAATAGCCGCCAAATTCATGTCATATGCATCGTCCTCGATTTAAATGATGGTGGTAGAGTCAATTATGCCCTACGCCCACTTATGAACACATTTGGATGTCATTTTTCACCTGTTTAAAATACATCCACCAAATTAAAATCATAGACATCACTACCAACAACCAAAAAGTTCCACAGGGTCAATTAAGCCTTAATCCATCTTGTAAGGATAGTTGACACACATTTTCTATTCACTGAAGCTATAGTAATCAAATTGATACCGAATGCATCGATCCCGACTAAGATATATCTTTCTGGGTCGAATATAATTTTAGCCTACTTGTAATCAAAGATGACCAATAGTTTGGAGATGTTGAAGTTATAGCTGCAGAATTCATATCAAAGGTATCGCTATTGACTTAGATCATCATTATATGGCTCAATGTGTTTTAGGACCCCGTATAACATAGTTCTATGTAATTTACAAAATACTGAAGTACTATTCCTAACTCTGATCAAAGGGATATGTCTCATTATACAAGGATTCTTCTAAGAATGGTTGCCCACATATTAATATATGTGTTAAAGCACTTATATAAAGGGCATTGGTAACATGTCCAATTCACACATAATACATTATGTCATAAACCCATTTAAAACATAGCCAGCCATAATTTTATGCAACTGCATGTCTTAGAAAATAAAAAGTGCAATTTATAAGTAAGCATATGCCATGCAAAGGTGAATCTAGAACTAAAGCTACATTCTGTTTGTCACCCAAGCACCAACAGATTTGGCCATTAATTATGAGAATCCCTTAAGGACATGGGGATCGAAACAAACCCCAACCAACTTGGCCATTCTCTAGCCAGCACGACAGTTGCTCACATTCGAGGACCTTGTACACTATGCTAAGATACAGCGATAAGGACAACTTTAACTCAACACCTTCATAAAAATATTATTGTGCTTACTACAGAAACAACTGTTTATTCCCGTTGTCACGCCTTATAAAATTAAACTATGGTAATGCCGCATTGTAAAATTTGCAACAAGAAAAATGCACGCAAGTTAATTTTAAAAAGTTATAAATTTTCGTATTATTTTATTGTAATTTAAACCCAACATGTTCCCCAGCAGTATGCAAGACACTTCTCCGAGCACTGCGATGGCATCAGAGGAGAGCGACTTACAATGGAAAACAAAGCCCTGCCAATTCGGAAGCTGTCACTGCGACGACTTGTGGCAGGAATTTATAATGAATCAACTATATTTACCACTTGACCTTATTCTTATGATGACGTAGCAGGCACATTTCGTGAAAAGGAAATCTGACATTAACAAAAAAGGCAAGAAATATGTGTATAAATCTATCGTCTTATATTCAATAACCATGAGCANAGGAAATCTGACATTAACAAAAAAGGCAAGAAATATGTGTATAAATCTATCGTCTTATATTCAATAACCATGAGCAGAGAATGAAATTTAAACCATTTATATTTTTCTGTATAACTAATATAGCCATATTCGTAATAACGATGTATTTTTTCGAATCAAATTTTAAATTGTGTAAAGTAGCCTTTTCATCTTCTACTCTTTGCCACTGTGGACAGACATATGCCGATNAGGAAATCTGACATTAACAAAAAAGGCAAGAAATATGTGTATAAATCTATCGTCTTATATTCAATAACCATGAGCAAAGAATGAAATTTAAACCATTTATATTTTTCTGTATAACTAATATAGCCATATTCGTAATAACGATGTATTTTTTTGAATCAAATTTTAAATTGTGTAAAGTAGCCTTTTCATCTTCTACTCTTTACCACTGTGGACAGACATATGCCGATGAAAGTATTATTATCTTATAGCCCATAGACTACACAACCCTCTGAAACAACGAGCTAGATTCGGTTCTTGGAGGGGGTCACAGCCGACTTTCGAACAGAGTAGACTTTGTGTATATATATATAGGTTTTCTAGGCGTGCTCCCATTTCCCCGGCCCTTTAATTTAACCATTGCTCCACCTCTTCTTCACGTCACAATTAATGGCACTGAAAGTCGTCTGCTCTTAAGCACCACCCCAGATCTCTCACTACAAAATGTAAAATGTTTTAGTTCTTCTTTATAGAAGCAACAAAAATTATGTTTAACTATGTTAACTTGGATTTAAAAATCACGAACCGATCCTTCATACGCATGCAACTCGTGTGTGAGTAGGTCTAGTAATTACGCAACTACCAAACTAATTATGATGTAAGCACTAGAGACCAAACATAATTAAAAATTAATAATAACATATTATTCACAATCTTAAAAATTAAAATCACTTGTTGCAGCACTTGATTTAACTCATCCAGATATTCGGACACAAAGTTCTCTACACGAATGTGTATCGAACCCTTACTATATCTTCAGTATTTCTAAGGTTGTTTTTCCTTCGCGACAACTATTTACGAAATTCTCGTACATAACACGCATGCGAACCCAACCGATTTAAAAGCGGAAACCTCGTATATAAATGAAATAAATAAGTAGAAAATAGTTCATGTACCAATCAAATATTTGAATGCAAAACAAAATTAGTCATAATTTTATTTTACAAGCGAAAACTCTTCTGTGCGACGTCACTCGTGCTTATAAGTTAACGAACCCAGGACACTAACATACCATCTGACACTTACTCATGCCCTCAGATGAAGTAGGTCGTGTGGTTAATATAGTTTAACCATTATAAATTCCTTTCACAAGTCGTCGCAGTGGCAGCTTCCGACTCGGTGGGGCTTTGTTTTCCATTGTAAATTCCTCTTCTCTGACGACATCACAGTCCTTGGAGATGTGTTTTGAATACTGCTGGGGAAAATGTTGAGTATCTATACTAATAAAACATGAATGCTTATTACTTTTTTTAAATAAACTTCCATGCAATTTTCTTGTCGCAGGTAACTAGTTCTCACGAAAATTACAAAAATGGTATCCATACAAATTTCCATACGTAATTAACAGTTCGTTATTAACTTAGTATTTTTTTACGGAAACTATACTACTATAGCTACTTGCACCATACATAATTCAAGCGTTTTTGTTCGAAGATAAAAATAACAGTCAACGCAATACACTAAAAATAATTCCCTCATAATTTCCCATACTCAATATTACAATGATATTAAATCATTTCTTCAACTCGTTTTTATAAAATGTTTATTTAAATTTCATAAATTACCTTAAAAATACTGTAACTTATGGTAAATATCCTTATCATTAAGTACCGGAAAACGTAATTTTAAAACCCCCTTTTCACCAGAGTCCCAAAAAAAAAAAACGCAACAATATCATGAGTGCTGCCCTACGCGAAGAGATTTGTATACGGGAAATAGTTTTCGTTTAGTTATTTACGTGTTATATTTTCATCCATCATTATATATTCACAATATATTTAAAGAAGGTAATTATGTTATTTTGTTATAATATTTATGCTGTTTAACGTGTTTAAGGAGATAAACATTTTACCTCCAATTAAAAGTAAAGTGAGGTTATTTACGACAAATTTTTGTTGGTTTCGTCATTCTCTCACCGTCATTCCCTCATTGAAATTTTCAATGAGGGAATGACCATTTATGAGGGATTGATGTATTATTCTTTCTACTGGCATAAATATAATAAATCCATTAAAGCAATTTTATTTTTGGTTTAGTATGACACACTTACTTTCTAGTTTTTTAGGTTCTTGGCTTTGGGAATTATGTTAAAAAAGGAAGCTTAACGAAACAGAAGGTAAAATAAAAATAAAATAATGCGACAGACAACGCAGAGAAAGAATGAAAGCAGGCCCTGAAGCATTAAAAAAATTCAATTATAATGAAATGTTAGGGTGTTTGAAGAAGAAAGAAAATGGACAAGTAAAACAGGGGTCTGTTATGAGTTCGAGAGAAAGAAGAGACAAGAAAAATCAGTGAAGAGTAAACAGCAAAACTTGCACGGATAGAACATCACGAGCACACCAAAATGTAAAAAAGATCATTAGACGAAACACCACCTCCTAGTCCGGCGTCAATAATTGTTCAATTTAAGTTTACTAATGTCAATAATAAGGATACATTGGCTGCTCGTAGAAGACAGCATTTAAGAAATCGTAGAGCAATAATGTTTGCTAACATTTCCACATTAGAGAAAAAGTTAAGTGAGACAAAAAAGGATGAGACAAAAATATCAGAAGAGGTGTTTCAGAGAAGCTAAAAAAATTTACCATCTTTCCTTTAAGCTAAGGTATCATCGCTTTTTAAAAATATAAAGATTCCACCGATAGTGAAAAAAAAATCCTTTTACCAGACGTTCTTACTAAGCAATTAGAGGATAGTTATAATACTCTAGGAAACAAACACAAAAAAGATAAGGAAATACTATGAAATATTACAGCCAAATCTCTTAAAAAAGAATAACGGTCTTTCTCAAGAACTTTTTTGTACATGACACTTGCTGTGGTAGAAATGAAAAATGTCATATAAATTTCGAGTCATTTAAAATGAAGATATAAAAAAAATCACATTTCCATTTCAACAAGTGCCAAATTCATTATTATTTATCTCAATAAGATTTAAGATTCAATGTGTATGTTATAAGTTAGGTTTTCTTTACCAATCATATAAGTTTATTCATCTTAATGAATTTTGGTAATAAACAGCTCGTTGTGAGTTAAAATACTACTAATTTGTCGATATATATATACTAGAGATCTCAGTAATTAAAACAGATGGATATAAAAACGTTAAAAAATAAAACTTTGTAATTTACAAATAAATTTATAATAAAAAAAAATTATGATTTACTTTTTGATTTAAACTTGTAGACATAGTACATAGAAATGCTATAAAACAATTAATTCCCTCACCTGAACGATCATTCCCTCATTATTTACATTTTTTATTACCGGATGTTTTTGATTGCAACTAAGAAAAGTGTGGGACCACCTAGTCAGTTTAAATGAGGCACTTATGTACTATATAATTTATAGACAAAATCGTCAGTTCCATACACTTATTTTATTTTTATCTAGCAAGGTCATTTTTTCCAATTCCCTGAGATTCACCAGATATCAAAATACGGGATTAGCGTAGTTTTATATTATTTGTTGAGACATAGGATGTATAAAGATGTTTCGGTAGTAAACACAGTAATATGTGTATGGAAGTTGTTGAGTTAAATTGCACCTTATCCCTGTATCTTAGCATAGTGCACAAGAGTGCCACACAAGGACCTCGAATGTGAGCAACTGTCGTGTTAGCTAGTGAGTAGCCAAGTTTTTTGTGGATTGTTTCTATTCTTATGTTCTTAAGGGATTCTCATAATTAATGGCCAAATTTTCTGGAGCTTGGGTGACAAACAGAATTTAGCACTAGTTCTAGATTTATATTAGCATGGTATGTGCCTACTTATGATTTGCCTTTTTAGATATACAAGAAATACAGTTGAATAATATGGTTAGCTGGCTATGTTTATAAAACATTTTATGACTTAGTGCATTATGTATGAATTGGGCACGTTACCTACGACCTTAATATAAGGGCTTAAACACATTTATAAATATTTGGGTAACTCTTTTTATAAAACGTCGTGGTATAATGAGACATATCCCTTTGGTCAGAGTTAGGAACAGTACTTGTACGAATTCGGGGGCTATAACTTCAACACTTTGTAAATAACAACGTTCTATGTTATAAGGAGGCTTCAAATGCAATGAGCCATATAATGATTATCGAAGTCATTAGCGATAGTTTTGATATGAATTCTGCACCTGTAACTTCCTTAATTCCAAAATGTTGGTCAGCTATGATTTTGAATGCTAAAAGAATAATGGACCAAGATAGGTTTATCTTAGTCGCGATAGATGCATTCGGTATGAATTTGATAACTGTAGTTTTAGTGCAAAGAAAATGGGAGTCAACTATGGTTATAAGATGCGTTAATGCTTAATTTACCCTGTGGACCTTTTCTTTGATGAGGGTGATGTCTATGATTTTAATTTGGTGGCTGTATTTTAAACAGATGAGAAATTACATCAAAATGTGTTTGTAAGAGGGCGTAAGGCATAATTGACCCAACCACCGTCATATAAATCAAGTACGATGCATATTACATGACTTTGGCAGCTATAGTTTCAACAGTTCGTAAATCATGACTGATAAAGCATACAAGCGGGCTTAGGGCGTGATTGACTCTGCTGTCTTGTTCGGTAATGGGGACGATGCATATGATATGAATTTCGTGGCTACAGCTTAAACAGTTCTAAAATGATGAATAACTATGCTTATAAGTGGGTTTAACGCGTGCTTGACCCTACGGCCCTGTTCCATCATCGGGGGAGGGGGGATGCCTACGATGTGAATTTGGACTACAGCTTCAATGAGTCGTCAATTACAGCCAACTACGGTTATAAGTGGGCTTAGGGCATACTTTACTCTATCACCCTCATCGACATTAAGGGTGATGCATATGATTCGAATTTGGTGGCTTTATCTTAAAAGTTCGACAGTGACAGCCAACTATGCGTATAAGGTGTGTTAAAACTTAATTGACCTTGCGATACTTTGTGGAGACGGTGGTGATATCTATGTTATCAATTTGGTGGCTATTGCTTCAACAGTTTAGAAATTATGTCTAATTATGCTTTTAAAAATACTTCAGGTATAATTGACTTGATCACCCTCATTGAAATCAGTGGCGATGTCTATGCTATGTATTTGATAACTACAGCTCTAACCGTTCGGAAAATATGACTTACTATGCTTATAAGATGGGTTAAGGCATAATTGACCATCTAGTCCTATTGGTCATTATGGTTGTGTGTCTATGATATATATTTGGCGTCTCCATCTTCCACAGTTTGTAAATTCCAGCCTACTATTCTGATAAGAAAGTATTATGAGCCATATCATATTGATTAGTGGTAGGAGCAGTAGCTACGGTCCGAATTTGGTGACTATAACTTAAACGGTTCGAAAATTATGGTCAACTTTGCTTATAAGGCCGTGGGGGTCAGATGGAGACATACTGCACTTAAACATGACCTGTAGTAAGGCCACCACTGCCTTGAACTTGGAGCTCGGACTAGTTACATAATTAATTTTTTTTTAAATTATTCTATGCCTAGTTAATTCAATATGGCATCAAAAGATTACAAATGATCAAGGTTCGTAATGTTACTTTAGCATTCGACTTTAAAAAACAAGTCCGTAAATATGTAGTCCTTGGTATATTTGCTAATACATTTATATGCTTATAAAATCAATGTGGTGCTGGTCATAGTCATGGTGTCATATTATCTGATGGTATATTTTTATCTGCCTAAAAAATACGAAACTGTAGACATGTCACATGATACACATGTTTGTAAAAGTTAAATAAATGTATATAAAATGAAATACGTAACTTTTATTTTTCACAATTATGCTTTACCAAATCGATTGTTGTGACATCATAAATTAATTACCCTTGAAAATACGAATCCGTAGACTCGTCGCTTTATACATTTATATCTGTAAATTGAGGAAATTAAATGAAAATATTACATACATCTAATATTTAAATCTGTATAGCTCATCGAATTCAAGATTACTCCTGACTCCTTAGCCCCTAAATGGATTCACCGAGGCAAATTAATGAAAATTACTAATTTTAGCTAAATAAGGCTATTAATTTATTTGCTAAACATTATAAGGATTGTTTTTAGGAGCTGTCAGTATGGTGGACATGTGTCTGGGCTAGAATGCGAAAAAATAAATAACGGGAAACTTCTACTACTATAGAGCGTAAATTAGACGTTTCGAAGGAAAAAACGAGAAATTCGAGAGTAAANTGCGAAAAAATAAATAACGGGAAACTTCTACTACTATAGAGCGTAAATTAGACGTTTCGAAGGAAAAAACGAGAAATTCGAGAGTAAAATATTACAATTTAAAAATAAAATAAGAACCTTTGAGAAAAAAAAAAGANAGGAAAAAACGAGAAATTCGAGAGTAAAATATTACAATTTAAAAATAAAATAAGAACCTTTGAGAAAAAAAAAAGAGAAAACATGATTCCAGACAAAAAAAAAAGGACGGGTTGAAACAAGAGGGTGACCGGAAACAAGATTGCCAACAGCTCAATGTCATGAACATTACAGAATGGTGGAAATCCAATATGGCGGCGTATCTTCCGATCCTCAGCCCCCAAGCCTTGTCACTAAAACCACTTTTTCCTACGTCTGTAACTAATTTAATATTAGAGCATGATTTGAACACGACTCAATAAGCTACATTTCCACGACTGTTAGTCACTCACCTACAACTCCCACATNATTAGAGCATGATTTGAACACGACTCAATAAGCTACATTTCCACGACTGTTAGTCACTCACCTACAACTCCCACATTACGTTTTTGGTATGCCTATTGTATTTCTGCTAGAGTTACATAAGCAACTTTCTTCAGCTTCTATTCAAGTTTGTATATTTTAAGTGTTGCTAAATGTTACAGACGCCTGATGCTACTTTTTAATGTTGGAAATAATAGGTCTTGTCGCGTGAATACTCTTAACTGCCGCAGAAACGATAATTTTCTTGTTACAGTGGTGAAGANATTAGAGCATGATTTGAACACGACTCAATAAGCTACATTTCCACGACTGTTAGTCACTCACCTACAACTCCCACATAACGTTTTTGGTATGCCTATTGTATTTCTGCTAAAGTTACATAAGCAACTTTCTTCAGCTTCTATTCAAGTTTGTATATTTTAAGTGTTGCTAAATGTTACAGACGCCTGATGCTACTTTTTAATGTTGGAAATAATAGGTCTTGTCGCGTGAATACTCTTAACTGCCGCAGAAACGATAATTTTCTTGTTACAGTGGTGAAGAAAGCTTCGGATAGACTCGGGATCGTTCGTCCCCGAAACACGAAGCTATAGGAAGTACGGAGACTTTCGGTATTTAGTCTTTACGGACTTGACTCTTTTTTTCGTAATACCGGATTGCGTTTTATTATATTTACTGTATATATTCGTACAAATTTCCGTACATATACGAAAATGTTTTACAGTATGGGGAGCTATACGGTAGTATGACCATCCTGCTGTTTTCAGCCCTATTATTTGAGTCTTTTCTCTAAGTACGTGGCGACTTCCTGACATTCTTTTGCACTGTGTTCAACACTAGCTTTTTATCGTTTGGTGTTTCTCACATTGAAACTAAAGTCTGCAACCGCTGCGTCAGTGCTTGCAGCGCCACTGCCGGGTGTGAGGTCAAATGCAAATGCACCAACATGGGATTATTTGTATACCAGTCTGTACTCTCGATTTTTCATCGTTTCGAGGTTGTCGCATTGCTTCTTCGTGGTGCGTTATTCTCATCGTCTGGCAGTAATTTTTTTTGACAACATCCTCTTACGCGCTTGCTGCTTGGTTCCACGTGAGCTAGTGGAAGTGAAGGACAGATAAGTTTTATGATAGCGGCGACGGCCAGTCAAAGAAATGTTTTAAATGACAAGTGAGTGATACCCAGGACCCGGGTACAGTTGGTTACAGTTGGTCCTCCCAGAATGCAGGGTTCTTGAAATCTTAAAGGAACTGCATAATACGGCAGCTAGTGAGGACTTTAGTGTTAATAAGACCCTTGACAGAATAAGACTTAGATTTTACTGGCCTTGTTGCTGGGAGGATGTTCAGAAGTGGTGCCAAACGTGCGACACTTGCACTGAGAGGAAGGGCCCAAGGACCAGGGGACTAGATCACCTCCAGAAATACAATGCTGGAGCTCCATTCGAGAGGATGTCACAGAGAGGGGTAATCGGTATGTACTGGAGGCCCAAAATTATTTAACTTAGTGGCCTGAGGTAATTCCCTACCCGAACCAGGAAGCACGTACTGTGGCTGAGGTACTCACAGAGCATGCGTTCTCGATGTTTGGGGTGTCACTAGAACTCCATTCCTATCACGGAAAAAGCTTTGAGGCTGTGGTGTTCCAGAATGCATACAAAGCTACTAGGGGTGAAACAGACTAGGACTATAGCCTTACACCCTCAGTCGGATGGAATGGCTGAGAGGCTAAACGGCACTCTGAGCATACCTGCCGATATTTGTCGCAGAAAACCAAAAGTACTAGGATTCAAAGGTTCAATTGATTCTAGTTGCTTACCGCTCGGCAGTTCACGAGGCCACAAGGGCAACACTGTCAAGGATGCTGTTTGGAAGAGAGCTACGCTTCCCCAGTCACTTGATGATTGGCCGACCAACAGAAGAGGAAGATGCAGCGCCTGATTATGCCATCGAATTACGTAACAGACTAGTTAGCATTTATGATTTTTCTCGACAGCACCTCAGATTAAATAGTGACAGGACGAAGACACGATATGATANAGACTAGTTAGCATTTATGATTTTTCTCGACAGCACCTCAGATTAAATAGTGACAGGACGAAGACACGATATGATACGAAAACGTAAGGTGTGGTATTTCATCATGAACAACTGGTGTGGCTGTGCAACCACCAGAGGTGAAAAGGGAACAGCCCGAAGATACAAAAATGTTGGGAAGGCCCTACAGTATTCTGGAGAAGATCAATGATGTGGTCATTCGGATTTATCGTCAAAGCTCTTGGACGAAGCCGAAAGTTGTCCACATCGACAAACTGGCACTCTACGAAGGTCCGGACGTTGCAGAGTCTGTTCGCGCTATCTGCTTTGTTTCGCACGAGCTAGTAGAAGTTAAGGACAGAGCAGTTGTGTGATAGCGGCGGCAAGTCAATGGAATATTTTGGATGACAAGCGCTCGATACCGGGAACTGAGTATCTGTTACTAAAATCTAGCTGATACGATAATACTTCTTGCGGCGCGCTGATAACCTTGGTTGTATTGAGTTTCTGTGTTAATCTGAAGAATTTTCTAGTGTTTTGCTGCCCTAGTTTCTCTAAGCGTGACTCGGGGTGGTCGAACTTTCCAGGTCAATGCCAGCAGAGTATAAATAGTGTTATCTGCCTCCAGGCCGGCAGCTGTTGAATGGATGAATGGCTGAGTTTCAGCTATATACGACGAGCGGCGAAAGAAGAGACCATAGGAAGGGAAATCTACGTCTACGAGTATGAAGCAGTGAATATCGCGGCAGGCAGGCTGGACTATTTGACTATATGCGTGAGTGAACGACATTACCAATGACGGCAACAGAGGGACTGAACATGTGTTACTGCTGAGTATGAATTAATTGGCTATAACGAAACAGCGACATTTGGGAAGGACGTTAATTGTAGTTGAAATATACATTAAATGTTGCGCTCACTGAGATATGAAAAGAGTAGTATTGGATGTATATAATTTAATGATGTAAATAAGAGTTGTATGAATATATTATAAATCAACTTTGAGGTATGCTTGTCTAGGCCCCACAGTTGGGAAGCCAAATTAACTTGACGTGGGCTTGTCTAGGCCCCACNAGCAGTGAATATCGCGGCAGGCAGGCTGGACTATTTGACTATATGCGTGAGTGAACGACATTACCAATGACGGCAACAGAGGGACTGAACATGTGTTACTGTTGAGTATGAATTAATTGGCTATAACGAAACAGCGACATTTGGGAAGGACGTTAATTGTACTTGAAATATACATTAAATGTTGCGCTCACTGAGATATGAAAAGAGTAGTATTGGATGTATATAATTTAATGATGTAAATAAGAGTTGTATGAATATATTATAAATCAACTTTAGTTATATAATTTTTACTAAGACCTCTACACCTTACGAACTCAGATACGCCCCTCGGGCGTCTTATAANAGGGGGTGGGGTAAGGGGGTGAGGGAAGTGAGCCAAAGGCGTGCTATAATCCTCAAAACTGTCACGCGACAACTTTAGTTATATAATTTTTACTAAGACCTCTACACCTTACGAACTCAGATACGCCCCTCGGGCGTCTTATAANTCAACTTTAGTTATATAATTTTTACTAAGACCTCTACACCTTACGAACTCAGATACGCCCCTCGGGCGTCTTATAACCATATTAAGTTTTCATTTGAAACGGTGTAAATTTTCTATAAAACAACTTTAAACAAAAACGCATTAATGCAAGATATATGTATAACATTATTTATTACTTCGATCAGAGCAAATTAAAATCTAAAGCGAATAATTAATCTTTGTAATTTTGTTTTATTTATAAGCGAGAAAGCAGAATTCATTAATATTTTATTTTAGTTATTGGTATGGTAATAGGAACACGCCTTCTTGGAATTAAAGTTATGTTACTTATAAACATTTAATAAAAATGATTCCAATTCACAAGCGACGTTTGACTACATACGATGAAATGAGCTAGTCATTTTAAATACTAACTATTTATGTAAAAGGAAAACTTTAATATTTATAGTAAAATAACGGCTACGTTTAGCCATAAAGTAGTCATTTATAGGCCTCCTTAGGAGATTTATTATTTGTGACTCTGCTGGGAATTGCATACAGCGTAAGGGAATATGCACGCATTTAATGATCCTTTACAAAAATCGTAAATGAACCGTTGGAAAGAGTCAAATGTTCCCGTGTTTAGTTAAAACCATTTTTAAATGTTTCACTTTTCATCTGTTTATAATACACTTTCTTGTGTTTGTCGTTTTATTTCGTTTCAATACTATCAAACACTCGCTTAAGCTGTATCAATGATAAAAATGTAAATGTAGTGCTCTTGATAATACATTCGCTGACATCCAGGTCTATCTCGTCATTCCCTATATTTAACCCCTATATGTATTTTCCACTCATGCTCATAATGAGACGTAATAAATTTGTTGTAGTGATTTCCTTACAAGACAAAAATAAATCACTTATCTTCAAAGCTATGTGCTCTCTGTTGGATAATAACTTTTAACGTAACACAATAAAATTAAATACTACATGCAACATAAATAATTGCTTTGCTGTAACGTGTGGCTCCAGGACCCAAAAATATTGAAATATTAATTAGTAGAAATATCACAGCAAACGAATAAACTCAGTGCATTTCCACGTTTATTTGGCAAATCTTGCCACAGAACGATAAGCAAATTTATAATCTAAACGAATAGTGGTGTGTCACGTAGGTTTTCCAAAACGGCCTTAATCAAAACACAAACACACAAACNTTTATAATCTAAACGAATAGTGGTGTGTCACGTAGGTTTTCCAAAACGGCCTTAATCAAAACACAAACACACAAACAAATTTTTGATATTATTTTTTGTTATCGATTTATTAAGAATATTGTTAATAGAGAAGCAACTAAATAAAACATTGTTTTCAAGCAAATTCACATTTACGTAACTGGATATTTTCACAGTAATATCATCAAAGGAAATTCTTCCCCTGCATAATTCAGACAGTGTAAAATGAAGATTGCGTGTCTTATAAGCACAATTATAATACGTTAGATTAATCCATGCCTTTAGAGGAATAAGAATCCAAAGCTAGCTGCTCTAATTCAAGGTCAGCGAAATAATCGTGGAGGAGACGCGGTTTACTCCCGCCGAGGCGAACCCGTTTAAAGTCCCTGCGGGGTCGTTACGGGATTACCGCACGCGGGAATCGTGCCGGACGATGCCGCTGGCAGGCGAGTTTCCTCGGGGATCTCCCGTTTCCCCCGCCTTTGCATTCCGGCGCTACTCCAAACTCACCTCGCTTCACCCTCATCGCAACTCAAGATGTTAATAGCCGCCGAAACCACTCAACTTCACACAATTGTGGATGTTCTCAGATTTAGTCAATTATGTTTTGAGATCTTCCTTATCAACGTCCTTGTATTTCTGAAATAGATGTAGTGACTTTTGAAAATTTAATAAAGCATTTAAGCATTAAAATAATTTCTGTATGTTTAGATTGTAATGCTTTCGAAGTGTTCGATGTTAACATTTTTCTGAGCAGGGTCCTGTGCTTGTGCCTACGACAGGGAACAACAGCCATTCAATCAATCTCTTCCGCAATGCAGTCACGCAGAAACAATAAATCTACCTTTATCGACAAACTAAAAAGTTACGCTTAAGTACCGGTAGCGCTCGGATAGCATCGACCAACATCGAACGCTGAAGTTATCGTCCAATTCATTTACTTGAAGCAATTTATGAAAAGAGCAATAGATGCTCTCCAAACCGTGATAGTTTTAAAAAGAAATCTGTGATTTATTTTTCTTGGCGGGGTGAAACAAATAATTGTACATTTTCCTCAGATGCTGTAGATCTGCTATTACAGTACAATCACGGTAGCTCTGCTCAAGTTCTGCTCTCGTTGTTCCTCCACCTCATGCAAACGAATCTTAACATAGGCTATAAAATTACACCTCTTTTTTTATATTCGTATTAGTTACAAATGGAATGTCATTATGAATATATAAAGTGCAGGTTCAATTCAACCAAAAATAAGATACATATATTTAACGTAAGTAAAAAAACGCGTGTGTTATGCAACATACTTAGTAAACAAACAAATACGTCAGACATGGGGTGATTTTTCAAAGTTTTTATTCAAAAGTGTGAATAAATGCGATAATAGTGAATCAAGTCGGAAAAATGTTTACTGCCAGCGTGCTATCTTGCAATACGCTGTCTAAACCGTTAAAGATGTAACAATATCATGTAGTAAAGAATTGTGTAGAATAAATAGACCTAAAAAAAACTCCGCGGTAGCATATATCTATCTATAACAGAGAAATACTAATAAGAGTTTTTACCATTTAATTCCCAAACAACATTCAATGACGAATTTTTTCGCTTTGCACTCATTGGAATTGAAAAACAAGTGCAGACATTGTCAGGAAAAAGTATAAAAAGCATGGGCCTACCAATAATACCAGATAACATAGTAGATTCAACCGTTAACAATTACTACATCAGGGAAACTTCATATAATAGATTAGAATTGCAAACCACCGCAAAGCTTATTAGTATTTCTCTGTTATTGATATATAGATATATATGCCACCACGGAGTTTTTTTAGGTATTTTTATTGTACACAATTCTTTACTGCATGATATTGTTCCATCTTTAACTGTTTAGACAGCGTATTGCAAGAGAGCGCGCTGGTGGCAAACATTTTTCCGACTTGATATACTATTATAATCACTGCTTATTTCTTATGTTTCTATACGTAACAAAATATATACTATAACCTAGCCAGATAATATAGCTATGAATTTAAAAAACACGTAAATCGGGTAAGTGGTTCTCGAGTGATAAGCGCACTAACAGACAGACAGAGAAACGCTGAGTTTTATAATATGTGTATAGATAGAAGATTAACACTAAGTAAAATTCAACTTTATTAAAAAAACCTTAACAATCATTCTGTACTCCACGCGAACAGAGCCGTGGGCACAGCTAGTCACGTATAAAAAATTATATATACCTTTAAATATGATCTACTAGGCATCGTTAATTTGTGCGGAGTTGAAACGAACACTAATATTTATCCTCTTGGGAAGTTTTAATTGGATTTTTTTGCTGTGAAGTGTGTCTGTAACAATAAACATCCCGTTTGTTTCCACTGCCGTTCGTAAATACACATCGTGGGTCTGTCTTTACATAAAGATAGTCACGAGGCATTATAAAGACCGCCAGTGTGACATATTGAGTAACATAATAAATACCATGTCGCCTCGTATAGATCGTTAGATGGTAAATGTATTTATACTTTTTACTTTTAACTTACAGTTAAAAATTATGAAAAACGGGCCCCGGGTTGTTCTTCAAGCTGTAATGAGGTGCTGTCAATTATTGTTACGGCTTGAGTGAACTCCAATGGAATTTGGACTGTAACAGTCCAAAGGGAACGCTAGCTGTATTACAACGTTGAACTCCCACATGGTTAAGCAATGGCAAGGCTTGTGATCCAGGTTGCCTAACCGGCCAAAGTGACGTAACAACTGTTTTCGGGTGGACGATGGGCAACCACTTTAATCAACCTGCAACACATTTACGGTGAATTTTCTGCTTGCAAGTGTTCACAGTCGTGCGGTACAAAGTTCGCATTGTCACAATGAGAGGAATTTCTCAAAGAACAAGGCATGGACTTCTTTATCTTTCATGGTGACATCAAGAGTTGGAGGAAAATAGGAAGAATCTGAGCAATGAAAGAAGACTCCATCTATCTCGGGGAGAAGAAAGAGAGATTCTTTCAAGACAATACAAGAGGAAGAAGCAAACATACTTTAACAGAGTTCGACAACAGAAAAAACAGTGATAGGTTGAATTCGTTACCAAGGAAGGCAGTGATGACCCGTTTGGTGTGGTTTCCAAGGTTGTGACTGGATAGATGACGAAGACGTTACCACTTCCAAGTTTAAAGGTGGATGGGAAAATAGTGACGGATTTAAGAGAAGGCATGCACAGACTGTTACCTGACGATTTACTTTATTCTGAGGACGAGGGGGTGCACTCCCGAAATAATTTCCAGCGGAACAGGATGCACTAGTGTTTCAACAGGATGAACTGCTGTTAAAAGGGAAATTGTAGGGACCACCTTCTGTGAGATTCAGTGGTGAAGCACTCGAATATTTCATGAACTCAAGTAGCTGAGCGCGATATTAGGTGAACAAATTAGCTTCCTGAGTTACATACAATATGTGGCAAGAAAAGCGGTGGTAGTAATCCACAAGTCGAAGGCTGTCGGAAATAATGAATGAGCCTTGAACTTTGCCGGATTATAGAAAATATATAAAACTCTATTTGAAGGTATTGTTGTATTTGGTGCAGTGATGTGGCATAGTCGAGCTGAATTTGCCATAACAGGAAGCCCATTAGTGCTCAGAGGTCGGCATTGTTGACAGTTCTAAAAGCCTAAAAAAACTACTGCCAATGAGTCACTTCCAGTACCAGCTGGTGTCCTGCCTGTAGATCTACTGCCAATGAGTCACTTCCAGTACCAGCTGGTGTCCTGCCTGTAGATCTACTGCCAATGAGTCACTTCCAGTACCAGCTGGTGTCCTGCCTGTAGATCTACTGCCAATGAGTCACTTCCAGTACCAGCTGGTGTCCTGCCTGTAGATCTACTGCCAATGAGTCACTTCCAGTACCAGCTGGTGTCCTGCCTGTAGATCTACTGCCAATGAGTCACTTCCAGTACCAGCTGGTGTCCTGCCTGTAGATCTACTGCCAATGAGTCACTTCCAGTACCAGCTGGTGTCCTGCCTGTAGATCTACTGCCAATGAGTCACTTCCAGTACCAGCTGGTGTCCTGCCTGTAGATCTACTGCCAATGAGTCACTTCCAGTACCAGCTGGTGTCCTGCCTGTAGATCTACTGCCAATGAGTCACTTCCAGTACCAGCTGGTGTCCTGCCTGTAGATCTACTGCCAATGAGTCACTTCCAGTACCAGCTGGTGTCCTGCCTGTAGATCTACTGCCAATGAGTCACTTCCAGTACCAGCTGGTGTCCTGCCTGTAGATCTACTGCCAATGAGTCACTTCCAGTACCAGCTGGTGTCCTGCCTGTAGATCTACTGCCAATGAGTCACTTCCAGTACCAGCTGGTGTCCTGCCTGTAGATCTACTGCCAATGAGTCACTTCCAGTACCAGCTGGTGTCCTGCCTGTAGATCTACTGCCAATGAGTCACTTCCAGTACCAGCTGGTGTCCTGCCTGTAGATCTACTGCCAATGAGTCACTTCCAGTACCAGCTGGTGTCCTGCCTGTAGATCTACTGCCAATGAGTCACTTCCAGTACCAGCTGGTGTCCTGCCTGTAGATCTACTGCCAATGAGTCACTTCCAGTACCAGCTGGTGTCCTGCCTGTAGATCTACTGCCAATGAGTCACTTCCAGTACCAGCTGGTGTCCTGCCTGTAGATCTACTAGTATGTGAGAGAGGACTTATTGCAGAAAGATCAAGACAAGGACACCTTAGGATTATGGCAAGAGAGATGGGATTCTTCAACTAAAAGAAGAATCACTCATGAATTGTTGCCTAGCGTTGTTGAAAGGATGAAGAGGTAGTAGATATATATAAATATTTACAGCACGTAATTTTACACCGGACATGGAAATTTTATAGCAAAGTGTTGCATAATCTTGGCTTTATCACCTCCTCATTATGTGATACATGTGGTATGGATGACACATTAGGACATGTATGGAGTGCATCAAGGTTGATGACATCAGGACGTGGCTTCAAGGAGTAGCTGAGTGAAGAGGATTGCGGCTTGAGCAGAGAATAGTGTTGATAAATTAAATCGATTTGCCATACAAGTTGGAGAAATATTAAAATAGTTTGACCAATGTCAAATTGAAAATTCCGATTCACATGGGGTAATAAATGGTTAAAGGCTTCAAGCTGAAGTCAGGGCATTAGTGATTGGAGAGGAGGACAGGTTTTACATGAGTAAACAGGCAGAATGCCACGTGAGAATAAAAACTTCAGAAGGTACCACGTATAGAAGAGAAGGAGTACCGTGCACTGCTTTGCTCACCACAGTGCAGTTGAAGTGCGGGAGGATGGAGGGTGCGCCAGCCTTTGGGCCGTAAAACCTGTCACAATGAGCGACACTTAAGTTAAAGTAGCTCCTCAGCCATATAACTTCGTCGGTATCGTTCAGACTCGTCCTAAGATTTCTTATTGAGTCTAGTATTGTTGTACATTGATATGATCAAAATTTGAGGTGAAGTTAGAAGTAGCTAACAGCTGCCTAACAACTTTAAGATGAGCATTTTTCCAGTTGGAAACTCCCACTCATGCAATTAAAGGGTGGGAACTATACAAGACACTTTCTACATAAACTTGAATATTAAAGGAGACAATCCCATGAAAATCGAGTTTTACAGTGCACTTTTTAAATATCATAAACGAAAAGATATTAAGACACTGTTATCCAAACATTGTTTTATTTTATCGGGATATTCAACCTAAGAGTATGTAATGTAATGGAAATAACTTCTTATTGCATACAACAGTTTTGCCATCAGGATTTATGAACGTTTGATGCTAGTGTTTTGAGCGCTACGATCTAATTAAGATAAATGTTTCTCTTGTTAGAACTGCCCAGCACCCGGCGTTCTCGTGTAAAACGCTCAGAAATATTCGGCTGCAGAGATGCGGTCAGTGCCTAGTATGTAGGCAATACTACCTACGTGTGTATGCTGCTGTGCCCCACTGTACAAACGATGGTGGAGGACATATTAAACAATTACTGTGAACAGCATGCATTAACAAGCTTACAGTGCTGAAGCTACCTGGTTGTTTGTGGCGACAGTCAGTGTGTGATTCCGTGAAGGAACTATTGGCACTGCCTACGGGCCTGGAAATGTATTGCTACCGCCGAGAGTTTCGTGTGCAATTTACACAAAAACGGCAAGTAATGGATAGTTGCAACTAGACGACCATTCTCGTTAACTAGGCCATACTATACAATAAATCACCATCAAACGTTCATAAACTTGACGGTAAAAAAAGTTTACGCAGTAAGAGAGTGCCAATCCTGTTATTTTCAGTACTGTGGAAAGGGCTTGTTGGAGTAGTTCTTAGGTTGAAAATTCCAATAATATTAAACAATTTTTAAAAAATTTTCTAATTTCTTTACACGTTGTGTTTGATATTTCGCAAAAATAGAGTTTATAAACTCCAATTTCAAGGGCTCGTAACTGCCTTAATATTCAGTTTAGGCAGAGAGTGTCATGTATTTCCCATTTGTTTTACACAAAGTAGTACATCACGAGGTTTGTTGGTTGAATTCAGCCTTATTCTGTATTCTGCAGAGAAGTTTCCCTTACCGAAGAGGAAATGTTTCACTGCTCTGAGTTAAACCAAAGGACAACAGGACGACTACTAAGCTATTACATGTGGCGCAGATACAAATTATACTAGTGTCATGTAGGTTCTGAATAATCACATTATTTACCGAAGGGTTAAGCTTATCTTGCAACCTATTTGATTACTGTTGCTGGTGTCTTCAATGCTGTATAAACTTATGTCATTAGCTTGAAATTACACATGTTTTTATATTATTGTGTTTTTTCGTGTGTTAAACGTAACGATGGTATAAGCAACATAGGCGTTTCATCCTTCAACTTGTTACACTACTTTCATGTGAGCGAGTTCAAACCTTGTCAATTTACAAAACGCCCTTCAACCAGTACAGTCACAAGTGATCAGACGCCCCCCTCAACCAACATAATCACAACTGGTTAGAGTGGAGAGATTTAATGCAGGTCTTAACATCGAGGTCTCGAGAGCCGGTGATTGTTTAGTGATGTGAGTATGGAGCAGCATCGGAATGCAAGGGCGGGGGAAACGGGAGATACCCTAGAAAAACACACCGACCAGCGGCATTGTCCCGCACGATGCGAAAATTTGGGAGCGACGCCGCCGGGAATCTAACACGGCTCCTCTATGTGAGAGGGGCGTAGTCTGACCACTAAACCACCACAGCCTCCTTAGGTCATTATAAACGAAGCAAGGTGTTTTTAGTATTCGCCTGGAGTGATTTTAGGAAACCATGGAAAACCAAAATAAGGATGACTGGACCTGGAATCGAACCCAGGTCCTTCCGAATGCGAGCCCGACGGTTTACCACTATGCCACCTAGCTCACTTATTAAATCTAATTTCAGTAGAAAAGAAGGCTCATGAAATTATTTTCCTGTCTGTTGTTAGCGTGCGTATGCTTGTGTGTGTGTATGTGGGTTTGCCCCTAAAACCCTTTGAATCCGAGAACCGAATATCACCAAACTCAGTTCACATATAGTACTTAATGAGGACATCCTAATTGTACAGTTTTTGATCACTACGAATATTTATTTTCAAATTAGAGGTAATTTACAATTTTGGGTGATATGTTGTGAGTGCAACATGTTAGCATTGGATTAAGAGATAAACATTTTTTGCAATTTCGGCAGATAGCTCTACGTTATACATCCAGACAGATGTTCGGGTGATTTCATAAGCCTACCTTTACATAGAAAAGAACGCTGAAAATAATACGGGGATAGCCGCATCATGCGTTTGTTATAAGCATATAAGGTCAGAATTAATATTTTCAACAAGAAATTTATTTTTCCATAAAATGAATTAATGAATAGATTAAAGTAGGATGTAGTCCTGTATGTACAAAATTTACGATGATTTAGTCAGGGTGATAATTTAAAAAAAATCAATAATTTCGTACTCAATTAAATAATTTTTTCTTCGCTGCATATTTAAGGCAGATCATCAATTTAACGGACACGAAAGCCTTGAGCTTAAGAAGTGCCATATTAATGGTTCAAGTGTTAGGTCATGTACGACATCAGGGACATGAAACAGGGCAGCTACAACTATTAAACCTGGAAATAAAATCCATCCATGTCGTTCAAACTAGCATACAATATAGTTCTATGTAATAAAGTAATTGAATAAACAATATTGTTTTTCATATTTTATGTTTTAAAAATACAAGTATATTAGGTTATGTACTAATATTAGATACACGTTCAACAGCAGAGAAAATGACATTGGATTAAACTTCCTATCATAATATGCTATAAAATTGTGCACATAAAATGAATAGCTATTCACGGTGAAGCACGAACTTTAGATATCAACGTTTGTAAAAAAATCACTGCACATTAACTGCATAAGTGTCATTGTGTGTAAGGTTTATTCTACTCAGGTTGGGAAGTTCTACGCTTTTAGTTTGGCAACTAAAATTTTTCACCCCTAGATAAGTGCTAGTGTCGCATGTGTATCGGATTTTCTGTAATTTCTACGTAAAAAACAAAACTATTGCAATAATCATAAATGAAATATATAAAATCTACGCAACTGAGTAAATTTTTTCTCTTTTATTATTAACGTATTCCTCTTTGGAATACAGCGTACCAATAGCTGGAATTTTTCCCTATGCCAAACTCTCTCTTAAAAAAACTGGTTTTGTTCCTAATCTAAGTATAATTAACCTTACCGTATGTACTGTCATGGAGGTTCTCAGATAAGTTGGCTGTGAATGTAGAAAAGTTGTCCCAAGTCTTGACATTGCATTTAGAATGTAATATTTTAATTTAATGCAAATTAAGTATTGTTTATGCTGCTTTATACGCATTACGAAATGATATTAGTAGCACATGTAGGTTCTTGCCAAATTGTATGTTTTCACTTGACTGTGTAACGTCTTGAAAATGGCAAATATGCTACTAGATATGCTACATTTATCTGCGTATTAGTTACATTATATTCATTTATTTATTGCCAAGGAAGTAATTTGACATTATCAGCAATAATTTTATTTCCCTTGTTATTTACTTTTCAGATGATTTTAGCAATAATTGAACTATATTATTGGATTGTATTTATAAGTCCTTCTAAACCACTGAATGTTTGTTCATAGTTGCCATAGCAACTTGTGGCAAGATGTGTGGTTTTTGACCTACCCCTCTCGTGATTGGCGTTAATATTGAATGCGTATTAATAAGTATGTTTAACAATGAATTTTTCCATCTTGATTTTGCCAGGCAGAAAGCTGACCCAAGTGAGTTTAGCCTGGTAGGCTTTTTATTTAAAAATTAGTGTTTTGGTCGAGTTCGCACTTGTAAACAGGCCGTCCCAATGCGGACGAAGACGCGACGGTGCTTCCATAAAGATTCAGGCATGTACTGCCGACGCCTGCGTGCTTACATGTAGTGTAATATGAACAACCGCGTCATGTATGTACTTTATAAACCTTTACTATGCACAAAAGGCCCGTCAGCCTCAATAGCAAATCCTTCAAGACCAATGGAATTCAGGAGAATGCCCAGCCAAAAAGAAGCGTTTACAAGAACGTGTAGAGCGCTACGAAATTTGGAATGCCAGATATGTTTGGGAATCTTAATACCATCGAGCACACAGATTAATTTTTTGTTTTTGCATTAAACCTTTTTCGGTGGTCATCTTGTAATCAAGTGAGAATTGATTTTTCGCATTGTTCTAACTGCGGATACCCTGACTACGAATTATCTTGTTCTAATTTAAGCTAACTTGGATTTGAACATTTTTTATAGTTAATTTCTCAAGAATAATTTTAGCGGTAACAAATTGCAAACATATCTTGTAGTGGTTAGACTATTTGCTCCCCACCAAGGTTCGATTCCCGGTGGGGCCGCCCCCAGATTTTCGCATGTGGGAATCGTGCCGGACGATGCCACTGGTCGGCGGGTTTTCTTGGGAATCTCCCGTTTCCCTCGCCCTTACATTCCGGCGCTGCTCCATACTCACATTATTTCACCCTCTTCGGCTCTTAAGAGCCTCTCAAATCTCTCCTCTCCACTCTAATTCGCATTGAAATTTTATGCAATACAGCTCACCTGTCGTTTTAGAGTAATCACAGCAAATTTTCCTAAGTTTCCGATGTAAGCTTTGCGCAATGCGTTTTTGTACAATGGTAGTCGCAAAATATATTGTAGGTCATAAGATTAGTCACATTGTGGTTCACAGTGTCATAGACTGGGATAAAATGCAATTCTTGCCACAATTACAGACACCACTAACGAATCAGCATTGACGAGACCAAAAATAAGGGGAACACAAAAACTAAGTTTTCTTTGATTTATAATATTGCCACTGATTTATCTTTAACAGTGGACATATATCCTCCGCTCTTTCATATCACATTATGTTTGGTTGTTTGTGATAGGTTCTTACAAGAGTTACGANAGTGGACATATATCCTCCGCTCTTTCATATCACATTATGTTTGGTTGTTTGTGATAGGTTCTTACAAGAGTTACGAACAAGGTATTGTAAATATATTTTCGTACTCATAGACTAAAAATAAGGTCGACCGATTACCCTCTTTTGCGCATGTACCTAACATAGACATATTTCACACCAATACAAGTTTCAGTGTCACATGGACAACACTGATACATTTATTTTCAAAAGATAAAACTTTTTATTTGAATAACATATTAAACCGATATTAATTTAATCAAATCTCACTACAATTGGTTAGAGGTAATGTACTAACATCGCAGTACTTGTTCATATAAGCAGTGTTCTGACCTCAAATCCTATCCATGTCGTTTATGATGGTCGTATTGGCAGAAACGCAGTCCAATGTTGGGACGCAGAGTGACTACTGCGCACCTTGGATGCGCACTCTACCCCATTTTACCTCTACGTCCGTACCGCACTGAGAATACCACTGCGACTTCCACGTCTGTCACGACCTACGAATTCATTATTGAGTTCTTTCACCGTTATTTAAAACTTTCCTGAAACCCTGATAAAGTCCTACTTCCAATATATTCCTCCACGCCATGTAAAGAAAGCTAATCTTAGTCTATAAAATGACACCAAAGGGACAACGCACCTCTTTCGTGCGCACCAAGTGTAATAATATTTTGCAAAAGAACTATTACTTGTTAGGTCTTACCAACACACCTATTTTTTCACTGTTATTATTAAAGGTTAAATAAATATCAAAATGTATAAATCGAATAGGTAAGCAAAATTTTAATTTATCAAAAAATATGGTACATTTATTTTGACATAAGTATAAANATGTATAAATCGAATAGGTAAGCAAAATTTTAATTTATCAAAAAATATGGTACATTTATTTTGACATAAGTATAAATCGCTTGTGATACATGATATGTTATTGAAACAACATTATATGTTATTGAAACAACCAAACACGCCATACGTGAGGTGATTTTTTAAAGGTTTGATTGAAAATGTGTGAAGAGACTGCGAAGATACTATAACCGAGTCTGTAGGGTCTGGCATCCTGCAGCCTATCACAAGGGCGCGGCGGCGANATGTATAAATCGAATAGGTAAGCAAAATTTTAATTTATCAAAAAATATGGTACATTTATTTTGACATAAGTATAAAACGCTTGTGATACATGATATGTTATTGAAACAACCAATCACGCCATACGTGAGGTGATTTTTTAAAGGTTTGATTGGAAATGTGTGAAGAGACTGCGAAGATACTATAACCGAGTCTGTAGGGTCTGTCATCCTGCAGCCCAGCACAAGGGCGCGGCGGCGAGATCCATTAGCGCGG
>NQII01004722.1:78965-100359 GCA_002778355.1 Clitarchus hookeri | reverse complement strand
GTGTGTCAGTCTGCGGCGGCCGATGTACGGAGGCGGCAAGCACCTAGAGTTGTCTCTGCAGCTCTGTGACGGGGGCTGAGCCTGCCCGCACGAGTCCACAGCCACCGCAGCCCCTCGCCAGGTTCGCTGCGACGCTGCGTGCGAGGAGCCCCTCGTCACCATTCCTTCCTATAGTCCATGCACTGTTACTTGCAACTGTTATGAAGCGCTGCTAAGCTTTACTTCGAGCTATCTCTCCGCCTCATCCGAACAAAGCTACGTTTAGAATATTATGCCAGAGGCACGACGCAATGCACGTAGCCTCTCAGTGCGAGAATACTTTTCACGAGAACTACTTTGTACTAGGCATTAACAACATACCTATTTCCTCTCTGTTTTTATTCCTATTAGTTTTAAACGAGCCATTAAAATTTATAGCCGACCTCCCGTAGCGCAGTCGGTTAGTGCGCCGCCGGTCTTAGGTGCGGAAGTTTCTGAGTTCAAACCCCAGGTAATTCCCAGGTAAGTTGGTTCATAAGTTAGTTTGTAAGCTGTCTCCTGACACGCCTTCAGGTATGACCCTGAGGGACGTTAATAAACCCTTTCCCAAAACAATTATAATTTATATTTGAGTGTATAAAGAAAAGTTCGTCTTGACAGATAACAAGATACCTAAATGTTAACAGAAGTGTAGAACGCATGTGATACATGAGATATATAGGAGACCACTAAACACGCCATACATCGGTCAAAGGCTTGGGTTTAAAAAATGTGAAGAAACTGCGAATATACTAATCCTGTGGTCACCATCTTTAACTTGCACACGGCCCCTCGGTGGCTTATGATAGTAGCACTACTGATTCACACGCACTGCGATTTCAGTCGCACTTTAGTGCCATAGCATATATCGGAATATCTACATTCGCAGTATGGATTTGAACAGAGCTACTCTTTCACAAGTACCACTTTTGAAAAGCAGAATGTGGAAACGAATGCGACGATATTGGGTGCATCCAATGTTGATAGCCGGCACGTGGACAATATTTTTTCCACAGGCTTCTTTCCAAGCAATGGTTTTTTTCTATCATGTTGCTATACTCTGCTTACCGTGCATCCGGTACAGCATGCCGCCTTCCTATTTCGATTACGGAAAGCTTCGTGTAGTGCGCTGCCATCTTGCCTGCACCCCGCGCCGCACTGTGGCTCGTGGGTGAAAGTCAGTGGCGAATAGTGACGGCCATTAGCGTGGAATGGCCAACTGATTCCATTGAGTGCTCCACGTGGGCCTCTGTCCCCTCTCCTCATGCAACTGTTCTCGATTTGAATAAGGCAAGAAACTACTTATCCTGTGATATTCTCCGTTCTTACTTATTGTAGATCACTTTAGGGAGTTGGTTCAATGGGCAGAGCAATGAGGAAAATACTTCCTTCGTCGTGAAATGCGAGTACGTCATCCGAGGTCAAAACGTCTCCAACATACTGCATGGCTCTGCCTATATAACACATTTTTTGGAAAATTTAAAATGGTGGGAGGCCCATCAGTGGTTGTATGGGTTCCACAAACTGTACACCCAAGATTACTTCCCCGTATTATAACTGTACGCTCTTTTACACTAACACCACAATGTTCTGTGGTAAGAAATGAAAAGGAGTGCTGTATCCAGACTGGTATTTTTCGTTGACGCCATTGTTTACGGAGTTACTTCTTCGTCAGTGTCGCCAAAATAGTTTGCCATCTCAACACACCCTCTTTGTTTCTTTCTTTATGCTTGACGCAATCCCTATCTCTATTTGCACTAAATGGATAAGCAATACAACCACTTATTTTACTCCAGGCACTGTTTACATACGAACATCTCTGTTAAGTTTATAACAGGCTCAGCAGCTTTGCTCCTATAGGAGATTTTTTATGGACTTGGTGGCGAGGACTTTGGTACTATAGCGTAGCGTGCGGCCACATTAATAGCGTACATAGAAACAATAGCCGAAAAATTGCTCTTTAATTTTTACTCTCAGTGCCACACAGAAAAGAAAGGAATTTCAATACTCTCTGTTTGAAGATGACGCAGGGCAATTAATTGCCGCGCCACAACGAAGGTTCGTCCAACGTGGCGTTTGAAGCTGACCATTACCCATCGCAACATTTTGAAGGATGTTGTTGATGGAAGCAATTATTATGTCATTTTAATGGCAGGACGTGTTGGAGAGATTTGATGTTTATGGTACTCCCATAAGTATGAATCCCCACACGTCAGGTACGGAGACTGCGGCGGCCGAGAGATGTTACCAAATCGCTAAATCATTTGCAAAAAAAAACATCGCAGGGGCATGTAAGTGGATACAGGCACAAAACAATATAGCATTAATGCAGAAAACATCAAAATATTGTACTACACCAAACATGTATTGCAGGAGACCAACTTTTGCGGGATGCACTTCGTATGGTGTTGGGGCACCCATAACACGGAAACAGGCGGCGATACAGGCAGGTTTGTAGGCATACAGACGTCATATATTCTCCCGAGGAGGATCCTGCCACATCTGGCACAACTGACACACGAAGTCCACCGTATTTGCCGCTGGCCCAAGTTGCTGTAGAATTTTATACTAAATGTTCCCGATGGACGAGAGGTCTGGGGCTCTTTCTGGCCAAGGATGCAAGTTGACGTCACAGAAGCAGACTAGTAGCACCCGTGCTGTGTGAGGCCGGGCATTATCCTGCTGAAAAATGTGGTTGTCAAGCTGCACCAGGAAGGGGAACGTACATGATTTCAGAATTCCTGATTGTATCACTGAGCCATCGGGGTTCCTTCAGTCACCACCAGGGGAGTGCGGGAATCGTACGTACGCATCTCGTTGGGGTTGTGTGCCTCTCAACAATGAAGCGGGGATCACGGCACTGGCCAGTACATCGTCAGACTCGAATTCGGCTGTAATCTGTATGTATGTATCCATAAAGAACCGATATTATTCACTGAACACCTTTCGTCGCCAGTCAAGTTACTGTACTGCCCGTTCTCATCTATAGGTTACACGCGCTTGACGATTCTCAGGTCGTAAAGATAGACGTCGTAGGGACGCAGCGACAACCGATACCACCCTGCTAGCCGCCTCGATATAAAACTGGTGGGCACAGACGTATCCTCAGCTGCTGTGACATGTCCCTGGATGGTGCACAGCGACGCCCGTGGAGTGCTTGAAACTTGTCGCACGATGAAACAATCCTCCGCACTCGTCGTCCACCGGGGACGACCCGAGTCTTCTCTGCGGGTATTTGTACCCTCCTGTGCCTACTGAGTTCAAGTGACGATCAATGCGCCGAAACGTCCACTCTGCCACTCGGAAGCCGACTATGAGGCCCCTCTCAAACTCATCCAGCTGGACAAATGCTAGTCGAACGCGACATCGGGGCATTCTGCGTGTTCACTGATCTTGACTCTGTGGCTCACACTGTCCACACTGCTACTAAGGCCTTATTCCATGTCTTTCAGCTATGAACGATGGAGTTATATGTATTCCTCCCTAGTGGCACATCCACGCAAGCAAACAGATGTCGGGCTATGAAGATACTGTGTCGAATATTCTTTGTACTCGCACGAATCCTTTGTGGTGATTTTTTTTTTTAATTGAGTGGGTCACTTTCCAAGGAAAACTGTCTATATTGTGACCTCAGAAAGTAGTGAATTATAGGTCATATGAGTATTTTTAACAACGTGTTTGTCGAAACTGCAAGAATACCTGTCCAGTCTGGAACACCAGTTTCTTGCCTCACAGTGGATTTATTGTTTGAGGCCCTTTGAANGTCCAGTCTGGAACACCAGTTTCTTGCCTCACAGTGGATTTATTGTTTGAGGCCCTTTGAATGGACAGTAAACTGCTACCAATACCGGGCAGTCGTATCGGCCGGTTTATCTACATTTTCATTCCAGGTTTTTTTTAATCTCCCTAGAAATGTGGTTTGTATCAACTTAGTTATATTTGAATATGAATAATGTGTGATTTAAATATTATCTTTAACAACCACAGTTAAATGTCTCTAAGAGACCGAAAATTGTGTTCATTTTATGTACATAATTGTCGTAAAAAATTTTCCCCAAGAAAGGGCAGATGGTTTGAAACAAAATTTCTTCAATTTTAAAAGTCAAATAAATATTTAACTATCNTTTTTCCCCAAGAAAGGGCAGATGGTTTGAAACAAAATTTCTTCAATTTTAAAAGTCAAATAAATATTTAACTATCAGTGAATCAGTATAATTTTATGTCTGCCCGTCACGGAAGGCCACTTAATACACCTCTTCGAACTGCCTCATGCCTGGAAAGGTACGTAGATGCATTGATGGAATAAAAATAGTTTTTGTTTACCACAGTTGTTGCCCATATGTATCAAATCGTGAACATTCAACGTCGAGAAAAATNGAATAAAAATAGTTTTTGTTTACCACAGTTGTTGCCCATATGTATCAAATCGTGAACATTCAACGTCGAGAAAAATGGTATCCTTTTCGGTTTTACAAATCATCCTCATCGGCTCTTAATGGGCACCTCAAATCTCTTCACTCACTTACAGTTGTGTGCCGGGAACCATTATATTACTTAAAACTTATTCAATATCGCACGCACTCGAAAGGTAACAAGTAAAGCCACAGAATATACTGGATTTTGGTGAAATTAACGTGCTAACTTTGTGAGATATTTCGTTATGGAAAATGAGGTAGATAACAAAAGATGACCTTTGACCTAACGTGATTATTGTGGGAATTAAAATCAGTTACTTGCAAAATGTCAGAAACTACCCTAAATGAAACTCCAAATTCGTTAATATAGCTATGCTGATTTGATACCTGCCATCTGTAAACATTTGGCGGATAATAGTATAATGGTTTATCAGTAGGTAATCAAGTGATGCTATGTTATTAAACAACAAAAGTTTGTTGCCCGATGGTCTTTATCGATTGTTGTGGTGTAATATTCGTGTGTACATTAAATGAAGAAAAAAAAGTGGTATTGTTGTAACATGCTCACGAGAGAGGTTTTTGAGTAAACGAAGTAATTTTTGGCATTTTGAAAATAAGCAATCTTACTTTCCTACTTTCAAAAGTGTATCTCTCCCTTGATATTTACGTTCAGTCATATGACGAGTTTTTTTTATATATCATTATCCATAACAAATCATGGACAAAATGTTGTACTTGAAGTTCAGGATAATTCTGTATTTCCANAGATGTCGGGCTATGAAGATACTGTGTCGAATATTCTTTGTACTCGCACGAATCCTTTGTGGTGATTTTTTTTTTTAATTGAGTGGGTCACTTTCCAAGGAAAACTGTCTATATTGTGTGGAGTCTTTCATCACTTAATAAGGTCATATGAGTATTTTTAACAACGTGTTTGTCGAAACTGCAAGAATACCTGCCCAGTCTGGAACACCAGTTTCTTGCCTCACAGTGGATTTATTGTTTGAGGCCCTTTGAATGGACAGTAAACTGCTACCAATACCGGGCAGTCGTATCGGCCGGTTTATCTACATTTTCATTCCAGGTTTTTTTTCATCTCCCTAGAAATGTGGTTTGTATCGACTTAGTTATATTTGAATATGAATAATGTGTGATTTAAATATTATCTTTAACAACCACAGTTAAATGTCCCTAAGAGACCGAAAATTGTGTTCATTTTATGTACATGATTGTCGTAAAAATNCCGAAAATTGTGTTCATTTTATGTACATGATTGTCGTAAAAATTTTTCCCCAAGAAAGGGCAGATGGTTTGAAACAAAATTTCTTCAATTTTAAAAGTCAAATAAATATTTAACTATCAGTGAATCAGTATAATTTTATGTCTGCCCGTCACGGAAGGCCACTTAATACACCTCTTCGAACTGCCTCATGCCTGGAAAGGTACGTAGATGCATTGATGGAATAAAAATAGTTTTTGTTTACCACAGTTGTTGCCCATATGTATCAAATCGTGAACATTCAACGTCGAGAAAAATTGTATCCTTTTCGGTTTTACAAATCTTCCTCATCGGCTCTTAATGGGCACCTCAAATCTCTTCACTCACTTACAGTTGTGTGCCGGGAACCATTATATTACTTAAAACTTATTCAATATCGCACGCACTCGAAATGTAACAAGTAAGGCCACAGAATATACTGGATTTTGGTGAAATTAACGTGCTAACTTTGTGAGATATTTCGTTATGGAAAATGAGGTAGATAACAAAAGATGACCTTTGACCTAACGTGATTATTGTGGGAATTAAAATCAGTTACTTGCAAAATGTCAGAAACTACCCTAAATGAAACTCCAAATTCGTTAATATAGCTATGCTGATTTGATACCTGCCATCTGTAAACATTTGGCGGATAATAGTATAATGGTTTATCAGTAGGTAATCAAGTGATGCTATGTTATTAAACAACAAAAGTTTGTTGCCCGATGGTCTTTATCGATTGTTGTGGTGTAATATTCGTGTGTACATTAAATGAAGAAAAAAAGTGGTATTGTTGTAACATGCTCACGAGAGAGATTTTCGACTAAACGAAGTAATTTTTGGCATTTTGAAAATAAGCAATCTTACTTTCCTACTTTCAAACGTGTATCTCTCCCTTGATATTTACGTTAAGTCATATGACGAGTTTTGTTTTATATATCATTATCCATAACAAATCATGGACAAAATGTTGTACTTGAAGTTCAGGATAATTCTGTATTTCCANTTTTTATATATCATTATCCATAACAAATCATGGACAAAATGTTGTACTTGAAGTTCAGGATAATTCTGTATTTCCATCTAAAACTGCATGTTCATTAACCTTCATGACACTACCAGTGACGAATGATGCTATGTGCGATGACTCTCCGAACCATCACGAAATTACCACGAAAGGTGATCCACTGCAGATTGAAGCAAGGCTTGTAGCGCTCAACCATGTTCCTCCAAACTCTTGCGTTGTTGACATCTATTCTTGAAGGAAAACGTGTCCCATCAATAAATACAATACGCTGCCAGTCCGTAGCATTCCATGATTCTCTCTGATGACACCACAGCAAACGAAGACGTCCATATAGAGNACAATACGCTGCCAGTCCGTAGCATTCCATGATTCTCTCTGATGACACCACAGCAAACGAAGACGTCCATATAGAGATAAAAAGAGAATGCCTTCCAATGGAGCACTGCACCCGAATGTATAATACAAGTTGAGTATAAAAGAATACTCCAACTTTAAATGCCTATAATATCAAAACCAAACAACCTACAACCTTGGTTGACCAAAAAAATTATTCGTGGAACTGTGAAATTGGTTTATCATGTCTTAATAAATGTCCAATGTAACCACCACGACCGGCCCCAACAACATCTACGCGATAATAAAACTCGTTCCACACTCTTGTCAGCATGTCCGGTGTAACTGTTTGGATGGAATCCATAATTCTCGTTTTGAGGTCGTCAATGTTAGCCGGCAATGGAGGACGAAACACTTGATACTTTATGTACCCCCATAGAAAAAACAACGCATGGGGTAAGATCCGAGCTTCTTGAGGGCCAGTGTTGAAGAGCCTGGTCACCAACTGCTCCTCGACCAATCCAACGTTGCGGCAACGTCTCATTCATGCATCCGCGAACAGCTAGGTGCCAATAAGGTGGCGCACATTCCTGCTGGAACATAGTCCCCCGCCACCTCTTCTAGCTGAGGAAACAAGCACTCTTTTGCAAAGTGCATGTCCAAATAAGGGATTCCATTATCAGTGGGCTCGTGAAAAAAGAAAGGGCCGAAAACAGTGTCTTTAGATACAGCGCATAACACGTTCACTTTGGGGGATGCACACTCGTGTTCGGTGGTTTCATGTAGAGGCTCCTGACCCCATAACCGCACGTTGTGCCGGTTCACCTTAACAATTGTATGGAACGGTGTTCCACCGCTAAAAACGAGATTAGACATGAAGGCATCGTCTACCTTTTTCTGGGCACATAAAGGAAGCATCATACCGTCCCCTTCACATTGGCGTGTCGAATGCGAGCTCGCTTCCCCTTCACCACTTTCAACCGAGAGTTACGAACGCCATCCAAACCGGAACACCAGACATGCTGACAAGATCGTGGAAAGAGTTTGATTATCGCGTAGATGTCGTTCGGGCAGCTCTTGGTGGTCACATTGAACATTTATGAATGTATGGTAAACGAATTTCACGGTTCCACGGTTCATTTGATTGGTCAATGAAGGTTGTAGGTTGTTTGGTTTTGATATTATAGATCTTCAAAGTTGGGGTATTCTTTTATACTCAACCTGACACAACTCACTACAAATCAAAACACACNCAACCTGACACAACTCACTACAAATCAAAACACACACTATCAATATTGTCAGAAACGTAAGATAAATGTTGCATATGAAAGAAGAATGAATATATTTTTTAACTTTAGAATAATTTGCAAAAAAATTTATATTTAAATGTTTTGAAAATAAATAAATAATGAATAATTTTTAATTAAAATTTAAGCGTATTAACACTTTGGATGATTGAGAAGTACATTTTGCAAAAATAACCACTTATTTAAGTGCGTAAAATTAGTAATCTGATTGTATATTTAATAAAATGACATTTTACACATCCATTTCTGTTACANGTCACCAACTGCTCCTCGACCAATCCAACGTTGCGGCAACGTCTCGTTCAGGTATCCGCGAACAGCTAGGTGCCAAAGGGATGGCGCACATTCCTGCTGGAACATAGTCCCCCGCCACCTCTTCTATNCAGGTATCCGCGAACAGCTAGGTGCCAAAGGGATGGCGCACATTCCTGCTGGAACATAGTCCCCCGCCACCTCTTCTATCTGAGGAAACAAGCACTCTTTTGCAAAGTGCATGTCCAAATAAGGGATTCCATTATCAGTGGGCTCGTGAAAAAAGGAAGGGCCGAAAACAGTGTCTTTAGATACAGCGCATAACACGTTCACTTTGGGGGATGCGCACTCGTGATCGGTGGTTTCATGTAGAGGCTCCTGACCCCATAACCGCACGTTGTGCCGGTTCACCTTAACAATTGTATGGAACGGTGTTCCACCGCTAAAAACGAGATTAGACATGAAGGCATCGTCTACCTTTTTCTGGGCACCTAAAGGAAGCATCATACCACCCCCTTCACATTGGCGTGTCGAATGCGAGCTCGCTTCCCCTTCACCACTTTCAACCGAGAGTTACGAACGCCATCCAAACCGGAACACCAGACATGCTGACAAGATCGTGGAAAGAGTTTGATTATCGCGTAGATGTCGTTCGGGCAGCTCTTGGTGGTCACATTGAACATTTATGAATGTATGGTAAACGAATTTCACGGTTCCACGGTTCATTTGATTGGTCAATGAAGGTTGTAGGTTGTTTGGTTTTGATATTATAGATCTTCAAAGTTGGGGTATTCTTTTATACTCTACCTGACACAACTCACTACAAATCAAAACACACACTATCAATATTGTCAGAAACGCAAGATAAATGTTGCATATGAAAGAAGAATGAATATATTTTTTAACACTAGAATAATTTGCAAAAAAATTTATATTTAAATGTTTTGAAAATAAATAAATAATGAATAATTTTTAATTAAAATTTAAGCGTATTTACACTTTGGATGATTGAGAAGTACATTTTGCAAAAAGAACCACCNGCAAAAATAACCACTTATTTAAGTGCGTAAAATTAGTAATCTGATTGTATATTTAATAAAATGACATTTTACACATCCATTTCTGTTACAGAATTGATCATATTTATAGGTACCTGAAATAAGTGAACATATAATCAGTTATAACAATAATTTTATAAGTACTTGTATTTTCTTACATATAGCTATTGTATGGCTAGTAAGGTATGTTCTGCATGAAGATTTTCCTGCAAAATGCGCGTTATAATGTATCCAAAATGAAAATACGCTTAAATTAAAATAAGCGTTCATAAGTTTATTTTAAAACGTATAAATACGGTAATTCTGGCAAAATAGTTAAAATATTTGAAAATGTTTACATTTTTTTTCATATAAAACATAAATCACACTTTCCTTACAACTTTGGTGGTGTACGTGTATGCATGTATGTAGTGTAAGCGTATGTATGTAGGAGGTGTCATCGCATTTCAGTCCCACTCGCGCCTAGTCCTCATAGCTGGCACGCTGACCAACAACCGTTACATCGCGGTGGTGATGGAACGTCTTGTTATTTCCCTACCTTTAGGGCCAACCTTGGACCGGTATCAACAGGACAATGCACGACCGCATGTGGCACACATCGTTCAATGGTGTCTTGATGACCTTCACGCGACACTTTGCCTGCGTGTTTGCCGGATCTCTCGTCCATCGAAAGCATGTGGTCCGTTGTTGGACGACGACTGGCCTGCCACCGGACACCCGCGGCCACAACGGATGAACGTTGCACGCTCATGTAAGCAGTGTTGGTGGAGAGGAGATACCCCAGACGGACATCCGAAGTCACTTCCCCTCATTCCCGCGCTGTAGGCAGCGATTCGCGCTATCCGCAGTAATGATTCCATGTTCTGTACATCATGCCGAGCTGCAAGAGTAATCATGTGACCAGTGTATGATGGGTATTCTGCCTGACAAAGTCGTTATGATAGTTCACATCCTTATTGGTGTTGCAATTTGATTGGCTAGCAGCATATATAATTTACATATATTTATGCGGTCAGAATTACTTTAATATTTGCCAACTAAGCGAAACCAAAGCAATAGGATGGGTACTTTAATCAAAGGAACAAAGAATGGCAGTAAATTTGTGTGTATATATATATATACATATGTGTGCAAATAAAGAAGCCTATATAATAAATATATTTTATATGTGCAAATAACGCTGTACCACACAACAAAGGCAGCAAGATGAAAACAAATATGAAAGGAGCCAGATATACATATACGCAAGAACAAGACGACACAGCGAAACAACACACACAAACATAGCAGGTTTAGTATTATGAAACAGTGGTGACGTTTCGAAATCTGAAATCTGCGTCTACCTGAAAAAGATACGGTTCTATTTACACGTCTGTTCATAAGGTTCGGTTCACGAATAAAGACGCGTACATAACGTACATATACAGTACGTATCAAAATGAAGGTAGGCATTCTACATGGCACTCCAGGGCTGTTTACGGTAAACGGTGTCATAAAACAACCTACTTTAATTTTGATACGTACCCGTTCATTATGTACACGCTTTTCATTGTGAGCCGAGCCTTGACCAGATAATTTTGGGTTAATTTACGGCGTCTGTATCTTTTTTTATATTCTTGTTCTAGGTTTCTTGAGACAACAGAGATCTGCAATGCCGTACATATTTCTTTATCTCGTTTTATAACTTGCTCCCGTTGTAAATACTACCTTTTGAGAAGGGCTTAAAATATCACGGTAAAAGCAATTTCAAGAACGCAAAAAAAAAAAAAAAAATGCATGATACCGTGCCTAACATTTGTGATACGGAAAAGGAACACGCCCCACGATGGGCCTTGTGACGTCACTGTTGACGCGGCCTACTCAACCTGTTGCGAGCAAGAAAACGTAGTTCGACCCCGTGGCGTACAGAAGGCGGTGAGGTCGCCTCGTCTCAGTAGGAAGAAGTGGGACGAACCAACAGGGACTCCGTGTGGCAGGTCACGTCTTTAGCTTCTGCTGGATAGCGAAGTACCCACAGAGGTAATATTTGATTTCGTTTATTTCCTCCTTGAACACAATTTAAAATTAGTTTTAATTAATTCTTTCGTTATATGAAAATTATCAGTACAGCTATTCGGTGATGGGGGTAAGACGCTAGATTATTTTTATAAATATTTGTGTATTTCAGGATACGTTAAGTAAGTTGAGCTACAAGGTTTTCCGGGCCCAAGTCATTGTCAAAAGAATTTATAAATAAGAGTGTTTACACAAGAGTGTGATTCCGAAGATTGTCTTGATTTGATTTCCTGTATTTGTTGTTGCGGTTACAAACCTCTCGTGCTGCACGACTGCGTATAACACTTGGAAGGGTTTCATCGTATGAAAAAAGGACCATTACGAAACAACATTATTCACCATAATTTGTTGTAGTAATGAAACGCTCATCATAATTTGCTACTAAATTTCTAAATGCTCTCAGTGTAAATTTAAGTAAACGGGAGATATTCAAAGGCTGATATTTAGAACCTGCAGAGATCTCCTTTAGGTAAACTGTTAAAAATTTTGAAGATAATTTTTAATTAAGTATTTGTTTCTCTGCGGGATTTGTTTAATTTAACGTCTCGCTTGAATTTTAATTAGGTGAGATTTTAAGCAAAACAAATATGTTTGATACCGTTCCTGTTAAATTTACGCCGCAATTATACCAAATCTGTTGTGTGGGTTTGTTCGCAGAAGTTTTTTTTAGTTGCACCGAAGAACACATTTACGGTTTCTCAGAAAAATATGCAAGTTTCGTCGCTGCAATTTTATTTGTAGTTAGGTTGGAAACTTTTGCGTCAAGTATGTGGTAACCGAATTAACGACATTGAAATTTGCTCATAACCATAGCTTGACTTCCGTTTGCGGAGTGGAATTTATTTCATGGCGTTTTTCTGGTCGACCATCTGATAATCGTACAGTTAAACCGCTAAGCTTCATCCTTAACCAACCGACTCATATTTTGTGCTGCAAACAATAACTGGGAACCTAAGAGTTTACAGATTTTTGTTATTTGAAGTGTAATATATACTATCTGTCGCTCTACAAAATAATTATTTTGTGTGGTTCATTGGTAAGGCAATTAAAGCTGTTTTTGAGTTCGCATTTTAATAATTATTTCTGGTGCTGGTACTTAACGCAAAATGTAGAGGCCCTTTCTTTGCGTATTAATTTCACAGATAAACTTTTTTTATGCAGGCCACCGCATTTTCAAACTGTTAAAAATGCGATAGAATTGAATATTGAACTCTACTACCTATGGAAGTAGACTTGATGGATTTGGAAATACTTCAGATTAGAACAAATGTTACTCATTTAACTGCTGCGTTTCACGCACTCGTCACAGGTACAAGTTACATACCAACAATTTTAAACTAAGCAGCACGAAGTGAAGCACTGCATATGCTACCTCTATGGAAACTGCAACTCAGTTTATGTAATGCAATAACATTTCAGAGCAGGGCTTTAAGGCAGAAATAAGGTACGTGGAAAATTCTTTCAGATTTCTGGCGTGCAAAAGTGGCCGGAATCAACAGCTGGGCTTAACTGTTCGTGTTATTAGTCTCGTTCTACTATAGCTAAAGAAAAATGAATTCTTTCAGGTATATCGTATTTAATGGAAAACGTTCTTTATGTCCTGAATTACGATTTCTCGATATATTTAATAAAAAGGGTAATTATCTAGTTTAAGGGCTTTTCTGAAAAACACAATAAAAATTTAAAATTATGATATATTTCTACTCTACTAATGATGCAGAACACGAATATACTAGGGGCATTAACGTCCGACTAATTTCGTAATATGTGCCCACCTAACCTAACAAAACCTAACCCCACGATGGGCGAATCACTATTTTACATTTTTAAACTAACCTAGGATTGTTGGGTTTTACACTAACCTATGATGTTAGGGTTTTAAACTAACCTAGGATAGTAGGGTTTTACACTAACCTAGGATGTTTGGGTTTTATACTAACCTAGGATGTTTGGGTTTTACACTAACCTAGGATGTTTGGGTTTTACACTAAAATACGAATGTAGGATTGCAGGGATTTAAAGGAACCGTAAAACACACCAAAAGAATGTAAATTGACTCACCTAGGTAGGGGGCTGGTATAATTCCTCTGACGTTAATAGACACAAACAAACATATTTCGCAAGTTTTTTTTAATATGTTCTACTTATTTTAACACTACGGCCGCTTCAATATCAACTAGGTAAGCTATGCTGAATTCATTAAAACAACTTTTGTTGGCATAAAACGTTTCGTTCATAAACGTAAACAAACTGTCAGAAACAGTCATCTCACAAACTTGTTCAATTTTTTAAAATATGTTGCACTTATTTTAAAGCGATGCCCCTAGTATATTCGTGTTCAGCATCATTAGTAGAGTAGAAATATATCATAATTTTAAATTTTTATTGTGTTTTTCAGAAAAGCCCTTAAACTAGATAATTACCATAAAAAGTATTTAGCAGAGAATGCGTTCTTACACTATAATATAAGAGGTTGCAAATTTCCAGCAAATAATCGAGCTTTTACGATTTACTAGACACAAATTTCTTTCTCCGTAGTCAGGCTATCCACATGCTTTCACGTCGATGTATGGAAGTTTCGATTGTAGGAAAGTTGTTTTGTTTGCTGTACGTACTTCATTCCCACACTTGTCCGAAAATAAACAGCTGCGAAATACTACTAAAAATTATACAGGCATGCCAAATTCCTAGTTTATATCATGCACAACTTGAGACCCGCTACAGAATACATTTTTCAACTAATCAAGTTTAGCATGTAATTATATTCTGCTAATCAAACTGCTGTAAAGAATGGTCTCAATACAACGGTATTCGCAGTGAAGTACGGAAAGCAATTTAAAAGGCATAGTTCGTAACACTTTGTAAGATCCAATCCTAAAACCTCCATAGAATATATATCGGATGTAGAAGTTCCAAAAGTCACTAATTTGTAAACAAGCCCATATATTATTAAAAACTGTTGTAATTGACATACAAGTAGTCTTTTATTTTGTTACCTGAAATTATGTTTGTCGTAATAGGTGTATTTTCGTGACTGCATCGGAATAAAATCCTGTAAACCAGGTGAAATGGTACTTGTGGTTACTCTGCTTTTTGCGAAAGTATGTACACAGTTTGCTGTATTTTTCTACCATAGTTGGAATGTGGGAACACTGTTTGGTAAACGAAAATGTTTTGTTTCTTTGCTCGTGTCTATTTTCGCAAAGTTTGTTTTTTGCTTTTTGTGCGGCTTTTATAATTGGGCTGATTATATTTTTATTAGCTAATTTATTTGTTTGAATTACACGTTACTGTTAATTTTCACGCAAACTTTTAAATTAAATGTTTTAGTTATAAAACAATTATCACCAGTTAGTTACCGTTTTCACCGTGAAAATTGGCAATTTGTTTATCTATATTTATTGCTGATTTTTATATATTCTTAATTTTTTAATGTGATCGGTTTGATATATTATAATTGATTAAACATAATCATTTTAATTTAATGAATACACTCTCAAACCATGTAGTACTTTCCACAAGCTACACGAGCGCTTGTACCAGTGCAGTTTGCAAATTCAATGTACTTTGTATGGTCATTCTCTCAGGTTATTATTAGGAATACTTATTATACTCGATATACATTTGACCGTAAGTATGTTACCATGTCACGCAGCATAATCAGTTTGTATCGTGAGAAAACCAAGGCTAGGCTTGTATTTGTTATTAATGTATATGAGAAAACAGAAATATACCTTGTGTGGTTTGCTACCGTAATCCTTTATATATAGTCTCGTCGATTCTAATTGATCAGTCATGGGACTTTGATTCTATCCAAGTTGTACAAATATCTATCTAAGAAACTGCAAACCACCCCGAGACTCCAGCTACGACATACAACCTGAGACTGTAATTATATACCAGGCTTTATACTAGTTTATATAGACTTCGGGCAGGTATTTGTGAGAGATAAATCTCCCAGCAAATTAATTTTGTTCAAACACATACTTCAGTATACATGAGGAGAAACTTAAGAAACAGGTTTAAGTAGAACTCTTTATAGACGAAGTTTCTATCTTCTTTGAATGCAGTTGAAAAGTAAATTCAGAGTACATTGGCGTATTGCGTACACTGTAAAAAAAGTCTGGTAAACTCCCTAAACTCTAAGGGAAGTTTTTAATATAAACACTGTATAAAAATACCACATAGCAAGCTGCAAATATAGGAATAATGTGTAGCGTCGCTAATATACAGAAAACTTCCCTACGCATTTGTTTTCTGAGCAACTGCAGGAATGCTGCAATAAATGTATAGGTGAAAAAAATACCATTCCCGCTTTCTCACTAAGCATATAACCGACACTGGTATGGTAAATTTCAGATTCTATAAATGAAAGGCGAACTTATCGTGCTAACGCTGCTAGGAGAGAGTTTTGAAATGATGTAATGCAATTTTAAAGTTTTAGTATGAATTTAATTCACAGCAGAATGAACTTACAAGTAGATATTGGAAATACCATAAATCGTACGTTAGTTATGTTGCACCTAGCTTTGAACTAAATATTTAATTTAAATATTTTGACGCTATTGCAGAAAACACGGAAACATGCTAACAAAAGTTGAAATTAGTTAATTTACATCCGTAAAAATCTCCCACGCTCAACAACATTGTCTAAAGTCAGAAAATCTAAATTTTCTTGCAACGGAAATAACTAAGAGAATTTGGTAGCATAGTTAAAGCGTTATAGATATTTATTTTAAGGGAAAGGAAACATTTTAAAATACAATAATTGTCCCACATTTAAAATGTCCACAGTAAGATTTGCATTTCTGTAATTGTAGCAGTAAAAACAGTAGCAATTACTCATTTTTAAATTTAAAATCAAGTTATGTTTATTAATTTGTGGCTAACAAAGTAATTACGTAATTGCAATCTTTATAACAATGGTCCAATTTTCAGAAATTGCTAAAAAAAATTTATTTATAAATTATACAGCCACTGACAAAAGTATTCTCAAACAACTAATACCTACAATGAAGAAACCTATTACTGACTGAAGAACGAGGTTTTGGTAATGAACTGCATAACATACAGCTTGCAGTGTACTGCACAAAAGTTTTAATTGCACTAAGAACATTATATGAGCCATAAAAAACAAATTGACTCTGACATGATACTGCATGCCTGGAGAAAAGCATTTGTACATAACTAAGAAACGAAAATAATGTAATATTTAATGTGTTTTCCTATTAAATATATTATTTTTCTTGGCCATTAACGCATTAACATACAGTTTTTGCACCAATGTTCTTCCATTCCTGAGGAACTTCCTTCATGTAGGACTTGCTTGTTATAAGGCTTTTGCACACTGTTCTCCAATTAATTCCACAAATATTCAACTGGATTTACACCAGGTTATTGTGGAGACGTTGGCAAAGTATGGGGCTTGTTGCAAAAAAACATTAAGAGTACCATTTCTGCGGTGTGTTATGGGTCATTGTCGTACCCGGAAATTAGTAATGTCCCGCAAAGGTATATTAAATTTTTCTGAGAATTCTCTTTAATCACATTTAAATATTTGTCTATTTTCCTTCAATAAAAACTAATTACCCAACACTTGCGGCCGTCATACCCCCCCACCATATGACACAATCACCTCCACGCATCACCGTAGTTAGATGTTCTTCATGCCCTGTTAGGTTTTCTGTAGACTAAAACCTGGTCATCACTATTACAAACATAAAATTCGCTCTCATCTGAGAATAAAACCTTGTTCCTGAATGTCATGTGTTTTACAAAGCCCCTTGCAAACACTAATAGTTTGGTTTTGTTTTGCTTCGGAAGTTATCTTCTAGGGCTATTGCTTCATTGATAAACTTTATTACTGTTCGAGAAGATATTAATCCCATAGAACTGTCCTAATTGTTCTCGTATTTCTGAAGATGAAATTTTTGGATATTTCTTGACAATGTTAGTAACGTACCGCTTGTATCGCGCAGAAGGTTTGTGGGACGTCCACTTTCTCCGCTGGCATGCGTTTCCTGTCCTTAAAATTTATTTTAAAACTCTGCACAACTAAGACTTATTTGAGAATCAGCAGAAATGTCAGCTGATTTGCCTTCATGATGCAACTTCATTATGATGCCGTTCAGAATGTTTATCTGCTTTTCCGTGCCATCTCTGAAGGATTTGCAGTCATGTTTATGCGCCCGTCCCTTTGCACGTCAAATATGCAACTGGTGCGGAAGAGAGATCAGGGTTCACCTGTATTTTGACATTTTCCTGTGGGAATCAAAGGTCAGAGTACTTTAGTCCGTACAGTGACACAGCAGAAAAATATTTCAATTTCCACCTGCTACTGAAGGTAATATTCAATGGTGCATTCAATGCGTGCATTTCAACCTTCGCACGTTTATATTGTAGTAATACTGGCTCTCGACAAACTTTATTGTACGATCTGATTTAAACTGAAGTGAAAGCACGCGGCTGTTCGAATGCGTATGTCCGTGTATTTTTTGCTAAATTTTGAAACTACTTATCCCAAATCGCGTGCTTAACGCAATGTGGCATTTCATTCTAAATTGAATTTTTATCATTTAACAATCTTGAATATGATAAATAATAGCTACTTAAGTTAGTGAAAATCAAGAATTCCCAAAAATGTTATGTAATATGGTTAAGGTTGGCACAATATTGGCAGGTAGACAGAATGGCATTCAGGTAAGAGCATTAGCATCTACATTTGGCTTGGCTGATTTCCACTGTTCCCAGGCAATAGCATTAGATTCATTCTGCCCACAATAAGCTTACGCTAAATAAACATTCGTAATGTTTACTTTGATGATTTACTTAATTTTAAAATTATTTAAGGGATTTATTTGGAATAATTTTACTTTTGTGAGCATTTTTGACTTTTGCACATTAGAATTACAATTTTTCTAGAAGTATATCCAAATCTGTAGTCTTCGTTAAGTTTAACTAAAGTATGTCAGTAAAGACTAAATTTGAGTCTGCTTATCCACTGTGGTAAGCTTCCTTAGCCTAAGCTACAGCTGGCTATACAAACTCAATAAATGCATAATGTAGTGAGGAAATCACACACCTATTGGAACTCGCATGGACTTCTAATAATCTTGTTTACTTTCAAAAACGAAATTCAACTTTAAGTTGACTAAGCCATGTCTTAAACATCCATTCTGTTTCAAGCAATTATCAAATGTCCCTTCGGTTCATTAAATCGTGCGTCACATACGAAAACATTGAGTGGTATGCAAACATTGTCAAATTTGACACATGAAATGCCTAAAGAAGATATTACAAGATATGTGTTACTGTTCTTGATATTTTACAAGTTTCTACAATGCGTGGTATATAATTCGCTATATCAGCCACTATGAGAGCCAGCATAGTATATTATTATGAGAGCAGTTGGCGTACGTGTATTTGACAAACTCGGCAGCTGTCCTGCGTATGGTTCGTAGTTGAATATTGACGTCCAACGTAGAGCTTATCTGGCCAGTCAAGTGTGTACGCCTATTAAAAACTAAAATAATACTGCTTTAGTTAGGTTGGCCGTTACATCAATTTAATGCTTACTGATCTGGTTACATTAAATATTTGAAAATGATAATGTGAATTCATGAGACTAAGTATTTTCCATGAACCAAACTTTTGGAAAGTTTGAAAATTCAATTTTTTCCCTTAACTTGAAGTTTTAATCCACATTCAGCTATTTAAAAAAAAATAGTCTGGTGTTTTGAACTCTGGTCCTAAATTAATGCAAACTGCGCATGCTTCGACGCACATTTCGCTACCAGTGAACACGTGTTTTCCAGTGTTCAAGTCAATTATAGTATATTCATGCGGACTACGAACATTCCTGGAGTCCTACTGAAGTTATGTTCACAACATTCTTCCGCCTCATGCAAACAGCTCAACATAGTCAACACAATTACGCCAAAGGGACAACAAACCAAATTTGTGAGCACTTGCATCAATCATTTGCACGAAACCTATTTCTTACTAGGCATTACCAACTCACTTTGCTCCATGTTTTTATTCATAATACAAATTAAATATAATTTTTAGATGAAATATAAGTAAAAGTTCAATTTAACCAAAAGTAAAATTTTGTTAGAAGTTCTAAACAATAGTGACACGTGGCATTCAGAAAACCAAAAAACAAGCTGTACAATGGGCGTTTTTTTAAAGGTTTGGATTACAAAGTGTGAAAATGCTACGAATAGCTTACATACATACGTATACCTATAAAATCGCCTGCAATAAATTGACAGCGAAGGTAGTGTTGGCAATATCAAGTACGGTTTTTAGCAGTAGTTAAAGTTATCGTAAATAATATAGTGTTTGAATTTGAATTCCATTCGAACGAATTTCAACCTCACAGACGTATGATAAAGATGGAGGCGTCCTTTTTAGTTTCTTAAACTCGTTTGAAGTAGTAGCCACGGAAGAACCCTGCAATCTAAAACTGAAATGTTATTGGCCATGTACGGAAACTGGTATAGTATATTCAAAGGTAAATAGGACAGGTGCTATTACCAATCATTGCATGAAATCTGGCCGTACAAGGCGTCAAATACTATGACGGGTGTCATACCATATTTAATGACCGCGATGGCACACCTTGCACTCTCTTTTACGGAATCTGGAACCGTGTAATATGTACTCGAGGTGCGAAAGCAAGGATAATGCATAGTTTCATATTGAACTGTTCATTTCTCTACAAATCCAATATTAACAAATATACATTTATTTTCGGAATCGGGATACATTTTGAACTCTGGCCGTACTAAATCTGAGCTTAATTCAAGAATTTTTATTCTCACGTTGAACTAAGAATGTCTCCATTTTGGGTAGGATAGAAGAAAGCGAAATTTCATTTATGAATAATCAGCTTTTAATAACGACTCAATACACTTTAAACCAGTATATTAAGAGCATAAAAAATTTAATATAAAGGTTGATCCGCCTAACGTGGATAACCCCAAAATTTCCAAAACTGTTGCAGATCACTAAATGCGGTTTTCACTAAATGAAATTACGTACGGAGGTAAGTAATGTGGCGCAAAGTGACTATTTACGACACGTGTATGGACAAATAATGAAACCACATATAATTTTCCCCCTGGAAACTTGCATTTATTTCAACGGCATCTGAAAGTACGCGCAGAGAGGAATTCAGAGGTATAGCATATGCAATGGAAAGTAACACAGAAATGCCAATAAATAATGTGCAAATATGATTAAGTTATGTGGGCCAGTAGCATGGGGCAGTGGACCTGTGCTCACAGCTGTAAGCAAGCAACACGTGCCGTGACTTATCCTGGCGGGACCGCTTCTTATAGCAGCGCGACACCAGTCTCAGTAATCTGTTATGGTAAGTGGTATTGCAACGTGTGGCTGTACGTACGCAATGGAGTTAGCTAATGAGAACAACTGGGTGCTCTACTTATTAACGGTGAGTGGGGCAGAAATGCCGAGTAAGCCGTCCAAATGTATGATATGTGTCCTAATCGGACGCTCATTTCTCGGCAAACAACACTAATACTTAGCGCGTGTCTCTTGTTAAGAGGTGCTTGAAATTTCTCAACACGAGTGCGACGAAAGACTGCTACGAGCGAGACGCATCAACACGATGTGTTGGCATGTGTCGATGCAAACCCCCCCAT
>NQII01004722.1:30612-78941 GCA_002778355.1 Clitarchus hookeri | reverse complement strand
TACCCGAGAACTTTCCAGGTTCGTATGAATAAGTAAAAAAAGTGTTTTACGGATACTCCGCGGACGGATATCGCATCAATATCACGTTGCTTTTCATCAGACACTACATGTTGATTTCTAGCAGCGTGTCCAGTTTTGTAGGTTTGTTCCAATGTCTGTAGGGGATGACAGCAATTATCTGAAGAGCATACCATTTACCGATGAAGAGACCTTCATAAGTGCATAAATGTACGAAATATGCAGTACTGGGCGACGGAGATTCCGTGTTGGGGTCCGGTACGTGGAGCACCAGTGAGAGTGGAAAGCGAACTTGTGATGTGTGCAATACGTAGGCCCACTTGCTCAGAGACCTTACCGGCACTTCTGGTAGACATACGGCTCAACATAAGTCATCGTATGTTGTTTTAGCATGATAGTTGTCCTGCGCAGTTTGTTTTAGTGGTGAGGTATGTGTTAAATGAAACGTTTCCAAACCGCGGTTAAGGCGTGGTGGTGGTGTAAGATGGCCAACTAGCACCCTCAACCAAAACCTCTCTCAATTATTTGCTGTGGGAACACAGAAATATAGGGTGTACAACACGGTTATTACGACGCTAGAAGACAGGCAGGAATGCATGTGGCAGCTTGCAGGGGCATTACACCAGAAACACTTCAGGGCGCTCTTCGCTGGAAACATGTGCGTTTACATATGTGTATTGCTGTCAATGGCAAACACATCGAGCACATGCTGTGAAAAGACCTAATGTGAAGCGTTTTAACCATAACTGTTCTCTTTGTACTATGCATGCGGATGCGACTGCATTTTTTCTCAGGTTGGTTTGTTCTATTTTTGTTGTAAATCTGTACGCACTCGTTACTAAGTACAGGTAATGACTATGAAACAAATTTCCTGAATTACGTTGGTATCCGAATAAAATGTAATGTATTGATATCAGACTTGCACTCGCATTGCCCGTATTCCCTCCGCTGCGGTGCTCTCCTGTGTCTAATATGGCATTCCGTGCCCCGTGCCCCATTTAATGCAAGAGCTATGCTGCTATAAGGAAGCGGTCTCGCCAGGATGAGTCACGGCGCGTGTTGCTTGCGTATAGCAGGGAGTACGTGTCCACTGCTGTATCACTGAATTCATTTTTACGCGTACTTTCAGATGGCGTTAAAATATGATTCGTGGGGAAAATCATAAGGTTTAATTGTTTGTCCATACAGATGTAACGAATAGCCATTTTGCGGCAAATAGCTTGCACCCGTACGTAATATCATTTAGCAAAACCGCATTTCGTGATCTGCACCCGTTCCGGTGATTTTATGGGTGTCCACGTTAGGCGGACCACCGTGTGTATAGCTGTAGAAAGGATTTGAACACGCTTTTCGTGAATTAACTGCAGAAAGGGTTTCCCAGGAATGAATTATAGTAAAGAATATACTTAATTTTATCTCTGTGATTCCAAGAATAGTAAGACATTTATAGGACATGGTAACCATGCTCTTAAAATTCTACTCTACTGAAGAATTAATACACTGGCATTTCAAAATATTCGAATACATGTTTATTGACTTAATTAAATCTGTTACAAATTGATTATAGAACATAAAATTGGATATACATCCACAAAATACCAAGTGGAAAACATTTTCCTAAACTTCAAATGCAAAGCTATAAATATACACATTTCTTGGTACTTTAAAACCGATGTTGGGGTCATCTAAAGAACGTTATTTACCTATTTGATACGTAAAGATTAAATTATTTTGTAAGAATTTATATTGTTGTTTTTTATCGCAAATCTGCAGGTTGGTTAAAAGGGCATTTATAGAATCAGGAAACACAATTGTTGAAGGAACAGTTTTATTGAGACCTATAGGATGTACCTAAAGTTCTTTGTCACTTAGGCACATGGCATTAATTAAAGTGCACNCTTTGTCACTTAGGCACATGGCATTAATTAAAGTTTGGGTGTATAATGTTTAACTTTTGAGTGTGAAATCTCTTACCACAAGTGTTAAAACCACAATAGCGCATACATTGAAAAATCAATCACATTTGTGTGGCCACGATTGTTCTCAATGATGCGACGCCAGGTTCGACGGATCATTCTCGTAACATCAAAGGCGTGATGCTGTTGAATGCAGTGTGAACAGCATTTTTCTGTTCTGTTTCGCACGTGGTCTTGCTGACAATCCACAGTATCCCAGTGGGAACTGTCGGAGGACCGCAAATCTTGGCTTCGGGTGACTAAAGAAGTGTTGCACATGCTGTGGCCAAGAATCTTCCAATCCATTTTCGTAAGAAAGTTATGTTCATGCGTGCTCTAACTTTAAAGGACGCTTGTCAACACAAAGCATACAGTTCAACGTGTAGATATAGCATACTTAAAAACAAGCTTTCCTCGTATAAAATAATTATATCGAATAGATTTTATTTCATGGCATGTCAAAATACAAACTTTAGGGTTTGTGTACAAATAAAAGTTAAGTGGCTACACAATATAAGCAGGTGTACCAGTTTTTTTGGCTCTTCAGTGTATAAACGGAAAGTTTAACAAGGGTTATTGGAAGTACATTTCTTAAAACATTGTAATGAATGATGGTAAAATTTTGCAAACATCGTAGAATATCAACATAAATAATATGCTAACATTTTCTTAAGGTATTTTTAAAAAAATGTGAAAAAATTTCAAATCCTAATTTTAATGATTTTTTGAAGTAACCCAGTTTCTTAAATTCAACGTAACGATCTTATTTCGTTGAGTTTGTTTTACGATTCGTACATACCAAAAAACGTGTGATTTTAACATGTGATAATGTAAAACTTACGCGGTTTAAAAGTTTTAGGTGAGTAAATGATACGTTAATTTAATATATATATATTAAAGTTTAACTTTATTTCGTACAAGCATAAAATGGGGAATTTTTTTTTTAAATGCCTCCTCCTGTTGGGACCAGGGATCATCTCATATATAAAGGTATCGAAGTTGTGGTGCAAATCACTCGCGTGTATAAAGTCCGGGAAAATTATTCACACACTTTACAGAAAAATGCAATGGAAGTGTGTGGGAAAAGGTTTAAAGCAGCAAGGTAGTTTAGTGTGGTGAGGAGGGGGGAGAGCGGAGAGATTTTGGCGTCTCAACATTAAGATCGTTAAGAGCCGATGGTCCACTCGTTCGTAAAAAAAACTGACTCCGAAATCATACTACTGGATGGCTTGTTCTAAAGTTCTTATCAAAACTTGTATCTTCTTTACTCCAGAACATAACTTGTAGATTGTGGGCATGTGTCGGTAAACAAAACTGGTTTCATGGAGATAGTGCAATGGTTTCTAGCAAATTCTGCCACGCTTGCCTCTTGTGAAGATCTTGCCCAGAAGACTCATCAGCAAATGTTGGTCGGTACGGCAGATGACTTTCCCGCAAATGCTCGTGCAAGCTTGATTTTCGACACTCCCAATTCTCCTGAAATTACTGCACAGATTGCTTGGATGAACGTTGCAATGAGGCTAGGATGCCTTTTCCACTGTTTAGTGTTTTTCGTCGTTCTGATTTTTGGGGATATTTAATGCTCCCCATGGCATATAATTAACTTCCCCATGCATGAACTGTCGCTTTAGTTTGACACTTTTTAGTGTTGGTGATTCCGCAACACTTGTTTGTCTCACCAGTGTGTAATCTCCCGTGCACTTATGTTTTAATATTGCGTGCAGTGTGAGAACCGTGATCAGCAGTGAGATTCCTGTGAAAATAAGCTTTTCATCTAGTGGTGTAGCGGCTTTTGAGACAATCTGAATTTTTTTGTTCCATGCACTGGAGTTATGATGGTTTTTGTTAGCTATGATGCTGAGCTTTTGACACGCGAGTATTAGTTTACACGGGCCGAAATAAATCTCGGTGTTGTAATACGTCCTCTGTCCTGAATACGCCTGTCAACGCTTTTACCAACCAGTTACTATTTTGAATGTATAATGTCTTCATTCTATTTTACGTATATCATTATGGTCTTGGTTATCTAACTAATTTGTACTAATAGAAAAATTAGAACAGTTCAGCTGGAGAAAATTCCAAATAACTTCAGTTGTAATTTTGCATAAATGTTATAAACGTCAGCGTTATAAATTTAAATTCTTGAAACTTAAATTCTTATTTTTAAATTTATTACCCGTTTACATTTCTTGCTTGGCGTATATTTGGATCGTGTTGTGACAAATACCTCGTTTCTTAAAAGAAAATTTTAGAGTATTCACTTAAGAGGTTTTTTTCATGTGTCCATTTTCTGGAGGTTAACAAAATTAAGGTAATTTGGCTATTCATTTTTAAAGCAACGTTTGCCGAATATAAGGAGATAGTTATATTGCATTATTGTTTAGAATGAATTGATAGTTTCATCAGAAGTAAATGAAAAAATCTTTTAAGAGGGAGAAATCATTGTTGTGTTCAGTTATTGAGTAAAAATGTTCAGCATTCAATATAGCAATTTATTTAAGGCATAGTATGCCTATCGCACAGATTATTAACTATTATATTAGTGAAGTACTTCTTGTAAAATATATTTTATTACCTTCTGAGTATGACTACATATGTGATACTAGTATAAGAATTCAAATTGCTTTCGCCTCGGATGTATACGTAAACGATGTTATATACTGTCACAGTTTAGAAAATTGATTTCAAAAATAAGTAAAAGTAAAAAAAAATGTAAAAAAATATGGCGTCTAAATCTTTTCCTTAAAATGAAATAATGGGAATAAAAGTGCATGTAATTAATTATTCAAAAAACGAAATGGTGGGGAGTTGGTAAGTGGATTAACTTAAATACGCGGGGAAGGTGAGTAGCAGACGAAGGTATTACCCAAACCGCGCTTCACATCCATGAAATTCCCTGCTTATCCCTTAAGAAAGTTAAATTCTTAAATACATATTTACAATAATCACTGAATTGAGATAAAACTAATATTTCGTGTACACTGTAGAGTTGCTGTGCGGAAACGGGATAACTGAACCTTCTGGGAAGTGCCCGATGTGCTAAATCAGATTAATCCTATAAATGTGCTCTGTAGTGTTACTGACACCTGCAGTAGTCAGTCGTATTTGTTTCGCCAGGTAGAAGGTATTTTCTTCCCACGGCAGTCATGACTGCTTGTTTAAGCTTAGTGGGCACGCTTATCTACAGAAAAGCGCCGGTCGAACAGTTATTGTAGCAGAATTACCTTTTCTGATGCATTTCTAACAAATTAAAGCCCGGAATAAGAGGTTTAGAGCTAATGTGCACAGGGATAAACGGTCGCTCAAATTTCCTGTAAAATACCTCTGGCTCTTAAATAAATTAACAATTTGGAATAAAAAAGCTAATATTTGTTGCGCCATTCTTTCGTACTCCCCAGACAGGTCGTGAAGTTTTTTAGCTTAAGGGTCTCTAAGACTTAACTGTCGAAGAAAAATGGTAATGGCAGAAACTTTTACCTTCAGTGGAAGCTTAAATGGGACAATATCTGAGACGATGTCGGTAAATTAAATTCTAATGTACCCGTACACAACGATACAGTAACTGTTAGTGGCGATGTGACTGCAAAAAGTCGTAAAACCGCCTTGCGTTGAAGCTAATTTGGACTGTTTTCATAATCGCGGATTTTAAGCACGTTCATCTTTAATACTAAATTTCGAAAGGTAAAATAGTGTACCGCGCTGATGTCAGGGAAAGCAAACCAGGTATTGCATTGCGATATTGTATAACTAATAGTGTATGGTTTCGTTAGTTTTTTCCTGTTTGATATTTATCGCACTGCGGGTTGCGGAATTTATTACCGTTATTGAGGTGAAATGGATACGTAATAGCATAAGTTACACTCGTGCTTAAATATGGTATTGCATTTAATTAGCATAGAATAAAATTGATTTTCAATTTTTATTACTATGGACANGGGGGGGTTGATATTTCAGTTCCAAATCAATTTCACTAAAACCTTGACTGTCTTAATACCTGAAGGATGCCTCTGTAGTTACTCAAGATTCTCAACATGTATAATGTATATAAATACCGCACAGGCATGTCGAAGCTAACACTCAAGCTCTAGACACGCAAGTTATGAACAACTCAAGGTGCTAAATACACCGTAAAAATTTTCGCTTTAACGTTTTTTTTTATCTTTATAATGAGCGCTGTTAATAAATTGGGGCAGATCCTATTTCACGATCAGAATGTTCTACGTTCGCCGTATAATCGTGGATGCGGCATAGTCAGTTTCACCTGCATTTACAAGAGATGTGAAAGTGTTCCAAGTTCCCGTTTAAAAAGAATCTGGAAGCTTACTTGAGGTATCAATCCATACGGATGGCCACCTTTGCAAAGACAAACTTAAATAGCCACGCATTTCTTAATTATCTTAAGTAAACTGTCTCACTATTTAATGATTTTAACAATTTACTCACTTCTGAGCTGTTGTATATCCAAGACAGTGCCGCATTCAAGCGTCGTATAGAAATTGGCTGCAGTACTGTTGGTACAAAGGAGCATAAGCCTTGGTGCATAGTGTTGGTACGAAGAAGCATAAGCCTTGGTGCATAGTGTTGGTACGAAGGAGCATAAGCCTTGGTGCATAGTGTTAGTACAAAGGAGCATAAGCCTTGGTGCATAGTGTTGGTGCAAATGACCATAAGCCTTGGTGCATAGTGTTGGTGCAAAGGAGCATAAGCCTTGGTGCATAGTGTTGGTGCAAAGGAGCATAAGCCTTGGTGCATAGTGTTGGTGAAAATGACCATCATCCTTGGTGCATAGTGTTGGTGCAAATTACCATCAGTTTTGGTGCATAGTGTTGGTGCAAATTACCATCAGTCTTGGTGCATAGTGTTGGTGCAAAGGAGCATAAGCCTTGGTGCATAGTGATGGTGCAAAGGAGCATAAGCCTTGGTGCATAGTGTTGGTGCAAAGAAGCATAAGCCTTGGTGCATAGTGTTGGTACAAATGACCATCAGCCTTGGTTCATAGTGTTGGTGCAAATTACCATCAGCCTTGGTGCATAGTGTTGGTGCAAATTACCATCAGCCTTGGTGCATAGTGTTGGTACAAATGACCATCAGCCTTGGTGCATAGTGTTGGTACAAATGACCATCAGCCTTGGTGCATAGTGTTGGTACAAATGACCATCAGCCTTGGTGCATAGTGTTGGTACAAATGACCATCAGCCTTGGTGCATAGTGTTGGTACAAATGACCATCAGCCTTGGTTCATAGTGTTGGAACATTCCCGTCGTACATAGTTCATACTAATACATTCGAGTGCCGTAAAACATTTGTTTTATGAAGCAACAGTAAATTATGCATGTCGGGTATTTAAAGAAGAATATATTTTGTAACTTTTGTAATGCGAGACTATTTCCACCACTGTTATTTTTTGAAAAGTATCGCCTTCACTGCTGTGGTATGTTGTAAAGAGTAATGTGTTAGAATAGTTGGCAGGTTGCCAGAAGACAATATCTATATTACGAAAACTAGGAATAATTCTTTCTCATACCATTTTGTAACTTGAGTCGACTGGATGCAGACAAGTCGATTAGAGAAAGTAAGCATTGACATTCCTAGTGTCATGATTTCGGTTAAGACTAACAAGAATAACGTTTCAAAGTTATTTTTAACAACAAATGCAAGTAGGTTGTACAAAGCATTTCAATTGCACCAGGACCAAATTCAGAATACACCATTTGATTTTTAGTAGAACTGTTGTAAATTTTTATAAATTATTACGAGCTGTGTTTGTGGAAAAGATGCCTGTTTTAACATTTTAATACTATTTGATTACGGTAGCGAAATTGTGACAATGCTAGAGAGCTAAAATTTATAAATCTTTACGGAAGTGTTCAAGTTTTCTATAATTGACATTGCAAAACCCTTCCAAAGTATAGTGTTGCGAAATCTGTACGTAGTTCACATCTGTCTGTTAGATACGGAGGAAAATGTAACATTCGCGAACATTATGTGAAATAAAAGCAGGTCCTATTTCGGACTACGTTAATTTGCGGACTACGTAATAATATATTACGTAGCTAACGAAGTCCGTACCAATGCTCTTAATCTTTCTGGCCACCAAAATATTTATTTTATAACTGTACGAAATTGTATTAAACTAGTAAACTAAAAATTACTATCTAACAGCATAAAAATAAATTTAGGTGGCATATTTTTCAAACATTTCCTAAAAGGATTCTTTAAAATCGTGCTGTTGAGTGTTTTTGCAGTTGTTCAAAATTATTACAAATAAATAAACACACGCATACCTTTATGTGTAAGAGTTAATTGTTTTATTATTAAAGAAGTTTTGCTAAGCATACCTTAAAGTGAGTTACGACATGTTCTTCTAGTCACCCTTGTTAAATTTTCTGTAAAAGATTTAATTTTATTTGTACGTCCCGAAAACATTAACTGTGATTTTGACATGCCATGCTGCAAAAACAGATATATACATTTTTAATTACAAAGTTTATTAAAGTTAAGCGGTGTTTCGTAAAAGTATCAAATGTTTTAATGACCAGCTCAAACTTATCCCAGATAAGAGGCACAGTTAAATTAGATGTTAGCTTTGCAGTTATTGTCCACGCCCGCAAACTTCCCAGTTGCCTCGTGGGCAACTTGTTTGGTGCTGCAAAACCTTGTCTGAATTTTCAACAGTTTATTGTACTGACGCTATAACCTACATAACAGTTACAAATGAGCGTTAAAGGCAGAAGACACGAATATTAAAAAAGCTTTTAAATGACTTTTCGAATGGTTTACTAGATGTACGAGGTAGCCTTTCTTGATTAACTCCTATGTTATGAAGGTATCTATTTATTAACATATGCAATATCGTTTAGAAACTGGGCATGTCGTTTAGCTTGCAACCGCGCTGCTAAATAACCTTTAAAGGAAACTTATATATTTGTTTTTTTAATCAAAGGCCGTAACAATGCTTATTTAAAATATTCACTTAATAATCAATAGCAGGTGTGATAATACTGTGACAGAGGAAAAATGTTGAGTGTTAAGCAATATTTTCCCTGCCAGTACAATGAAACCATAAATGCAAACTCAGCAATTCAGTCTCCTCGAAGTTACTGTAGGCCTGCCACTTTGCGAGAGATGGACGATTGTCCCTTGGATTTCCTCATATTCCGATGAGATGTTTCATGTATAGTAGAGATGAAATAACACCGGAAAGTGCATCTAATTACCACAAAAGTTTACTAACTTTTTCTTTATTAATACATCGAAGAACAAAATGTGTAAAATATATATTTATATACTGCGAAACATTCTATGCAAGAATAACTTTAAAATTACAAAGTAATATTCAAATAACTTCCAAATGTTTTTCTTTACAGTCATGTTTTATAATTTTTAGTAATCTCTCATCCCAAAATTACTACGCAACATTATAAATATCCCATTAATTCTCATCTTTGCGTTAGATTTCCTGCAATATTTCCCGCAACAGCTTTTGCATAGTAACTAACACGAGTCCATATCGGCGGCACGTACATCGCATATAATAATATGGTTTATAAACTGTACTTTACAAGGCACAATGTGTGCTATTCAACAGTCTATCTGGCGCAGGACTTGTGTGCCATATTAAGGGGAAATTCTTAATTTGCCTTCTGCCATCCCCATTGTATAGTATATGGAGAAGTCTTGTCAAGATATTTACAAACAATGTAATCTAAGTAGATTGAATATATCTGCATTTTATGTTAGATGCACACTACAGATGTCAAGTTCCTTCGTCACAGTATATATTTTATTCATTTAATTGCTAGAATTAATAATATACATGTTGTCAGTTAATTCGCGGATACGGTCCGCGTCACACGAATCTATGAACTAAGTAGAAAGTACTATTTGGTAAAAAAATACATGAAAGTAGATCAAATGACTTTATTTCACGTTAAGCACAGCATTCAGCAGAATACAAATAGTGGAAACGTCATAACAGGGGTTAAAAATTTACACTTCCAATAGCCATGCACTTTTCCGCATGCAGCATGCACAGAGCTAGGCCGCTGGATGCACTCAGAGCAATTGCCATGTCTCAGTACTAACAGCATGTGAACTCCATGGCCTCTTCGGCACTGAGTTCGGCTCGTTCCCTTGCCGTTTGCCTTACGACTGAGACATTAGTTGCAGCGTTACCACATGATCACCTTTAAGTGAAATACTACTTGTTTGGTAGAATACTTTTTAGACCTTTCGTGGAGTTTTTCTCGTAACGAAGGGTCTTATGCATTTGTAACAATGAGTATTTTGTACTAAGTTTTGATCACAGATTCGTATGGTGCAGTCCGTATCTGCGAATTACCTTACATTCTGTATACGCTGCAAGAGTTACTCTTTCCACCATATAGTGATACCATAGTACTAGATCTTTGCAACTAATGTTTACCAATTCGTTCCTTCTCACATTCTTGTGACCAAAATCTAAAAGCCTAATTACATAATCATTCAGATCTGATATTTTGACTACATTGAAATGTTTTTACAAAAATGGTATAGTTATAATATTAAAATATCAGTATAATGTTCCACTACAGTGACGTGTCGTTTTTCTGCAATATTTGAAGCTGCTTTCGTAATGTGCGTTTGCATCGGCATGTGCACGATTTACAGAATAACCTTAATCTTGAAAATACTATCAAATCAAATTTATGAAGAATTTAGTTTGTCTACTGGAAAGAATTGTTTCCATCTTGATAATCACAAGCGAATCCTCGTCAAATATTACAGTAATAGATGACTGCTTCACTCGTGAATTATGCTCCACATCTTTTGTACTTTGCTATTGATATTCATCAAAACTATAGTCACTTTCCATATTGCTTGTGGGCATAAGATTTGTTGTCAGTTTTTCCCATTAAATGTCTTAATATTAAATAGTGGAGGTAGAATGGACAATTAATAACTGGAGTATTCCCTCGCTTATTTTGAGACATTATCCAAGGAGAAGCAAATGAGTTTCTTCAGCATCAGAAAACTTATATGAATATGATGGGCGTTGCCAGAAAGTATAAAATAACCTTTTTTAATACTTTCGTGGCTACTGCATTGTCAGATTTCAACATACGGTAGTTTTATTTTTGAAAAGATTGCCAGTAAGATTATTTTGATTGTTTCTTCCAGTAGCGTCAGTCTTTTATGCCGTAATTTTGTTCTCACTATCTAAAATACCACTAAAAATATTTAATAAACCACAAGAACAAATGTTGGATGGATTAAATGATTTAAAAAAAATTTCAGGATTGCAATTATATATTGTAAATATTTCACCATGCTATCCTCAGATATGTCTGTATTTTGCTCACGACTAATGCGAGAAACACATGTAAGCAAACAGAGCGTATGCTACTTCACTGCATCTTGAATTGCTCGAAATTCATGTCGCAAGTTTACTTTTGGCCATATCTCCTCCGTGTCTTACACCCACACGACTTTCAGTAAATCTCGCAATCGTTTGTTCGTTACACATCGATCCAGACTCCGCAACATTTCCTGTCTTACTTCCTCACAGTAACGTGACCAGCGTTCAGCATTGTGTACATTTCCGGATTTGATTTTAGTGGTTGCATTTTTTAAATTTACATTCGTGCACCATAATTATAATGGTCAGAACAAAAACTAAACCATTTGTTAAACTGCCTGTAGGTGCATTTCTAAATTCCCTGTTTGCTCTGCCATCTTTTGCAAAACCAACTACGTTCAGATACAAAAGCCAAAGATCGGAAGTATGACTCTGGGATGTCAGGAAGATCTTATTTTCTTAAATGAGCGAGGAAAGTTCAAAGAGAACAGGCGATGTAGTTACCATGAAATGACAGCAAAATAAACAAATTGCCCTTGAAAGTGACCGATTGTACACTTCAATGTAACCTTATTGAGCTGGTCGCAAGGGATAGGTTCTTGTGATGTCTTCATTTTTCTAATCGCTTTTAATCTTAAGTGAATTCACATATACACGTCTACATTCAATTTGGAAGTTAACAGGGTTTATGTAGGCATGCAATTCAATTGTTGGTGTATTCAATCTTCTAGCTGTGTGGCGGCGTTCATAATGCCTGATAAGACTTTGGCAGTAAGTTTTACACAGGTGGCAGCCTCACCAAGGACGTCAGAGCACAGGAAGCAATTTAAATGCTTCTTTTCGAAGATATTACAAATTCGGATCCTTCAGTTATGAATTACACCCACCTTAAACAAAAAACAGAAAAAAAATCGCCATCATGTACTTTACACTATATAAAGCAATTATGTAAGTAGACAAAAATGCAAATTTGCCTTACTTGCGCAATGATACTCACGTGTATTCTTAGTAGATTAAATGTGAGTAGGTAACGCTCGATTTAAGGCCAAAAGTATTTTTGTCAGAATTAGTTCCACCTTATCTAACTGGACTCTGCTAGTACTCAGGGGTGCCAGTTTAACCATTTCTGTGAAATTGAAAGTAATTAAGATAAGTAAAAAATGTGATAAAGTTACCCGCCCCACCCCTTCTGTTTCAAAGTGCTGCCCGCATACTGTATTTTATAGGTTATGTATTTTTTATAAAATAAACTTCCATAAACAAGGGAAAACATTTTAGAAACTCGAAAAATTTAGATTTTCTGCGCGTTTGTAAAACGCGCAGAAAATCAAAATGTGCCACTGTTAAAAACGATAACATGAAAGATTTAAATGTCTATTTGAAGATAATCAATTATGTACCATAGTGCAAATTAAATTTTCACTTGGATCATTGAGGCATGAGCAGTTAATTTTAACAAACATAGCCAGCCACACACCTTTCATATACCACTGAACATGTTTCATCGGAGCTAGCAGAAGCGATAACAATGAAAACTTCAATAATACACTTCTGAACATTACTGAAAAAATTTGTAATATTGATTCAGAGGAAACTTCCTAAACTGTAATGGAAGACATAGAATAAATAATTCACCACAGGCTGCATCAGGTAGCAAATATAGAAATGCTTCTATACACGGTTGGGAACTTCCCTACGTATTAGACTCTTCCCTGGATAAATGTATGGGGGAAATTCAACCATTAGGGCTTTCTCATTACGCGTTTACAATAACGTGGAAAATATTTTTAAAAATCTCTTACGGTGTATATACAGCACAATATCTTGCGTTGCTGTAGTGTAAAATTTCGGCGTAATAAATATATCTACTGAAACGGCGTACTGACAAACTAGTTGGCGAAACTAGCAAAAACTTTATTTCCTACTTTTTGTTTTCCCTTCCAAATATACGTAAATTTAAATTAATTTAATAAATTTTCCATTCTCTTCTGTGTAAACAATTCGGGTCACTGGTTTAGAAGTTACTATTAAACCGATCTCCACGCCAACAATAATAAAACTTGGAAGCGCTGGTGGGCAAATACTGAAAGTGTAGTGATGTGCACTAGGGTTGCACTCGGCTTTAGTGGTAGTGGTGATAATATCTTACGTAACTGGAGCGTAATTAAAGTTTGTCGACAATGATTATTTTCCCGTCAGAACTCTCGTACTAAATGTATTTCCCCCTCCCCAATGCGACCTGTTTATAAAAAAACAGTATTGTCCGTACGGTCATAGTTTCACAGTACATGTAAAAATGCAGTAGGGAAAGAGATTCCTTCTCGTTTGGCTGGGTACAGTTTGCTCAGGCAATAAATTGGCCATTGTAATAATTTGCAAAACACAGTAGCCAGCAGATGTGGTTCAAATTCATGATACGAAGCTCTTATTCATGTTATCAAATTCCTTTAGGAATTTCTAAGCAGAGGGGAAAAAAATGGATATTAGGGTTTTAATAAGAAATTTCTGTTGTGAAATAATTATTTAAGCTGATTATGTACTAACATACATATGAGTTACACTATGGGGATGACTTGAACAGGTGTTACTTATGCTAAACTGCAATGTAATAAGAGAGGGTATTAAGAAATAAAGCTAATTTCCCAATATATTTTTATATTGTACTAATTCCTGAATGTAGGAATCTCACAAATTTTACCATATTAACAACAGAATCACAATATATGAAATTTGAACGACTATTAAATTGAAAACATTTTTTCGTTACTTCAAAATGCTGCTAAAATGAAGGCCGATGCTGGTCTCTCTTTCAAGCGGTTCTGCAAGTTTGTGATCGGGCCATGGCGGAACTTGTCCGCAACCCTCGGGTATGAACAGATCGCAGAGCAAAACTATTACGGCAATTGATAATGAAACGTGATTTAAAAAATTATAATTAAATTTTATCTGTTGGTTTGAAAGACCCGGGGGCGGGGGGTAGGGGTGAGAGGTGAATGATACAAATTACCTTTCCACGTACAAAAGTGGCCTCGTATACAGAGTAAGTTTCGACGCGCCGTAGTAAAACAGCACGTGGGCTACATAAAACTAGCGGGACATTTGCCTTTCTTTACGACCAGACAAATGGCCACAAGGACGGAGGGCGGAACCTGCATGCAAATCGCTGCGAAGTTTAAATCCGTCTGAGCGCAGATCGATCAGAAGCACGGGCCGCTGAACCCTCGGAGAACCTTTTACACCTTAAGAATCGCTTCGGAGACGGCCAATAACAAGTAACTTGAATTCAAATGGTATTTTAAAAACTATTGTTTGGAGATTTTCCTTTGATCTGCTTTAGTTGTTTCGTAAATGCTATTTTATTGGGAGATCGAATTTTACTGTAGTAAACCGGTGAAGTTCATAAAATTTTAGCCGTACACTTATTACTTTCAGGAAAGCTATTTGGCGTGAATTAAATATATTTCACAAAATACTCCTTTGAATTTAACTGTTCCCATAAAGTTTTGCGAAAACAATTTCTATCACAGATTTTTCCCAAGAGAAACGTGCACCGAAAGGGTTTATTTCATATGGATGGTCACTTACCAAGCGTGAATTTTACGTTACTACATGGCACTTCACGTTAACCATGCATTTCTAAAAAGTTGAGTGGCTTTTTTAGAAAAAAAAAAAAAAACTCTACGTATTTATGCTAGAGATGTAAGCGTGTTCATATGCACTGTTGACCTTAATTTTAATACCCTGCATTTCGTAACTACAGGAGTTCATATGCTTTGTCGTAACGTCAAGTATCGCCGTTTTCATGACTCCTCATTACGTCGTGTTGGACACTTGTGGGGAGATACTTCATATTTGTGAATGCGTTAGAACATTTAGTTAAGTTCGATAGTGCTGTTGACTATCCTTTATTATACCCTATAAAGCGTTTTCAGGAATGTTGCTTCATACGCGCCTCACAGATGTAAGGGGAAATTAATTCCCTAAGGTAGCAAAACGTGCTTGCGGCTCACTATTATTGCAGGATTAGGGCATCTGTTGGTTTCGCTACCGTGAGCTGCTGATAGATTCTGTCCAAGCATATTTTCTTATTCTGATAAGGAAAGTCGTTAAAACAACGCCAAAAAGTTTTTCATGTTTGTACTGCACCAGCTAAGTGTTTAAAGGATTTTTTAATTTCTGCGAGAAATTTTTATTTACCTTCGCTCAAAACACAACGTTGCAAGTGAAGTTATGTTTGGAGCTAAAGGCAATTCTAGTTTCTTCGCAAGAATCTGCGAATCGTCTATCGTACGTTACAGCCGGCATATATGCAAACCACTTTATTGGACATATTTTTGAATCTCTTGATGGGATGGAAAGGAGTGCTTAGGCAGATTCTCTATCACAAAAGCAAGGCTTTAGGAATAGGACTCCATAACCATGCATGATTACTCCTGAGGTTTGCTATCAGTGATTCAGAATGACATAATTATAAATTGCAATGAACGCGGATTGAAGGTAGCATGGGGCATATTGGCATTGCTCAGACAAGACTCATCCTTTCCAAATTTTATTGTTTATGGTGTCTAAGGATGGCAAACAGATCTACAGAGCTTCGGGTTTTTGTGAAAGCCTTTGGTAGTCTCAGATATTCTCCACAAAACATGGTGTCGTTTTCAGTTACCGTCATTGTGTTGGTTCTGAATACGTTCAGTGCATGCTGTGTTTAATAACGCACTATGAAATTAAATTTATATTACTCTTTATATAAAGTGCAGGGGAAAACTCTTATAATTACGGGAATACATCCTAGATTTAAAGAATCGGTGAGGTTACAAGATCAGCAGATAATCAGAATGATATTGTGGAAGTTTGAGTTATATTTTGTTATACAACAAATGTATGGTTTTAGGGGTTTATCTAATAAGTTTTCTAATTATAATATATTAATTTTTTTGTGAAATTATACAATTTAATTTTGACGTTACACGAGAAATTAACTTTCACATATATAAACACAAATTACTTCAGAAAATGCAGCTATCTAAATCAGAATATCTGTATGATAAAAATAAGTCTTCGAATATAAGGAAATTTGGCTTATTTTTTATTCGTGACTATCCCATAAGTTACGTAAAATATAAGTTACACAAATACGAAAATATAACGTTACTATGCATTTAATTGTACGTACATAGAAGCATTTGAGATGCGTACGAAATTGTTAAACACCTGTACGGTAAGATTTAGATAGCATTTTACACGTAGTTGCTGAACAGTTCATCTTTATCATTCGACTTTGGCAGATGTGCACTTTCTTGAGGAAAATCAATTTTATTTGCTACTAGAGGAACACTGTACAAATTATCTTAGTGGAAAGTTCTACGGCCAACAATAATCACTAATCTGGAGTCAAATTTAAATCTCGTCAAATTGTTACTTGTTTGGTGCTATTTTCCAAGAGATTCTTTCGTAGAGAAGTTCTTCAGATTACTGTTGAAGTGTTAAAATTTGTGGTCGTAAGGGCAGAGTTAATTCCTTTGTGGAATATTGACCTTGTTTATTGGCATAAGTTAGCTATGGAATTTATTTGGGGATTTATCAAATTAGGAATTTTTTTAAACCAAATATTTTTACTACCGGTCTGCAGTGAAAATTACATCGCAAAATTGTAAAAAGCTGATTTCAATGTTAATGTAAAATAAAATTTTTTTTGTGTTTTGTGAGCGAAAATTTTGTAATGAGTCTTAAAGTTGGTGCACATCTAAATGTGATTTTATAATGAGCAATTATCACGTGAATTTAATCGTTCAGATGTGTTTTCAACACAAAGCGCGTGCGCGCATCCACATTAGAGCTTAGTTACTTAAAAATTGTTACTGAAATTCCGTTTTAGCAGCTGCATGCTATGAATTTATTTATTCAATATAACTATGTATTTAATAAACAGATAGCTAAGAAAATAGTTTTCGTGTTGGATAAGAATCATGAATCCATTAAAAATCGGAGCATGTAGATAAAACAACTCCCGTTACTTTAAAGATCTTAAAGAAAACCACATAATTTTAACGACTTTGCCTGCTTGCATTGCCTTGGACCCTGCCAGTAAATGCATGCTTAACACATTGTAAATTTCAAAACGGCAATAAAGCTAACAGGGGCTACAGTATACACAGTGAGTATACAAGAATACTCCAAATTTGAAGGTCTAAAATATCAAAACCAAACAACCTACAACCTTGATTAACCAATCAAATGAACCGCGGAACCGTGAAGTTTCTTTACTATACATTCAGAAATGCTCCATCTGACCATGAGCGGCCCGAACGACATCTACGCGATAACCAAACTCGTTCCACCCTCTTGTCAGCATGTCCGGTGTTAGTTTGGTGTGGACTGTGTTGCGAAAGCGTTTGCTGTACAAACCATACAGGTTACAGCTTGTGCAGGCTCTTATCGAAAAGGATAAATTTCTGCGCTTTCGTTATTGCTCAAAACGAGGTAGACTATGGCTTCATGTCTAAACTGGTTTTTAGTGATGAAGCGACGTTCCATTCAAATTGTAAGGTTAACCGGCACAACGTGCGGATGTGGGGTCAGGAGCCTTCACATGAAACCACCGAACACAAGCGCGCTTCCCCCAAAGTGCACGTGTTTTGCACTGTATCCAAGACACTGTTTTCGGCCCGTCCTTTTTCCATGAGCCCACTGTTACTGGAATCCCTTATTTGGACATTCTTACAAAGTGGTTGTTTCCTCAGTTAGAAGAGGCGGCGGGGACTTCATTTTTCAGCGTGATTGTGCGCCACCCTATTGGCACCTAGCTGTTCGCGGATACCACAAAGAGACGTTGCTACAAAGCTGGATTGGTCGAGGAGCAGCTGGTGACCAGGCTCATCACTGGCCCCCAAGAAGTCCGGATCTTCCCCGGTGCGAATTTTTCTATGGGGATACATAAAGTATGAAGTGTTTCGTCCACCATTGCCGGCTAGCATTGATGACCTCAAAACGAATATTACGGACGCCATCCAAACCGTAACACCGGACATGCTGACGAGTGTGGAACAAGTTTGATTTTAGCGTAGATGTCGTTCGGGCCGCTCGTGGTGGTCACATTGAACATTTATGAATGTATGGTAAACAAACTTCACAGTTCCGCGGTCCATTTGATTGTTCAATCAAGGTTGTAGGTTGTTTGGTTATAATATTATAGACATTCAAAGTTGGGGTATTCTTTTATACTTGTACTGTATTTAAAATTTGCAATACATATATATATATATANTATAGACATTCAAAGTTGGGGTATTCTTTTATACTTGTACTGTATTTAAAATTTGCAATACATATATATATATATAAATTTAGGACTGTTAAACGTGATTATATTCTATATAAAATAATTAAATTACACGTACATTNCATATATATATATATAAATTTAGGACTGTTAAACGTGATTATATTCTATATAAAATAATTAAATTACACGTACATTCAACATGGTAAAGAAACAACGAAGTCACAAGAACAAACATGTGATAACATTGACAAATGAAGGGAACGTTTCAGCGAAGTTGCAGAGCGTCTATGGAGCAGTGTAGCCAAACTTAACACGTCCCAATTGAAGTCGGTTGCCGCAGGGAACACGGAAGCAGTTTTCCGAAATGAAGAAAATTGGAAATCTTCTTTTTCTTTCCACAAGGAACTTCATAGAATGTCGGCGAGATCTGCTTAATGATTAGATAGGGTCCTATCTGAACTGGATCTAACTTATTACGATTCAGCCTATGTCCATTTTCGATATAGACTAAATCACCAACATTGAATGTGTTCTGTCGTCGATTCTTCTCTACACGTTTCTTATTTATTTGAAAATTCTTCATAGAATTCCGGAGAGCGATTTCGTGGTTTTCAAGAGGTGTTTGGTAGTCTTCTTGAAGAGGCTATATCGTGGACTTCTTTCCTAGTAGTAAGTATAATGGTGCAAAGTGAGTGGAACTATGAATAATATCATTGCACTCGTTGACACACTCCTGTGCCAGGGTTGGCCAGGCTTAATGGTTATCGTTGTTAATTTTACACCGAAGGCGATTTACTAATGTTTGGTGTAATCGCTCATTAAACCCGCTTGATTCGGGATGATCAATGCATGTAAAGAAGATTTGTATTCCTGTTTTTTCTAAATAGTTCTTGAAGTCAGTATAATTGATGCCCGTATATTGATCTGCTATTAGTATTGAGATAGTATTTTGTTGGGTGATTGGATTAATCAAATTTATAATCTCTTGGGCGTTCTCACCCTTTGTAGTGGAGATCCACGCATATCTGGTGAAATGATCCACCAGGATATGCATGTACCGTTTGGTGGATCTGTTTCCAGCAAAACCTCCGACACTATCGAGTGACATTATTTAAAACGGCTCTGTAGCAGGGCCTAGTTGTGAGAGTAGACCGATAGCACGACTACGACGAACTTACAAACCTTACAGTTGTTATAAAAGGTATGTATAGATTTGTCCAGACCCCTCTTGAAATAATAATGTGGTCTGATAGTTGCAATAATCTGTGCTAAATCAACGTAACCATAATGTTTTTGAAAAAGTTAAATCATTTCATTTCTTAACGTGGGGAAACCAAAATTCTTAATATTTCTCATAATTTCTTGAGTATGATCCCTTTGTTTATACTCTACCTACTTAGCTTCTTTCGACTCAGAAAGATGATCTGTTTTGGTATTTTATTATAGTGGATATATCTATTCAATTTACAACTTGGATCGCATATTTATTATCGAAGTATTCGAAGACTGGATTTCTTGAAAGGAGATCAGCCAGAATATTTTCTTTTCCCTTTTTATATATAATATTAAAGTCAAGTTGAGATAAATAAAGAATTAGGTCTCCAAGGGTCTCTTCAGTTCTGGCTTTTGTCTTTAAATTCTCTAACGGTTTGCGATTACTGCAGACCGCAAAACGACGTCCAATTAAGTAGTACTGCCAAAACTTTATTGCATCCTTGATGAATTCGAGATGAATGTCTAAACGATTTTCTCTATCTGAGAGCTTGCAAGAGAAATACGCAACAGGATGTAGTATTCCGTCTTCCTGGGGCTTTTTGAGTGTTGCGCCGATACCTTTGTAGCTGGCATCTGTCTCTATGAAGACGGGTTTTTCAATATCGTAGATAGCCAGGATNTGCGCCGATACCTTTGTAGCTGGCATCTGTCTCTATGAAGACGGGTTTTTCAATATCGTAGATAGCCAGGATCGGTGTAGAGCATCTTGAAGGTCTGTTCGCAGTCATCAGACCATTCAAATTTGACAGCTTTCCTCAGTAGTTGATGTAGTGGTTCTAGTTTCTGCGTACTATTTTCTATATATCTCAAGTAGAATTTTATAGAACCCAGAATACTCCTCACATCACTCTTATTAGAAGGTCTTTGAAGATTTAGGATGGACTAAATTTCCTTGGGCTGGAGAAACTGTTCTTCGAAATAGTGTGTCCAAGGTACTTGACTGATTTGGCTGTGAACAAACATTTAACTAGTGTTAATTTGAAGCCTTCAGAGTAGATAACGTGTAAAAATGTTATGATATGATGGATATAGTTTTCCCAGGTTTGGAAGAAAATCAAGATATCATCTATGTAATTGATGGTGAACTCGTTCAAATTCTTTGTTCGTATTATATTTGATAATATCCTCTGGAATAAGGCTGGAGCGTTCTTTAAACCAAAGGGAAGAACTTTAAACATGAACTTTTCGTACTTAGTGATAAGTTTTTTTTATCTTTTACTTTGTGTGATGCACCAAAAGGCCAAATGAATATCTAATACTGTAAAATATTTACAATTTATAGCTTTGTCAATCACATCTTGAATTGTAGGGAACGGAAAACATTCTGGAACTACAAACTTGTTGAATTTTTGGAAGTCGATGCATAGGCGTGATTTTCTTCCTTCGTCTCTTGTATGCTAACGTTACAGGAAACGCAAATGGAGAATCATATTTTTCGATGATCCCGGATTTTAGTAATTTGTTAAACGGAGTTATTTCTGTATCGTCAGGGATTAAATATTTGTATGGACGAGAGGTGACGTATTCGTCCCTAGGATGTTTTATCTCAGCATTTTGTGATCGCACTTTGGCTATATCAAGTTTATCTTTTGCCAACAAATGTCTGTACCTTTAAATTATTTGTGAAATGGTTTGCTTTTTCTCATCATTCTCAATATGTTGTAAGTCAGCTTCAAATTCGTCTGTATTCAAATTTTCATTAAAATTTACTTCAATATCTCTATCCAGATCTTCAGTATTTTCTGGAGACTGCATCTGATCATTATTAGATCGGTCTTCCTCTAGATCTGTTACATTCTCGCTATTTATGCTTTGAAAAATTCTTAGATTCTCATTTTGAATCAACTTAAATCATAAGATAAATTATCATTCTTTACAACATAGGTAGTTATGTAGTCTGTAATATTTCCAATACGAAGCATAATTGTAGTCCGGGCTGAAGTGAAATCAAATCCGCTGATTGTTTTTAGTACACCTTNTACAACATAGGTAGTTATGTAGTCTGTAATATTTCCAATACGAAGCATAATTGTAGCCCGGGCTGAAGTGAAATCAAATCCGCTGATTGTTTTTAGTACACCTATTTGTTATATTAATTGCAACTAAAGCAAATCAGCAACTTGTTGATTAATTAGTGTTATATTTGAGCCGCTATCATNATTTGTTATATTAATTGCAACTAAAGCAAATCAGCAACTTGTTGATTAATTAGTGTTATATTTGAGCCGCTATCATAAATAGCTTTGGTTTTAAATTGTTATTAATAACGATGTTTAATTTTATCAGCGGATCTAATTTAGCCCGGTTACTCAGTTTAAATTCTTTCTATCAAAATCGACTTTCAATATTTCCAGATCATTTAGATTTGTAAAATATTCTGTCATATTTGATCGTAGAGTTTGAGACCGAATTCTTGTTGCGACATTCAATTACTGGATAGAAACTACTTGGAAAACCAAGGTCAGCACAAACTGAACACTCCTTCCGTAGAACTTCATTTTTATTTTGGGGTTCATTTTTCCTATAAAGAGATTTTTTTATAAATTTCGTACTTAACGGTCTTTCCCTTTATCCTTCTGGCAAATCAAAGAGTCTTCCAACTTTCGAAGCCCAGTATACAGACCATCAAGAGTAGTTAGCTCTTCCCTATCAAGTTCTTCTTGAGCTTCACTTGGTAAACCACACACTATCTGTTTGATAAAAGATAATTCAGTACCTTTAGGTTCCACTTCCAGGCATAGTTTCTCTTTAGTAAGTGCATACTCGATTAGACCCTCCCAAATATTTGTATTTAGAAGCTTATCTAACAATCGATCAGCCTTTATCAACAAAAACATTGCGGAAATAACTCTTCCACACCTCCCAGGAAGCGGTTAGACTTATCTTTATCAGATTAGTTTCATGCCATTCTTTTGCCGAGCCCGTGACAAAGAAACATAAAGCCTGGATTCTTAGTCTATCTGAACTTACCTGAAATAGATTGCATTAGTCTTCAAATCTACGTAACCATTCTGTAGGATCGTATTGTCTTTTTTTGACGTGACAACGTCTTAAATTAGGTTGCGGCTGGGAGTCACTTATGAAAAAGTGTAACGCTCGGTAACGTTACGATGAGTCACCGAGGAGGGGTAATCAAGGGAGGGAAATGAGGGGAGGAAACAGGAGGGGAGCCGAGCCGGCCAAGGAGAAAGCCACCTTGCATGGAAGCAATTCCAAAGACGAACGACGCGGTGGAGCTAGCGTCGCAGTGATCGGTCTGCCGCGCGCGCAGCACTACGTTGTCACGTAAAATCTTCGCCCGTAAAACCGACTTTACAGGCAACCATTTTTTTTCTTCCAAATTTACCCAAAATGAATTTCTTTCCAATGTGATGTAATTTTGTTTTGTCTTGAGTTGAATTTAATTTCAACTGGAGCTCCAATCGCTTAATTCAATCTTCTAATTCAAGTTGTAGATTGATCATGAGTTTGAGATCCCGACACGGGAACGTATTCTTCTAATGGAAATTTTTGGCAACAGATATTGTCCTCTTCATCGAAATATACTGACTTAATATCATCGTCAATCTTTATGGCTATTGTTCTATAATCATTTACATTTTTTATTACAGCTGTTGCATTTTGTATAGGTTTCTTACTTGATAATGTAGAGTTAAGCCGCAGGTCTCGGTATTCTTCTGGTAATAAATACCATACCTCCTTAGTAGATATACAAGAGATCAGTCATTCTCAGCTTGCTTCACAACTCTAACATAAAGTTGGGTAATCTCTTTACTAGTTGGCATCCTGTGATTTAATTTGTAGGACTGTTGAACGTGATTTTATTCTATATTAAATAATAAAATTAAACGTACATTCAACATAGTACAGAAACAATGAAGTTACAAGATAAATATGTGATAACAACATTGACAAATAAAGGGAAGGATTCAGCGAGGTTGCGGAGCGTCTATGGAGCAGACCTTTACAAATAGCCAACCTTTACAAATATATTCTTTTTTTTCTAGAATTTGAGAAGTTATTAATGATAAATTCTACGCAGTGAAGGTTAATTGTATTCCTTACCTAATTAAAATAATCTAACATGGTCGAATTTAAATTGAATTAGAAGTGTTCTGAAAAGTTAACACCATACTCGATTTTCTAAGATACCTCTCATAAAAACAGTTTCATAGTTTAATTATTAAAAAATGCTTTTTTATTTGTCCTTTCGACAGAAAATAATTCCGGATGTCCCAAATTGATATACTTTTTGAATGGGAATAAGTCTGAAAAGGCTGGACATTCTATAACGGCCATATCGGGTGTACCCAAATGTTAATAAGTGAAAAATGTCAAGATATCACCAGCGAAACATCTGCAACTCTGTAGAACAGAATCGCAAACCGTTGCTAATGTTTCCATGGAAGTGAAATCTCATATCTGTCGCATATCATGGCATCCAGTGTCCGTGGCTGTGTGTCGTACACAATAATATCTAGAGTTCCCCATGGATAGAAATCTAATGTTAAATCTGGAGATCTGGTTGGATATTAAAAACTTTCTCGTCGGGCTATATTTCCTTCCAACTATTTTCAGCCCCCATTCCGAAGGAAAGGAAAGCTTATGAGATCACTTTCCTGTGTGTGTGCGCCTGTGTGTGTGTGTGTGTGTGCCTGTGTGTGTGCGCGCGCCTGTGTGTGCGCGCTTCTTAAATTTTTGAACGCAGGCACCGAATTTTATTTTACTCTGTAGACATATACTAAGTAAGGACAACTGACTTCTATAGCTTTTGACAACGCCGGGCACTTACTTTCAAAACGGCGGCAATTTTAAATTTGAGTGATATGTCATATCTAGGAAATAATTCAACTTTTTTTAACAAAATCTCTTATGCTGATAGCGCAAAATGTAACCTTTAAATTCAGAGGTGAATATTGTTGTTGGTTCCCTCATTTTGGAAGATGGCGCCACATGAAAGCTTTTATTTCTCTAAAACTACTCAACCTATTTTAGCCACGTCTGGCACGTAAGAAATTGGTACTATGATAGGTCAGGTAAAATGTTAACTTTATTAGGCATTTTTTCGAAATGGCGGTCATATAAAGGTTTTAAAATTATTTGGTGTAACTACCATAATTATTGACAAATTTCAACCAAATTCTGTATGCTGACACTATCTATTATAATAATCACATTAAGAAAATTACTTTTGTCGTCTATTTTGTAAGATAGAACTGCATGGATTAAAGTTTTTGTGTAATTTGTCGGGAAAAAACTGACTGATTCCTACCAAATTTGGCAATCTAGTACTGCCGCAGTTAATATGTGCAAAAATGTTTCAACTATGTCACTTATTTTCAAAACGGCGGCTATCTTAGAAAAGTTTTTAATAAATTCCAACTTAACTTTGTATGCTGACAGTATCAGTTGAATCCATTAAAGTTGTCAATGCAAATCTTTATTTTTCCGCCATTTTGTATAATAGCTCCATATGAAATATAGGATGTATGCCGTATCTCTAGAAACAATAAACCGATTTTTTTTTCCATTTTAGCGAAGAAATTATACTGTGGTAGACTATATTTATTTATGTTTTAAGTATGCAAGTCACTTATTTTCTGAATGACGCATTTACAAAAATTTTAACTTAGAGTTTTGTAGACATATCACAGTAACAGATTTAAATTTGAATCTGTAAATTTTATCAATGGCAGCAATATAATGTGTTAATATATAAACTATTTGCCCTCCATTTATGAAGATAGTCACATGATCAATGGCGGTTTTATGCCGTATCTCGAGGACCAATCAACCGATATGCATATCGAGATCCTCCTTAGCCGAATTGTTTTGCAAAGTAGTGTCCTGTAAGTAAACCGAACATTTTGTCATATGCTAAATGATTCAACTAATTTCCACATTTTTTGTACACCAGCAGAAGGCCAAGAATACTTGCAAGCTTCAAATGGTGTCTGGCACTGATTTTGAAAAGAGGCCATATAAATATTTTTTTATGTTTAGCATATCAGTTTAACAATTCCAATCATACTTTTTATGCTGACATTATCTATTGTAAACATCGTGCACAGAGACTCTTTTTAAGCAATTTTAAAGAATTCGGAAAATGTTTTTATGCTTTATCTCGGGCCAATCAACCGATTTCTATCAAATTTTTCACACAGATAGCGTTATTGTAGGCCATGTAAACTTGTGTTTTAGTGGCTGTCACTTATTTTCAATATTGACTAGTAAATATTTCAGGTTCGTGAGCCCTATCGTTTAAAACATTTGACTGATTACATCCGAAGTTAATGCTCCGATAGCTAACTTCATTTTAATAGTTTTTCAGAATTTTAATCCCGGGTAAGTCACTGGTGTATTTTTTATGTCTATGTACTGTTTCACATGTTTCTAGTTTAATCGCTTATTATATTGCTGTTAATGAGACTTCAATGCCTACCTACCATCTAAGCTTTTAATACTTTTACTAAAATTAATTTGCACTCGTGTAGAGGAAATAGGCTCATTACGTTATTAGTAACTTCTTGTTTTTTATCCAAGAGCGACCATAAGTCTCGATGGCAATGTGATGGTGCGTCATTTTGCTAGACAAAGCAATCGTTTATGGGTAGAGTTGAACCGCTGTCACAATGTTGCCATGCTATATGGTACTGTATTTTTCACCAGTCATTTACGTCAATAATGGTCCACAAATCTTCAGGCAGATATTGGGTACTCTAATGTTGACCCAGAAATGTTGATTGCTTGCTCTGTCACAATTTGGGAATTTTCATTGGCCCAGTACATAGTTGTGTCGGTCAACAGTGCCATTCAATCAGTCACATTAGGAATATGTTCGTAGTTTCAAATGTTCGCAGCCCATTCTCAAAAGTAGACTCGTCTATCTCGGTTATCAGTCATAGCATGAGTAACGTGGGGATGTAGGGCCTCCACTACAGTTGCTTCCAAATGCGATGGACTCTTGGGTTACTGACGCCTGACTCGCACGCAGCTTGCCGTACGAACTTTCTGTGGGAATTGTCTGAAAGTCTGAAACACTTCCTCCGTCTGTTGCATTTGCCATCCTGCCGCAGTGTCCTTTCCTTCCTTCCTCGCGATCCTTCCTCGCGATCCTTCCTCGCGATCCTTCCTCGCGATCCTTCCTCGCGATCCTTCCTTCCCAAACTTATGTTATCGTATCATTTTACACGTTACGGTGACGCAGTATCAAATTTTGCTCTACATGGTCACGACAACTCTGTCACGTTCATTAGTTTCGAATATCACTTTAAAATCAACTTCAATTGTTCGAAAGAAAAACTTTCCACCAACGCCATTTTCTCTGCATTGTAGTGCTGCTGCTCGTGGCTGCATATAGAACTCACAATAGCAGAATGGCTATGTGCGCTCGCATACATGCAGCACTGTACTTATATCGTCAAATAGAAGCACTCTAATCAAATTGTCTTACTGTTTACAGTCTAAAGAGGTATAAACTCTAACTTGGGACACCTGTTGATTATAAACTAAGGCAAAGCGTTTAGGTTTTTTTTTTTTTTTAATTGTAAAAATATTTGGAAACATTTTCTTATCGATATTAACTGTTTATAAACATAGTTAGAAAATATTTTTCACAGCTCTTTCATGTTGCATGTTCTTATTATTAGGATATATTTGTACAATAAAAAGGTATAATTCAGAGTATAGGAATAAGTACTTTAGTGTCCAGAACTATCTAAGCCCTTTTATTTACCTACACCATTTAGAAAAAATTTCAGCAAATTTGATGGATTAACATAGTTCTGTTGATACTGACAGGTTCCGGAGAACGAGATTACTTAGGGCCTGGAGGTATGGACCCATCTAGAGATGAAGACTACCTGTCCTACATGCATCCTGACGTTGAGAACCTGGAGGACGAAGTTGCAGAGTTACGCAGCAGTCTGTCGCAGATGGCCATCACCATCGAAAAGATCTACAACGTGGTAAAGATAATCTACTGGGACAACCACCGGCCATTGTCGTCGGCGGCGCCTGTCTGCAGGCAGACTGTGAGGGCCATGGCCAAGCCACCGGACCTGCTGCGCCATGTGCTTATCAAGTCTCACGTCAGGGCCATGGCTAAGGATAGCAGGTCTGACCTCATCACAGGCTCTCCTCCCAAGATGCGACCCAGATCTCACCAGCCACCGCGGAGTTGCCGAGTGTCCTACGATCTGCTGAATACTCTCCCTCGCAGCCTCAGCGGGTTTGCTACTGGCGCTTCTTCCCCAGAAGACACTCCGCAAACTTCTTGCACTTCCGGCGACGAGGGAATTTCTTCCCTGGAGTGGGCCAAGATCCTCCCGCGGTTACTTGACCTGGGGTCTTCACGCTGTCACGGTGAAGATTCATCAAAAAATGGCGGGAGTTCATCCTACGAGTCTCCTGAAAATTACACTGGAGATATCAATAAAACATCAAGTGAGGATGGTCATGAATTTCAAACAGCGAAGTCTGAAATAGCCTGTCTCTCTTTGCAGACATTTCCTTCAAGTTATTTCCGAAGTTCTGTTAGTATTCCTGAAGCGGCTTCAAGAAGCGATGATAGTCCTCATAAGGCGGAGGCGGAGTCAGTTGATACCTTCTCCAGCTTCAATCACCATTCAGGAACCATGATCAGACAGACCCTACAGCCTGTACTGAAGGAGAAATGGGATAAATTCTTATCCAACGCAAAATTCTCACCGTTAAAACTTCCCGAAGAAAAATCTGCCGAAAGAGACTTGTTATATTCCTTACCTAAAGAGATCGGGGGAAATCCTAGCCCCATTTCAATGCTACAGCTAACCGCATGTGGCTCAAGACCGAGTGCAGTTGTGGAAGAAGCTGCCAGTGTCGTGAAATCTTGTTCTCAAGAGGGAAGCAATTTTGTGCTAGTCCATTACCAGTGTTTGTTGGAGCATAAGTTGCATGGTGAACATGCGCGGAAAAACCTAATGGAACAGCTGAGTGAAATCTCTCTGGGTGAAACCTTACCATCAAATACAGACGACGAAGAGTTGAGAGATTGAATTGATTAATTTTTTGACAACACATTAACTTTGATTGTTGCTTCTGATTTCCTGGGTTTTGACTAGGGTGCAGATTTTTAAATAGTGGGGATGCTGCTCATTTAAGCATTGTTTTAACATATGTGACAAAATACCTAGTGTTGAGATTTTAAACAGCTTTTTGAAAATGTTACAAATTTGTTGGTTTTTTTTATATAACTAACAGCAATTCGAATTTTTAAAAGTATAGTACATTGGTGTAAGTTTTAGGAATTTGCTCATTTTCATACACACATAACTATACTTGCTTTGTTGTTTTGGTGATTGAAAAAAAGAATTTTCTAAATTTTTGTTTAATAAATGTTGCAAAAAATATTAAAATTCAATGCTTTTCCCTTCTGATTAGCAATCCATTAAAATAACTATCGGATAGCATCAGACTTGACAATGATTTTAAGCCCCAGCATGTTTTATATCTTGGCCACAACGCGGTATAGCCGTGCACTGCATCATTAAACCATTTACATTTCCTACTGGAGACCGGATTGTTAAATTATTTTAATGATATCAATAAGCTCAATTTCTTTTGAAGAGTTTAAATACTGTTTTTAGTAGATTTGATTTCATAATAAATTGCATGTTAAAGTTATGGCATAATTTAAGTTATTGTTGCTTGTGTAGTAATCTACACAAGTTTAAACACTAGCCATTAATGTATTTCCTGTAGCCATGGCGTTCAGGTGTATTGGAAACTATTTTCCGGTATTTCTCACTTATTGCTGTAAATTTATTCTCGGGAGGAGACTTTCGTAAACAGGTTTTTCCAGAGCAAAATGTTATCCATGAACTGTGTTTCTTGTGCAATAAATGAAAGGGTTAAAATAAAATTGCGCAGCTTTAGAACGATTTTCTGCATGGTTTGGTTTGAAACAAAATAAACAAAATAAATAAAATGTAACCAATGCACAGTTACACTTATACACTTTCAAAAATCTGTTAAGTCATTGGCTTTATATATTAGTCTCTGCACTGTTCTGTTCAGTTTAGACGCTCCTTACACCGTGCTAAGCGTTGTTTGGTATTTGCCTGTGTTATGTGTGGATTATGGGCAGCTGCTCGGTAATGGAAGAGGTTTCTGCGCCTTGCACCGAACAGTCACTTTGCTTGGAGTATATCCTGATGCAGGTTAGAGATCGTGTGATGGTGGCGATGGATGATTCACCATTATGCTATAGGACCCTCAACACTCGACGGTCAACATGGGAGGTCGACCTGCAAGCTTTGGGTTGCACGTAATCCTTCAAGTTTCTACATCACCATAATATCGGAAACAGTGTAACTCGAGATATTCAGGAGGATTTAAATCTTCCGCACAAGTTTCCTACAAAAGTAGCACCCGACTAGCTGACCACGTTTAAAGTACGCAAGTTCCTCAGACCATCCCATGCTGCTGTCTCGCGAGGTCTGCCGACAACTGCGATCGCTGATCATGTGTTCCACGTGGTAGATGACAAATTTGTGTCGACCTCTGTTACACAAGTTTCACGGGGTGGCCGGATAACTTGATCACGTAGTGAAGTTTCACGAGTTATTGCCAGAGTGCTAAACTCTTTTTTAGCGTTCCTTTTAATTGTTGGAATGGCTTATTTACGCATTAGTTAAAAAAAAAATTAAAAGTTTGAACTTAAAATTGAAAGTTTAAAGTATTTTTAAAAAATCTCCATAAATTACCAGAAAATCTTGTATGTACGCTGTATTTCTCACGCTAAATTTGTGGAAGAGAAATTGTCAAGCAATAAGAAACACAGATACAATTAAAATTTGGTTAAATATTTGATAATTTAAAAATTAGTAAATATAAATTGCCATAAAATGTAAACATAATATAAATTTTTATAGCATGGAAAAGACACCTTTCGTCAGACTAATAAATATTTCCCAAAGAGAATTTCAAAATTTACTCTGAAGCAAACCAACGTGATATAGGTATAACATCTCTATCGAGTTTAAATTTCGAAACGAACTGGCTGTAGGAGTAACTAGAACAGTTTGGAGAAGGTAGTTAAACCATATACATTTTAATAATCACGAATAAATTTATACTGTGTTAAAATTAACTGTTTGTTCTATATAAAATTTAACTACCCATTGAAGGAAACCCATTATGGTTGAACCAGAAGAATGAATTTAAGAGGAATAAATTTCACAGTGAAAATACGCACTTTCTCATCCTGCAAAATTTCCTATCAGTTGAGGTTTAGTTGGCCTCCCTAAAAGTCTGTAATACTTATATTTTCCCCAAGTATGATTAAAATTCATTACATTCATTATAAAGATAATTTTAAACTGTGGAACGAGAAATGTTGGTTTGAATGACTCTGCTAAGATTCCTATTAAAATAAAAATATTTGTATAACCCTTTTCAGGATGTGTCAATTCAGTATATTACACCTTGTCACGCAAACACCTTTCTGCCGAATATAGAAGATACGCGCACTGACAAATGCTATAAAGTTGCAACGACGTGAACTGAAGACTCAAACTGCTACGATTCTTAAAAGGTATTTGCACTCCACGTTCGGCGTTATCGTCTCGCACTCATTATAGGTCATAAAACATTAATATAATCAGGAGTATCTTATTCTCTACATCACAAGACAAATTAGGTCTGCTTTAACCAACACATTAGTTGCAAAGCATTATGAAGAAATATAGAACGAAATGTCCCGCACATGGAGCTAAATCAGTTACCAGAGGTCGGTGAGATTGCAGTTAATAAGCCGCAAATAACTAGATATCGGTGCTAAAAAATAGAGGTTGGATAAATTGGAAGCAACGAGTGAAATTCATAGTATCAGTTATCTATTATTACAGTGGAAGAGTTCTGTAGTTGGCATTAATGTCGCATTCAAGGCCATTTCCAGAGTCTTTTAGGGATACTGATTGTATCATTCGTCATTCTTTAGGTTTGATCACACCAGTTCCTTTTGCCCACTTCTGCTAGGTGACCAACAATGCCAAATAAAATTTCAGAACCTTAAGATCCCTTCCAATTTACACTCAGTTTAGTTTACGTTCATTGCAGCATCTGTGATATCCATATTCGAATCAAGACTGAACAAAATCTGCATTGGCACGTAGGGAAACTTCGCTGATGTTTAAAAAAAATTTCTTTTCTAGATTTACTCACATGCATAAGTGCTGCATTCCATGACCATCACTTGAAATCAACTTTCAGGGACGATGTTCTTCCACAGGCCATCCTCGATAGTCTTTCAGGGACGATGTTCTTCCACAGGCCATCCTCGATAGTCTTTCAGGGACGATGTTCTTCCACAGCCCCGCTTCGATAGTCTTTCAGGGACGATGTTCTTCCACAGCCCCGCTTCGATAGTCTTTCAGGGACGATGTTCTTCCACAGCCCCGCTTCGATAGTCTTTCAGGGACGATGTTCTTCCACAGCCCCGCTTCGATAGTCTTTCAGGGACGATGTTCTTCCACAGCCCCGCTTCGATAGTCTTTCAGGGACGATGTTCTTCCACAGCCCCGCTTCGATAGTCTTTCAGGGACGATGTTCTTCCACAGCCCCGCTTCGATAGTCTTTCAGGGACGATGTTCTTCCACAGCCCCGCTTCGATAGTCTTTCAGGGACGATGTTCTTCCACAGCCCCGCTTCGATAGTCTTTCAGGGACGATGTTCTTCCACAGCCTCGCTTCGATAGTCTTTCAGGGACGATGTTCTTCCACAGCCCCGCTTCGATAGTCTGTCACCAGGTCTCTATGGTTGCAGGTCACTCTGTGCGCCTGCCATACCTCGTGGAAAGTAAAGTCTATGTATCGCTGTTCTTGACAGTTTCTTGCGTGATTGCAGTAAACTGCAAGGTCTTTACCTCTAAAAGTGCGTCACGTTATTGTCTCCCATTCGCCCCGGCCCCGCTTGTGGGGATTATTTCCATTTTGGACTGGTGCAGTCCTAATTGAAATTTTGTGCCTCCCCCCCCCTCCTCTACAAGCAGTGCGGATAGCGGGGAGGCCTATAACTTTATTAACTTTATTGCTGCACCTGTCATGGCCACTGGACTAGTAACACTTCTTCCTTTCGCGGCATACTCCGGCACATCTAGTAATGGCCAGTGACTCTTCTGTTAGTAGCTCCGCTCTGGCCATGAACATAGGTGCGCCTCTTGATGTGCCTTCAGCATCACCGCAATCGCGTCAGCCCGGCACGAGTGCGCTCGAGTGAAAAGTTTATACATGTCGAGACAGACGTTGGCTCATCTTCTGACTTGCCAGAAGAAGAGACTTCCCGGCCACCGAGCCGCCTCTCAACCCGCGTACCAGCAAGGCGGCTGCTCAGGTCGTCGTGCACAAGAAACTGTTCCGTTCACTCCAGCCCAACGACGTGGGCGGGTTTACTTCCAGCGAGTGGGACACAGTGCGCAAGGACATTAAGAAGTCGTGTGGAGCCAGGTTACACGAGGACCAACTGTCTTCTCATTCTGGAAAGAAGTTGCAGAAGTTGCAGAAGTTGCTCGCGACAGCAAACTAATTTAACAGCCCTTCGAATGATGCCCCTGTCCGGCGTCGGAGGACACTTTCTGATGAGGCGGTCGCAGCTTCGACGCCTGATGCTAGCCTCCTGCTGCGGAAGGCGGACTCTTTCCCAAAACTAGCTTCATTACTTGGCCCACCTGTGGGCGGCCCACCAGGACGGGAAATTATAAGAACTGAGTGGCATGGGCTTTCCGCCCATCAGCATGAGTCAACTGTCTACCGGCGGTGTCACTTCCCGACCCATCAATAAGTTCATCGTATAGTTTGAATACCCCAAACTTCTGCAACAGGTCCGCCAGATGCGTCTGCTTGCGGGCGTGATGATCCGCTTTGAAGATCTCCGTGGCGGCGGCCGCCTTTACAGTCTCAAAACTGCTAGGGCTGGGGCCATGGAGTGCGGACGGCCATTCAAGTGCCTACGATGCACTCAGACTCATGAGCAGGGTGCATGTCCAAAGAGGCCCGAAGACCCGGTGCAATGCCGTAATTGCGGAGGGGATCACCCGGGCAACACCAGAATTTGCCCGAACCACATAAAGTATCTCGAGACACGTGCGCAGACATACTCGCCTGCTCCCTCGCACTTGACCACCCTGCGGGTCATGACAGATCACTGGTCCCCTGGGATTTACCTGTCACGAGAGTCTCTAGGCCGACGGTGTTGCCCCCCTACCCCCACCAGTCTCCCAGTCCATTTGGGTTGACCTCCGGACTGCGCCCTCCCAGTGGGGCCATCTGCCCCCGAGCACGCCCGCTCAACCTGCTCGCCGCCCCCAGTCGGTTGACTGTGCAATCCCTACTATTAAGGTTTGGGTCAATTTCCCCGTGTTCCACCTTCCACTTCTTTTCCTCCTGGGTTGAGTCTTCCGTCAGAGGACCAACCCCCAGACCAGGGTGTAAGAGTGACCCTAACCCCAGCCCCCTTGGGCCTGGCTCCACCACCTTCTACCTCTAAGTTTTCCCGTGCTGTGTCAAGCTCCCCCTTTGCCCCCCCCCCTTCCAGGCTTTCCTAGATCTGTTCTCCACTCTCACCCCGCCTGATCTCCTCCTATGGCTTCGATTTTTCCTCGACACCACTGTCACCCTCCATCGCGCCCCTTCCGCTGTGGAGAAGGCAAATGTGTGTTTCGGGAGCTTACTTACTTTCCTGTAGCATGTGTGCCCTTGAGGTCGTGGTTTGGAACGCCCATGACCTTTACTCGAATATGACTGACTTAACATCATTTCCCGGCAGTCCATTTTCTGGGTGTGGTTTATATTTCAGAGACCTGGTTTCCTGCCTCCTTGATCATTTAATTTCCGGGTTACGTAGTCTGTCGCCAATACCGCACTACGCGGGGCGGGGGCATCGCCGCCCTGCTATACATTTTACACTCCCACACTTTGGCAGCCGTGTTCCTGCAGTGGGGAATATGGAGGCGGTGTCTTTGCAGGTATATAATTGCCCATGAACAATCACTCGCTACTGTCTGCCGGTCAGCAACGTCCTGGATTGCCGCTGACAAACCCCGCCAAATTTCATCCCTCAATCACGACACCGGATCAGTGTGGCAGTTTGTGCGTGCCTTTCTCCCACCGCTCGTTTCTTCACGCCTTTGGACCGTGGGACTCAGCCTCCCGCTGAGTCACCGCGTCTCAGATTGATCTTATTCTGCACCTATATCGTGGGCATCCTTTTATACTGTATTCCCGTGTGGGCTCGTGTATCCCCCACTGCCTTCCACCCCCTTCATATTTTTTATCGGCTCGCCATTCGCCTCTTCCTCGGCTATCGCTGCTGGACTCCTGTTCCTGTCCTGCTCGAACACTCTGGTCAGCCGCCGCTTGAGTTTATTATCCAGCGGCGGGCAGACAGTTTTTTCACCTCTCAGTCTAACGACCCTAATATCCTTGTATCCACCATGGCACCATTCGATCTCACTCTGACCTACCCTCACTGTCGCCTTAGGAACTATTGACTTGTGCACACCCCCCCCCCTCACACCTTCCTGATTTAATTATTATAATGTCTTTCCTGCTCTGTTTTCAGTTCCAGCGGTCTTCCGTGTTGCTCTCCGGACTTCATCCGGGTGTAACAATGAGTGGAACCGCTGTTTATCCCCCCCTCCCCCACCCCCTTCCGAGGGTTGTAATCCGGTCACTCCGCCCCATAACTACCCTACTACGCCGGGTACTGTGTTGGGACTTCTCCCTGTACTGTAAGTAATTTCCTCTAAATTTATTCAGAGATAAGGCCTACGCTAACCTACAAAATTCAGCCCTCCACAAGCTGGCCTTTCTTGCCGCTTCCCTCTACCGGAAACGCGGCTGGGAGGGGCCCGCCATTTGAACCATTTTTACAACTATTCCCTCACTAGGCAATGTCACCTTTCCGGGTTCTATAACAAGAGCCCGGACTGGTGTTGTAGATCAGGAAGTTCTTTTCCACCTTTAATTATAGTTCTACACGCTGCTCTGGTGCGGGTGATGTGGCTTGCGCTCTGCTCCGCGGCAGTTGGTCGTAACNGGAGAAAAGAGATTAGAGGTGTGGAAGAAAGCTTGAAATGGTGTAGGAGCACTGGAGGGTGGAAGGAAGCTTTTTTTTTTTTTTTTTTTTTCTAACTACCCGATTACTAAGTGTGGGTCCGGGATAGGGATGGGAGTTTAGGTGCGTCTCAGGACTAGGCCCCATAATCCTACAGGAGATGGAGTTTCATGTAAAGAGGGCGTGCACCGCGGCAAGAGGGGTTAAAAGCAGCCATGGCCACATTTGGGGCCATGAACAGCATCCCTGAGTGTTCCTATAGCTGTGGCTATAGCTATGAAGGAGGTGGAAAAAAAAACCCGGCATATTCACCGTAAGAACCCTCCTGACAGGAAAGAAGTTTAAAACTTATTAATGCATTAATAAAATTGCTAAAGGAGGCAGCACATGTGGATTTCATGCTTTTTATGGAGGAGTTGAAAATGTAGGAGAGAGGTGTGGGCGGAAGCGCCCTTTAGATGGAACTGCTGTTAATATTGCTGTGCAGGCGTACCAGCACAATATTATTGGCAGCAGTTGTTGAATGCAGTCCCCCCTCCCCCTGCTTCTCGCTGAGTGCGTCTGTGAACTGGGCAGCTGTCGTGGCACCTACTCTAACTTCTCTCTTCTGCGCTAGCATCAGGGTCTCGACGCCGTGGGTGAAGGAGGGAAGCAATCGCCGTGTAGCCACCCCTCCCCCTATTCCAAAATGGTCCATCGATCTTCAGGGCAGGTGGGACATCAGGGACATAACAGGCTGGTGGTGAATCCGCAGGCCCAGGAGTGGAGGCTGTCATCGGGGAGCTTCCGAGGTCTGACGCATTCCATTCCTCACCCATCCTGTCAGCAGCCCTCAGAATCCAGCAGTGAGGTTTGCTACACTTCGCATGTTTCAGCACCTTAAGATCCCCTTCCCCTCCTCGATCGTTGGGCTGCCTCCTGCAGGATGCACTTTACCATCTCGTACTAAGCTACCCAGGTCCACGACGACGGCGCTATCGCACCGGCCAGTTAGTCCACGGGCTGGTAAAGAGTGTTCCCATCCACCCCAGAGCCTGGGGATCTCCTATTCGCGACCTGGGCACGCGACGATCGTCTTGTGTTTATTGTGGTGCTCCCGCCCCAGTCACTTGAGTGTCGTGGGGCCGGGAGTTTAATACCGTAATCTATTGTTAGTACTTATTTAATTTGTTCCTTGTCTTTTCATTATTGGCAGGTCTTCTCGTATTTACTAGCATCTCTGCTGTTGCCTTTTCATGCACTGCGTTCTTTCATGTTTACTTCAGCCTCTCGGTCGCTGGTTTTGTTTCACTGGCGATGGTTTATATTTATATCTTTTACTCTCGTTGTGTCTCGTCTTGTGACATTTTATTTAGCACTCAGGTCTAGGAGCAGCCTCAATGACTATTTCTCTGTACACCACCTCTTTTTTTTTCTCGTCTGGAGGCCGCATTCCTGCAGTGTGGCTTGTAACATTGCACGAGGTTTTTAATGGTGATAGTCGCCTCTCCTTGTGTTTTTGTTGTTTCCGGTCCTGTTACGAAATGAGGTGCCACGTTCTCAGACAGGGGGAACCACCCGTTGAGGGTACATAATTGTCATTTTTACCGTGTTTTTAGTTCTAATTATTTTTTGTCGGTTATACATTCTCATTATGTTTGCTGGCTGCTGTGGGACGAATTTCGGCTTATAAAGGGCTCCTGCGATTGCTTCCAATTTCTGCGTAGCATTCTTAATTTCATTCTTATTTATTCTCGCTGCAGTAGGACGCTGGCCGTTTCGTTTGGTGAAATAAATATTCCGAACTCAGGTTCCTTCGGTTCCCCGTAAATTAATTGCGGGCGTCGCCTTGTGTACCTGTTTCTTTGTTTGCCTGCTTGTGGTTCCTTGTGTGGGGGAGTGCCGTGCTGCCGCCGGGGATGTGCGCCCGGTGCGGGGGAGGCGCAGAGGTGAGCTCCCCACGGCGGCTGGATCCACATTGCCTAGCCACCGCCGCTTTTCATCATTGCCGGAGCTCAGAGCGGGGGTATTACAGGCCTTGTTAAGGGCCCTTGACCACCCAATTGGCGTGATAATTTAGTGCAGCAGTAGGTTAGGAAAGGCAAGCCCCTCCGCCCACTGCCTCATATCAAACTGTGCTTGTGGCAGTTTCTCACCGCAACTACTTTTTGTCCACCAGGTTTCCCCAGTAGACGGGTTGTAATGTTTACCTTAGCTACGGTAAAGCGTTTTGGTTTTGTTAAACCTGCCTGATTTGAGTACTGGACCGGCATGAGAATCCAGCCGGTCGTGTTCTAAATTTGTTCACACATTTGTATTTAATTCTAGTGTTCTCACAAACCGAATGTAAATTTTCCTCTGTTGCGTCTTTCCACACTTCCCCATGTGTACAGGCAGTTTGGACGACGCCTTTTTGTATTGTCAAATTGTCCTGTTTTCTTGTAATATCGTGCAAAGCAGTGGTTTTATTTTCCATGTATGCCAGTTGACTGGAATGCTGATGACACAAAGGCTAGTTCCCGCCTTTTTTCTCATGCCGGTGGGTATTCTCCATCATGAGCCTTCGTTTCGGACTCGCCGTGACCATTGTGCCCTCTGCCTCCCAGAGTTGGTTGGTCGTGCTTTCCTGCGGGTTCCCTCCCGCTATCTGGTATTGCATGCATGTTCGCGCCTCTACTTTTTTCTTATTTCTCTCTCTGTGTTGTGCGGGGTCGCCGCCATTATATCTGTAGGCGATGCCGCCCTCTTTACTTTCGCTTTCCCTTTTCTTCTCCTAGTAGATTCCCTTTCCGCTCCTCCAAGTAGCTTGACTTTCCTTTCCTTTCACGTCTTTACTGGTTACTGTTTATTCTACTGGCCGTGCAGGGCCTTACACCAGCAGGTTCACACTTACCCTCCATGCTTTCGCTTTATTTTTGTTTCACTAAAACATTTACACTTCACGCTGTGTGGGACCTCATCTCCGTAATTTACAACTTTATTACATTACAGTACAATATTTTCTTATTTCCTTTATTACAACACAGGTTGTGTTGAGGCCTCATACCTACAGTATACATCCACTTAGACTTTACACATTCTTCCCTGTCCGGCTGACACTTAAGTCATGGTTGTGCGGGGCCTATACCTGAGGTGTTTTTTCTCTCAACACCCGGTTGTCCTGTTTATACATAAATTCTGTATTTATTTAATTACTACTTTACTTCGTTCCTTCCGGTCCCGGTTAGGCTTAACTTTTTATTTACACCTATGGTTGTGTGGGGTCGTACACCCATAGTACTAAACTATACCCCCCTTTTCTTACTTTTCCACCCTCCCTGGTTTTCTTCTCCCCTTTACCATACAGTGTTAATGCCTCGCATACTCCTTTTTGTTCCTTTCAGGGTTGGGGTTTTAGTTACTTCCCCTCCTTTCAGCTACCTCCCCTCGCTGTTACCACAGTTACAAACCGTGTTTTCCTTATTCTTTGACTTCAGAAGAGCGTCTTTCGCGCTGGCATGCATGTTGTGTATCAGTTTCATTGTTTGCTGTTCTTTGTAAACATTTCGTGTAAATAAACACAATCTCATCTCAATTCAATTCATTCAAGTCGCTCCCGCTCTAACGAGTGCCGGCCTCTCAACGGTTTTCATTCTCCGTTAATGTAGAAAGAAAATATGTATTGCTAAACAGTTGGATTTTTTTCCATAGTTGTTTACGAATCAGAATCAGACTATCATCGGGGGGAGGGGGCGCGGTGGCTGAGCGGTTAGCCTGCTCACCTCCCACAAAGGCGAACCGGGTTCGATCCCTGGCCGGGTCAGTCCCGAATTTTCTCAATTGGGAATCGTGCCGTGCGGGTTTTCTTGGAATCTCACGTTTCCCCCACCCTTATATCCCGGCACTGCTACTTACTCACCTTACTTCATCCTTATCGTCTCTCAAAACCTAGATGTTAAGAGCCACCCAAATATCTTCACTCACTCACCAGACGACCATCGGAAGGAACAAGTATACAAATATATAAAAACTATTGCGTTTCAGTATCCTAAATCTTTGCCGAGAAACTTATAGAAGACCTCGGTCATTATTTTCTAATTCAAAGTTACGTCTTAAACATTTATCCATGTCTTACCAGTATTACAATTTTAAAAAAATTTATAATGCTCCTTAGCAGCTCCAGCAAAAGAGGTCGTCGAATTAAGGCAAAACGCTTATAAACGTGCGTGTGTTTTTGAAGTGCGTGTTATTAAGAAGAAATTAAAATGGCATGGGAAAATGATTATCAAACTTAAGCTATCTGAATATGGAAAGAAATTATATTCCTCCACAAAACTCTCGAATTATGCGAATTGATTCATTCACCAGTGACTTTAAGCTCATTACTCAATGCATAATGCAATGAACCTCCAGAAGCTCTCTAGTATAACTCACACCCTCCGAAGATCCTCGTCGAATGAACCCCTTCGATCAGATACTCGTAAAAATGCCATTAAGTTTCCCAATTGGTAATTAAATGGAATAGTTGATTACTAAAATATGTACTAGGTTATTCTATACGTGAATTTCCAAAAAAGAAATATAATAACTGAATTTTAACAACTAAGTAAATTTCAAAGTGAATTGTTTCTCTGATTAATATTTTTAATTAAAAAAGCCATTGCATACAGTACTAGTTAATATAATGTATAGAGATATTTTGTATGAAATACGACAGTTTGAAAAAAACTTACAGAAACCACAATCGGTAAGCCTATGTATGTAAAAATAGTTAAAAATTAAACGTTATCGTAGGAATCTAAAATAACAAAATTAAAACAAAAGCCTCTTTTTTAAAACTTTATCTAATTCAAATTTCATATAATATTCTGATATGCTAAAATGTGTATATATTATGGATAAAATATATGTATGTAAATATTACACTATTATTCTGTTGTCTTTACAGATTTTGGGGTATGCATCTTTCTATTTGTATTGAAATGCCAATTGGTTAATAAATTCTTATTTCTAAACACAATTCAGTGCAGCAACATAGAGTATCATAGGTAAAATTTTGTTACTTTCTTTTTGTAACGAGTAACAATGAATTTAGATGTTAAATATTGTTATATTTTCCTTTCTGTGCATTGGAGCTACGTGTACACTTTGAAATACAACGAATTATTACTTTCTTCTTTATCTTAATAGTTCTATGTGCAGAATATATGTAGCTATGTTTGCAAGAATTAATTTTTTTTTTGCGTCCGAGATCTGTTTTTGCAACGGTTTGATGGTAGGTAGTTTTTCTGAAAAACATAGTTTGACTTAAAGAAATATTTACAATGCAAGTGTATTTAACAGCACATTACATTGCCAGGTTATTGCTCGCATTTAGACTTACTACTAGAAATAAGTTTGTATGCAAGATTGCCATGGTACGGAACGTGCTAAGTTATCTTAATATCATAGTTAAACATACGAATAATCAAATACAGTAACAAAACAAATTTCTGGAAGGTAGACTTGAACTATGTATTAGGAGCCTGGCGTTTTTTTTCCCTGCTGGGTCTCTATCGAAATATATATCGTACATAAACTCTGTCAGCATATGAAAATTCAGCAGCTAAACTCGCAAAGAGTTCAGTATAAGTATATTTTTCATCCACGTAGATCGACCCGACAAACTCTGTATCCGTCGCAAAGTAAACTCTGCTTGTAATGTTCTTTAACATACGAAAATATTATTTAATATTAAATAATTTTGTGGATAATGCAGGCGAACGTCCTTTGAAGAATGTCTGCATTCAAGCAAATCCTCTAAAACTGTATTTAGCAAGCTGACATTAGTCTCGTTGCAATATACTTCCTCGTGTAGTAGTTTACACGGAATCTCTGAGCGCAGCACCATCGACCTTTTTAGATAATTATATAGATATCTCGAATTTTCATGTGCGTTACGAGCGTCTCGAGCGACGACAAATCCCATCCCTAGAATAAGCGACTGCAAACACCCAAGCGACAAGCTCTTTCGCAGATTAAATTGGAGTCTCAAACATCAGGTTGTTAGTGTTCCCAACACAGTGGGGCGAGGTCGGGAGAACAAGTAGTCCATGTAATGCAATGAGTCCACTGGGGTAAACTCATAGCTGAAGGAATATTCGTTTCAAAAACGGTTATTACTAGAGAAATGAAAAGTTTCACCTTGTTGAAACCACAACCAATGTAGAATATCGAGAGGAATGTCTTGGAGGAGCTCAGGAAATTGGGTTTCTCCAGAAACCGCAGGAACCAATAAAACATGCCCACAAGTTGACAGCTAATGTTTGTTGTGGGAAGCTTACATAAGGGTTTTAATCTGCGTCCACAGGTGTTGATTGTGCAAATTAACTTTCTAATCTGTGGTAAACGATGCTTTGTAATCGTCTGCGGGCACTTTCTAGACAGGTTCCATAGAATATATCTGCAGGTGCCATTAACAAAACTGTGATAGTCGTTCGGTTGGAGTGCTCGTGCCCCTTGTAGATTAAATGGATACAGCTGTTGCTCATGCTACACCCACCAAATAGCCCTATAGTCAAGATGCAATGGCTGTGGAACACGTCGTGGGCCTGTTAAGTGTCCTTGACCCGTTCCGAAACCACCTCAAACTGTGGTGAGCGCATAGTGAGCTGGCAGCCTGCGCCTGGTTTATAGACCAACAAAAATATATTGCAAAGTTAATACCGTGAATTATAAATTATTGTAATAATTGTCACGCGTACCCATTTTAACACTTACTGAAATCTAGCCCTCTGTAAGCAAGAGGGGATCGACTGCGGAAAACATAAGATGGTTTGGTACACGCTAGCCATGATATCGCTCCTCGTAAATACTTGTAGCATCTTGAGTTACAATATCACGCACAATAAACAAAGTGCAAGTCTGTCCCATCGCCCTGCTCTAAACGCTTAACTACTGATTGATGTCGCAGCACATACCTGGACTGGCAGTAGACTATAGTGGTGGTGTTAGGCAGAGGCAGCCTAGTGCAATGCATTTTAAATGGGGCAAATATGGTATCCGGGATAAGAGCCACGCGCAGACTGCCAGCCATGTTGTAACATCCCCAGACTGTAATCTTGGATCAGGGTGACCTTAAACAAAAGAATTAACAGTAAAAATACCAAAAATGTTTTAAACGTCTATAGAAAAATATAAAATTAAAATTTTGTACAGTTTCGCGAAAAGAATTTACTGTATCTGTACATATTGCATCTGAACGAAGATATGTACACGATGGTTGAGATTTCACATGATACCGTGATATGGGGAAGAATGTCATGTACTGTATGATATGTTGGATGTATTACAGAATAGTCGGCTACTTTGTCATTTACACAGTAATATAGTTTAAGTGCCTTGTTTGTATTGCCTGAGATTAATGTAGTCCCAATCTACATTTAATATGTCCAAATTGGATGCACAATCAGGCTGTTCATATGAGGACTAAGGCCAAAGATACCATGCTATATCGGGTCGCGTGTGCCCGATAATTGCCCGCTACCCATATCAATTGGGCCAGGCCTGGCCCGGTAGTACTACAGCCTGGTCAAGCTCATAACCTTATTTATTTTCGGGCCAGACTGGCCTGAAGTATTAAGAGTATGGGTCGGGCGGTACTCAACAGTGCCGGGCCGGGCCTAATCAGGTAGGGTTTTGCAGGACTCTAATCCCACCCCTTCCCTTCCATCACATAACTAGACTGTTAAGTCGGGTCCCCTATACCCCTTCCAAACCCACCACACACATCAAATGAGATGTTAGAGGGGAACCAATATAAATAAATGATCCAGGGGGTGAGGGGTGTGACGTATTAACCAATGAAAAAATTGTGTTTGGGTCAGTCGTCTTTTTCTTTGTACTAGAAGAATGCTCCGCCATCTTTGTTTCGAACTTCGGACCTCCTCCATGGGTTTTTACAAGTTTTTCCAATTTTGTAATTTCTTTGAAATTCAGAAATTTCTTTTTGTGATTTTTAGAAAATTTTTGAATGTTTTTATTTTTTTTTGTGATATTTTTGGATTGTGTTCTAGGTCTTAAAATGTTAGCCAGATCCAAAATGGTGGTCTGGTGATGTTACATGGCAGGCGGTCGGCGCCTGGTTACCATACGAGATCCCTTATCTACCCCATTAAAAATACTGCCCTAGACTCAGCCGAATACTATTACTCACTACGTACCGTTGCATACTGTTTCATCGCTATACCCTCGACGAACGACTTAGTACTACTTAGTGTCACAGCACGAACAATGCACTATGAAGTCAGGGAATATTTGAGTATGTAATATTGATGGTTAACGAAATAAATTTGTTAATGGTCTCTTCAATTATCTCTAAAGTTTGAGTAAAGAATTTTTTTACATACAGTATATTTGTAAATACGATTTGTAAATTATTTTTAACGACAATTTTGAATTAATATAAAGTATTCCGAAAGTATACATGTTCCAATTTATAAAACTGGTAATATCAAATAAAGATAAAAAAACAGACCCGTATATTAATAACATATTATTAAAAGTACAATCGGTTAGGTAAAATATTTTCACGAAATTGAGCAGGAGAATATTGAGAACCTCTACAAAACTGCACATATTTTCATTGAATCATTGTAAAGTTTCAGAAACCTAATGTCTCAGTTGTTTGAAATGACACTGTGAGAGCGTAGACCTATTATTCTGTGAGAATAATGAGTCCATGATGCTGGAAAACTGCATTTAATATTCAGCAAGAGAATAAATGAAACTACTATTTTACAAATTCCTAAAGAGCTGCAACCGAATTAGGCAGTAAACTTCTTTTTTTGTATGCACTCTCATTTGAGATCATTACTAGTAGAAATACGGAGGTAAACATAGAAAAATGGAAATAGAGCATAGTTGTAACTTGATGTGTGACGTAAATATTAAGTAGGGCGGTACTGTCACTGAACCNCTAGCTTTAACCAGTGTAGGGACGTCCGGACGACATGTGTCGCCCATTTACGCATCCCGAGGTCAAGCCGAGATGTAGGATCGCGTGCAGGCCATTCCATGTGTTCCTGCCCTCGGGCCTCCTCTCACCCCCTAGCAAGCCCCGTGAAATTTGTAAACTCAGAGAAATGACAAGATGGTCAGGCGTATTCCACCTGAAGTTGAAAACACGCCAGAGAAAATGACTGACAAGCTTGGAAAGTCGTGCCACGAGCACTCGAGATATTGATACTAGATTTCGTGTGAGCGGACTGTAGATAGTAATTAACAGGAAAATCTGCTTGGGCAAAGAAAGGCATTAGCATATTAAAGCCTTTTTCCCGGGAAAATAACCAGTTATATAAAAACGTCTCACCAGATGTTGAAAAGCCATTTCTGTACAGAGAGAATAAGATATGGCATTCAATATTCGGCATTGCCGTTCGTAAAATGATTCTTGCATGTCCTGAAGTAACAGGAAAGTAGTAAAGTACTTTGATCAGTTGGTCACGATAACTATGAGAGAGACTCATTCCTCGATGCTTTAATGCTAGGAATTCTTAGAATTTCTATACATAATTTGGTACTTAAAAATTACTAGAAAATTATAAATACTACATATGGTGTTTGCCTGAGAGCAATTTATGGCCATAAACATACATCAGTCATACTGTAACATGTTAATTTTTTCACCATACAATTTACCGCAAGATGAAACTGTAGATAGAGGTAATATCAATTATTTTTAATGAGAAATTTTAACTGCACAGTTATAAAAAAATCTGATGGTGTGTACATTAAAATGCCAAGAATGCTCACTCTGAATGACGAGGAGTTCAGAGGATTTTTCAAGCTGAACAAGCAGTGTTTAATTATTGTTTGATGTAACCTGATCGCATATACACCGATCCAAAACTTGCCCTTGCACCTGGATATGTTTTGTTAATAAATAATATTTTTGTCCTAAGAAATATTCACTATTAAAATATTTCTGTGAATTCCCTAAGCTTTAATGGAAGTTATAACCAGTATGGGAAATTTACAAAACATAAATTTGAAAATATAGGAATGCTGCTATGAATAGTTGGGAGAATCACTACGCATTTCTCATTTCGTAACGCTTGTAGGAAATCTATCATGCGCGTATGGAATATAGCTTTACCAAACGTGCTTCCTTGATGAACGTGTAGAATGATGTGGTAAATTTGCAAAAAAGTTCTTAGCGTATATCCATGCAAAAAAAAAACCTGTAAACTTGTAGAACAATATGCAGAATCATGTAAACACGTAATGCATTATGGATGTTCAAATTTCAGTAGTACCTAGGAAAAACAACAGTTTTAAGAACATTATAAATTTCCTTTGAAATGAGAAAGTGAAAAAACGGGGGTAAGTATGAAATTACGAACGAAGCTATGGAGAATATCTTTGTGTAATAAAACACGAAATGTTACTAAGATCATACAAAATTCCATTTACTTAACAAACATTAAATTTGCATGAGGCAATAGAAAATTATGGAAAATAATTAAAACAAATNACAAAATTCCATTTACTTAACAAACATTAAATTTGCATGAGGCAATAGAAAATTATGGAAAATAATTAAAACAAATAGGCAACTTTAAAGTTGTTCAGTAGGCTAGGTAAATTAGGAAAAAAAAGGGCCTTTAGCGGAAAGTTTAGTTATAGTCGTAATCGTTGTCATTAGTTATGTTTTTTGGGTCGCTGAACACGAATCTGAGGTTTCCTGACAAAATTTTTGGCCGGAACATGGTTTTTTTTTTGCAAAAAACCTCGAAATTTTGGCACTTTTTTTGGTATTATGCCTATATCTTGAACTATGCGGTTTTTTTAAACCATTCCATACAAAATTAAACTAGACAATTACCTACCTACATTTTGTTTCCATGACGTTTGTTTCTACGACCAACCGTTCCACCGCTAGAGCACGCCAAAAAATGGGCAAAATTCCTAAAAATCGCAAAAACGCCATATTTCTACTTTCTACGCCCGATGTCCGTGGGAACGACTCATGTTATGATAGTTTTGACCATGTATGGTATTGAACTTGATGAAATACACTTAAAAATAAATACGCGGTCCGCTGAAATACACTTGAAATAAATATTGGGTCCAATTGTTTCCAAAGAATTGTCTAAAATCAAATTGAAAGAAAGGAGACAGATTAGTGAAAAAAAAGTAAATATAATCTGGCCTGCTGCGCACCACAAACTCGTGGAAAGATGGTAAATGAATATTGGAATGAATGTTTGAGTGTTGGAATTTTGGTGATGTCAAATTTCAACGTAATGACCGTGTCCAGCCACTTGCCATAATGAGCAACGCAATAACAGTAGGCAACGAAGTTTTCCTCATTAATCCCACCACGTTGTTTCAACGAATCAGTGTGGTTAAGAATTCAGATGAAGAACTGGAATACTTCTTGACGTACGACCTGAGACCTTACTCTTTCTCTCCATTTGAGAATAGTCTGCGAAAAGGGACCAAATCAAAGTTATACAAAGAATTCGTCCCCATTCAAAACAAGGACTTCAGCGGTCAAGTGCAGTACGTGATCGATGGTGGGTTGTTGCTGCACAAAGTTGTCTGGCCCGAAAACCAATCTTTTTCAAAAATATGTGACAGATACGTTGGATACATTATAACAACATATGGATCCCAAACAACAGTTGCCTTTGATGGGTACCCCGAACATGCGCAAGGTGGAACGAAAAGTGCAGAAATGTTGAAAATATCTATGAAAACTAGTTCCGCGGACATCCTCTTTGATGAAACCATGACCCCGACCACAAAGAAAGAGAAATTCCTGGCCAACCCAAATAACAAAAAACGACTGATTGCCATGATAATGAAAAAGCTTGCCTCACACAACATGACTGCGAAACAAACACCAGAAGATGCGGACACGCTGATAGTTACAGAAGCGCTGTCACTGGCTAAATCCAATGAGTGTGGTCGTGGTGGGAGAAGATGTAGACCTGTTGGTGATTCTCATTGGTTTGTGAAAGGAAAACAACGTTTTCTTCTTAAAGCCAGGAAAAGACAAAACTCCATCAACATCATACTCTCCACTCCTCGCTGTAAAGAACAAGACTGTTGCAGAGAACATTCTGTTCTTACATGCTATGAGTGGCTGTGGCACGACGTCAGCACCATTCAACCAGGGAAATTGAAGTTTGTAAAAGCACTCACTAAAAATCGTGACCTTGCTGACGTCGTCAGTGTTTTCAAAGACCGCAACGCCTCTCCCCAGACCATCGTAGAAGCCGGAGAACGATTTTTGGTCGACGTATACGGCTACAGTGGGAGGACTTCACCCTCTCTGAACCACCTGCGCTTCCTTAATTACAAGAAGGCAGCGTTCAAGGCTTCGTCGAAAATAGCTGCGCTACCACCTTCAGCAGCTGCAGCGGCA
>NQII01004722.1:0-30590 GCA_002778355.1 Clitarchus hookeri | reverse complement strand
AGTGCACAGATCATGCAACAACGCAGCGGTGCCCCTAAGCGACGATGAGGATGAGGTCGAAGATTGGGACTTTCAAGTCGAACTTGGGATTCAATTGCCAACTGAGGAGGAAGCGTTAGAGTCACTGGTGGTGGAGAAGGAGGAAGAAGAAATAGCTACGAGCTCCAAAGGTATGTAACATCACCTATAATTCCAAACCTTGTTTTCAGAGTTGTAGTACCTTTCAACTTCTCTTACGTATAGAAGAACCATCATATTCCTATATTTGTAACAATATCTCAAGTACGCCACTAATTCCATCCTGTTCTTTACAGACGTGTCTCTCCAACGAGCCTCAGTCGACGAGTGAAACCCCACAAGTTACGCCACAGATTAATATCAGTAAATCTTTCTGAAGTACATGGGTACCTACCTACAGCTGATTCCTTACCAATAATACCAACTAAGAACCACTAATACCCACTTTTACTGTCTGTTCCAGATGAATGAATACCCCACCCTCCGGAAAATACCCAATAAATGGACTGGACCTGTACATACAAATACCTACAAATACGTACCTGTTTTAGTTTCATCATTCTTCAAAATTGTCTTTTACCTGCAATTACGCCATTTATTATTAGTATTAAGTAATTTTAAAGTAAATATAACAATAGCTAAGTATAACTTTTTTCACTAATTTGTCTCCTTTCTTTCAATTTGATTTTAGACAATTCTTTGAAAACAATTGGGCCCAACATTTATTTTAAATGTATTTCATCAACTTCAATACCATACATGGTCAAAACTATTTTAACATGGGTCGTTTTCACGGACATCAGCCGTAGAAAGTCGAAATATGGCGTTTTTGCGATTTTTGGGAATTTTGCCCCTTTTTTGGCGCGCTTTAGCGGTGGAACGGTTGGTTGTAGAAAAAAATGTTATAAACACAAAATGTAGGCAATTGTTTTTAGTTTAAGATTGTATGGAATAGTCTTTTCGAAAAAAACGCATAGTTCCCAAGATATAGGCAGAAAACAAAAAAAAAGTGCCAGAATTTCGCGGTTTTTTTGGAAAAAAAAAAACACTATGTTCCGGCCAAAAATTTTGTCAGGAAAACTCAGATTCGTATTCAGCGACCCAAAAAACATAAATAATGACGACGGTTACGACTATACCTAAACTTTCCCCTATTTTTTCCTAATTTGTCTAGCCTAAGCTAACAATATGTGATCAGAATAAGTGTTATCCAATTTTAACATACTAAAATGTATATTGAAATAAAAAAATACAGATAATGAGCTCTGTAATGATTTTTATTTGGAAAATTTACGTAAAATCCAAAGTTTCGCGATTTGCTGATCGTTGCTGTTTCGTGTGATTGACTAGTGCCTTTATTTTCAGTTTAATTTAATTACGTAAATTTCAAGAACATTTTTAACTCGTTGAGGAATGTTTTTCAAAAACAAATCTATGGAACCTTCCTCTAGCAATTGTCTCACCCCAAGACGTGCAAGAGAAGGGGGAGGGGGAGGGCAGAGTCTGACGTCACTCCCGTTTGCTAGAAGTGTTAACTTGGAAGTCAATACGAGAATTTTGTGGTCTTCACCTCCATCGGCATGTATTGAGGTGAGGAGAGATATGTGGGCCAGGTCATCTCAACAGTGGTGGCAGTAAGAGGCTGGACTATACGCATGTCTCCCTCCACTGCCTAGCTTGTGACGTACAGAGAGTTGCACCACGCCAGTCTCCTCATTTGCATTGCCTTGCCTTGCCTTGCCTTGCCTTGCCTTGCCTTGCCTTGCCTTGCCTTGCCTTGCTTCCGCACTGGTCATTCACAGTGAGCTGAATAGTGAACTGCAATGCCAGCGTTGTAACTGTGACAATGTAAAACTGTGTAGCGTACAGGCGTACGAACAATTATCTAAAAATAAGTGCACCAGTAGTAATATATTTCAGTTTTCCATAACAAAAATTTTTAACGTAGGCCTACGGATTTTTGCATTTAAGAGAGGAGATGATTTTAATACGGAATTATGTTTTACTAAAAAAAACATCTTAGATTTCCCTAGGCTTCATTTCGATACAGTAAGAAAACAACCTCTGAAATTTTAGCTGAGAACTGTAAGGTAAAGTTAACTAACTATCCAAGGTAAATATCGCTTACCGCATATAAAAAAAATGGCCACATCTTGCAGTATAATTTATATACAGGACGGTGAAGTATCGCGCGTGAGAGTATTATCGTGCGATGACCGCACAAAGTTAGTGCATTTCATAAGCGTTGACTTCAAACGAAGTTTCGAAAGAAGCGACACACTTTGTTCGAAATTGAAGGTGGTTATTCCATAAAATGGCATTAAAAACACGCTAAAGCTGTTAATTTTGGGGAGTTTGAAAATATTTAAATTTTAAATACTAGCAATAGGGAAAATAGTTTATTTAACGAGTAGTAGAACTATTATTATATACATTATAACCTATAGGTACCATCTATAGCTTAACTGTAAACTCGACTGCTGCAATTACATAAACCAACATTTCTGTTAGTCGCCAAACGTTGGCAATAAACACATTTTTTAAACGTTAAATTTTTTTAAAATAAATTACGAATAACTCTGAAACAATTATTAATATGGACTACACGGTATATTCTTAAAATTACAAATTTAAATGTATGCTGATAATGAGCAGGGAGAAACTTTCTCGAATCTAAGTTTTCATTCATGTCAAGTAATTTTATTTTACATTACTGGAAATGTTCTAACGCATCACGGAATTATTCCATACTTTGTCAGGCAATTTTCCTTAGCATCCGGTGAACATTTCCGTGCTTGTATAAACTTACAGCACACTTGTGTGGTGACGTGTTCTTACGTGCTAAGTGTAATTTACTTCATTAACATGTAAGTCAGCATTCAGTAAAAGCTATGATAATTTTTAATTTAATCAACAATGCGTAGTCAGAAAAGTTTTAATTTATTCATTAGATTATATTAGTTATTATAAATAAAGTCTTTTAAGATTTTCTAATTATTTCAGAATTATTTGAATAACTAAAAATTTTTGTCTTACTTTGGAATAACACTAAATTATGGATTTTTTAAAGCATAACTTAAAACTTTGTAAACAGCATTACCAGCAATGCTTTGCCAAGCAAGGTTTCTCTAAAATTTATTTTTTATTTTGTTAAAATAAAAACCTATGTAATAACTTTTACACCTTCACAAAATGGTTGTGAAACATCTGTGAAATGGTTTTCCTGATCATTCTTTCGAGCAAGGTGCATTACTTAATGTTCGGAGCATTTTTTTAAGCTACTTTATACATTTAAAGCTGTAAGTCGTAAATAATAATTACAGCACGTGCGCATTATTGTTTTACTTGTGAAATAAAGGAAACAGGCTAACACTACTTCCAATTAATTTATTTATTATGTCGCAGTCGACACAAATTAATTTGTAGCGATTCCCCGTTTGCCGAATCATTTCATTACACAGTTGCCGTGAAAGCCAGCATTGAGAAATGGCCACGTGCAACTAGCTTGACGTCACAAGCAGCCTCAGTACGCCATGAGTTTTGTCAACCGCATGGTTTCACCTTTCCCATGGCCGAAAGAAAGTACAGGCCCACTTGATGAGCGTTTCGAATACGCCCCGTTCCCGTACGTCACTCCGCACCCGTACGAGAGTAAACGTCATGGACATTAAATGGAGTTCTGTGAGAGTCAAATAACTGAAATAATTTAAAGTTATTATATTAATACATTTTCTATAGTGTGATTTGTCTAATCAAAGTATTAAAACTAATTAATACAACAAATTATGTTATATTTGTCAAATATGAATATGAAACTAATACAGTAGTTTTTAAACAATTGCGTTTATAGCGTATTTTTTGTCGCAAATGAAATATACTTAGTTTATTGTTACTATTGATTTATTGGCGTAAAATTCAACGAGGGCCAACATTCATGGTTTCATTTAGAAAACTTATATATTTATACACGCTGAAGCGGATCTCACTTGTGCAGGACGTATATGAATGCCGCATTTACCAACTTTTGTCTTTTCTTCAGCTATTATGAATAAATGTATCGCAGAAACAATAAACTTATAAACAAAATTGGCAAATTATAAGCTCGGCCGGAAACACAAGATAGGCAACGATAATGAATACTTCCCGACGGATTATCCATCTGTAACTTAGTGACTAATAATTATTCAGGCGTAATTTTTGATGAGAATTCTACAGTATGCATAATTTTACCCTTAAGCGCATTGTTTCTGTATAAACGATAAAAAGGAACATAAAATTATGTGCAGACCCAGCATTTTTACTAGTAACCCCATAAATTTCTACTGATATGTACCTCTTTCTTCGACACACTGACTGGTTTTTAACATTATTAATAACAAAAATATCGAAAAATTAATAATTTAATCTTTATATGGAGTTAGCGTTCAAGCGATAAAAAAAATTCAAAATTATCATTTAAGCTTTTAATGACTTTTGCTTAAAGATTTTTCGACAGTGTACCAAAACAGAATACATTCATCTCACTAATTTTATGAACAACGGTAATTGTCACGAAAGTTATTCATACTTAATTGGATGGCTGAGTGGATGTGAACTACTTAATTTGTGTAACTTCGCCGTAATGATATAGAACACTCGAGTATAATGTTTACTCTGAACCTAATATGCAAACTTTAATAGCCCTACAGTGTACCTGCATATGTAAAGATTGCAGGTTTTAATTTGGTTTTCGTGCAAAAAAGACATTGCATAACCTTATTAAACTTACCGCTACTAGCCTACATTATTGTTTGTGAAAATTGCAACCCACAGAAATAACGGCCCAAAAGAATCCGAAATTGGCGGATTTGTAGAAGAGTGTATCAGCAATGATGTGGTATGATGGATGATGATTGCAGAGAGATGGCGTACAGGTAGGCCCAGTAGCGCCGTCTCTTGTGTGACCGGAAAGGTCAGTGTTACGCCAAGCCCAGTAAGTGAAGATCCTTCAAACGAAGTAAAAGCAAGTGCCAGTATACCTCGTCGACGTCAAAGGGTGCCATATTAGCATGTGAGTGAGTTCCAACGGGGCAAAATGATCGGTCTCCGAGAAACGGGTTTGTCATACCGTGAAATTTTGGCTCGTACAAGGCATGCTGCTCCGACAGTGATGCGTGTATGGAACCAGTGGATAGAAGATTGTCGTACGCAGCGACGAGCAGGTACTAGACCACGCCATGTTACCACAGCATGGGATGACCGCCATCTTGTCCGTATGGCCGTAACATACCGTACAGCCTTGTCCACGGTGTTGGCTCGACACTGGAGCACTGCAACAGGTGTGGACCTGTCTGCATCGACAGTCTGACGCTGTCTGCTGCTGACTGGACCTGTGGTACGCATGTGATTTAGTCGACTTCCATTGTCCAGAAACCATAAACTCATCAGACTGCACTGGGCACGTGAACACCGTAGCTGGCGTGCTGAATGGCAAAATGTAGTGTTTTCGGACAAGTCCCGTTTCAACCTGTCCTACAGTGATGGCCGCATACGTGTTAGAAGCTACTGTGGTGACCACAATTTGGCAGCCTGCATTGTGGAGTGGCATAGCAGACAAACATGAAGTGTGATGGTTTGTGGCGCCATTGGAAACACCATGCGATCTCGACTCCTACGCATTGAGGGCAATCTGAGCTGCAACCACTACTTCAGGGATGTGTTAGAGACCGGTTTACTGCCCCTCCTTCGGACAACTCCACATGCTATATTTCAGCAGGACAATGCCCGGCTACATGTAAGCGAGTAATATGCACGCCTTCTACAATGAACGATGGGTACCACTGCTTCCCTGGCATGCACATTCGTCCAACATGTCGCCCATCGAATATGTATGGGATATGGTTAGTCGGCGACTTGTTCGTCACGATCATCCAGCAACCACTGTTGATGCTATGTGGACTCGCATACAAACTGAGTGGAGGGAGATTCCCCAGAAACATATCCAGATCCTCTTTGATTCCATGCCAAAACGTCTAGGGGCTCTTATTGCAGCACGTGGGGGCTTCACACCATACTGAATTCTCGAGGACAGAGATCATGTACTGTTCTGTAATCCTAGTCAATTGTATATTGTGATGTACCTAATGTGTGGCATATAGTTCATTTCAATGACATTTATCCTTCTTGGTGTTAAATGTTTCTCAAACGTTGGTGTAGAAATACATAGCGAAATGTGTTTTAAACCAAGATACATAAGCATTGTCATGTATGTTGCAATATTTATAAGTTTATCACGCATAACGAGTTTGCCATTAATTTTTAAGAAGATAGTACTTATTATTAAACATACTGCATTTATTTATTCATTATTTACTCATTTGTTTTATGTTTGGTATAATTCGAAGCATCTAGGTCCTTCCTGAATGAGTTGATGCATCCTTATTCTAGAGATTACTGGAATTAAATTAATGCGGTATTCTTAGAGAGATTTTTATTTCATAAAAAGTACAATTTTTCTAAGAATAATAATTTACTGGTTGTATGCCTATACAATAAGCTGTACTCGGCTTATGTATTTTTCATCTTAGCAATTTGAAATGCAACGAAAACCAAATTCTAGTATGACCAAAACAATCTGCCATTTAAGATTAATTGCTCCTGTGATTATTCTAAAGGACTACAGAGTCTGAGCCATTAAAACAATTAGAGTTGCTAGCAAAAAACGTTTAACAGTAAGTTACTCTTCAATATTTTAAGATATAATTTTAAGGTACAATCGGGTGAACTTGTTAATATGCTGTGACAAACACAACAAAATATACTTCTTAAGAATCTTTAAAACAATTATTTGTGTTTTAAATTAGTTTTCTGTGACACACCCTTCGATTACACTTTTGTGTTTGTACCCTGTGGTTAACTTAGCTTAGGTGAAAACTGAGCATCGCTGATTCAACCAAATTCATAGATTTTTTTATGATTAGTTGTTGGGTATGCTACACTCTGCATCCAAATACTAAATGGCTGAACTTGGAAACACCAAAAATAGTTGTTACAGTAACACAAAGCAAATACAATGCCACGGTCCATAAAATACTATGAATGGCAAAAGTCACAATTCCGTTTATTTTAGAACAAAATGTCTTCTGTCGTCTGTGATATTCGTGGTTGTGTAAACGACAATTAAGGTTTAAGCACATGATCCTTGGCACAAATAAGATAAAACTGATTGGATAGTAGAAAGGTTAGGTCCACTGTATGAAATAACTTAAATTTTGCAAAGGCCTCTTTTCCCAGCCTGATATTCTCTGACATGTAATATTCGTGTATATAGTGACACAATTTGAAGTCCAGAATACCCCAAACAACACCAGGCGATATAACTGATAAACCCACTATGCGAAATAACAATATTCACGTGCCTAATATCATGAACCTCTTATGAATCGTTGCAGTAAAATGAAATAGATGTTAAAATTTCTATTCTTCTGACACGATTTCGATATAAACAAAAAGGGCCCATGTTTACAAAGAAATAAAAGTTTCGTATAAAAAAATACTGAAATCCGTAAAGTTCTTGCATTATCCAATGCTACTGTACTCCTTAATACAACCGGCCGTGTATATTTCACCACCTACAAAAAATGTTATTAAATTTAAATGAGCGATTGAGAATAATAATAAATAATGAAGCGTCTCTTCAGGTTTACTCATGCGAAAACCACATTAGTCTACACTTCATTTATATATTTTAATCGTTGTTGAAACAAACTAAAACGCTCTATTTGTACATATTCTTATGGGCCATTCCTGGCAGGTGTAACCGCTGTGACGTCACAGGAATTATACGTAGACAGGGATACAATGCGCTAAAGCACACCATTATTGCTGCATGATGGCCTTTCCTTTGTTCAAACGACGCTCTCAGCTGCGGTGTACCTCTGTGCCGGCAGAGGACTCGGGTGTGGGTGTGCCCAACTGCGCATTTCCCCCTCCACCAGGAGGCAGTACCACCCACCTCCCCGCTTACAAATAAAATATAGCCACAGCGACCAAGGAAATGGAATTCTCCCCCACCTTGGACGCCCTTTTAATATAGATTACCCATCTTATATTTTGGTAGAAATATTTTCCTATTTCATAAACTGTATGCACATATGCAATTATTATCTGTCGAGGGTATTTTATGGTGTCCATGCCGGTTTCCCCCACCCTTTTCCTTCGTAGCACAGGTTAGCATGAGAGGTAACCATGTCCCTAATTGCGGCCATGTTTGCCCAATGCCAGCAAAACCGCGAGCAAATGCCCTTGTAGTTAAATTTGCTGCAAGCTTAGGCGTGTGGGGCTGTGCCCTAGTATTTAGGTCCCATGCCTACCTGGAACCTGCAACTTTCTACTTAATTTGAAGGTAGGTTAGGAAGAAATGCGTTGCCGGTATTGGACGGCCATTGCTGGATGTGTGCAACGTGAACGAGAGAGGACACGAAGGGCGACGGTGGAGTGGCAGTGTAAATGCCATGGAGTGACTGGATGATGTTAATATATAACAATGTACATTTTGGTCTGAGGTTTGTAATTGTGTGACGGTTTAAAAGCTTTAGGTTAGTATAAGGATAATGATCATGACATTTATAACTGAGTGAAGAATAAAAATTTCTCTCTCTTTCTGGTATAAAATGTACGTGTTAATAGTACGAATATACAATTATATTTTATAAATAATAGCTTAATGCATTTTAGAGCATCGTCAATTAATCTGAATATTAATTTCATTGAGAACCCGATCTCTCATAAACCTGAATCAACCGATTTGTAACTCTATTAATCAGCTTGGCGCAATGAATGGCGTTTCCACGAACCACATTTGCAATCACCACTGCAGGCAAGCATGTCAAAGGTTATGTTGAGACTCTTAGTAGCCATACTTGTTGTATAACTGTTTGTATTACTGCAGCCCTGCCTGTGTATTGAGCAAGGATTGACTTTTATATGAGGTGCTTGAAATATCAAGCTTAAATTTGAATGCACGCCTGCACACGTATCATCAATGACGGACACTTTCGAAAATCCCAGTATCCTTGTTCCATACTCTGGCAAACATTGCAATGTCCGTAACAGGTGTTACGTGAACGATGGTCTTGGGATGATCCTACACTCTATTCAAGTCAGGTGAATGTGCAGGCTAGGCTATTGGTACAGCAAGACCCACCCAGTTGTGCGGGAACCGCTCATTCCAGCAGACTCTGACCACTCTACTGAAATGAGGTGGTGCCGCATCATGCATGAACCACATGCAGCGTGCGGGTCCAGCGGAACATCTACAAGTAGCACATCTTGCACATGTTGGATAAAGTAATAGTGCGACTGACCTGTGAAGCGCTAAGTGTCAGGTGTGTGTTGTAAGTCAAAATGTGAACAGGGGCATTGCATTACACACTCCGCTTTATTTTCTAACACGCTGTACACATGTAGGGGTGTACCGATTGCTGGCAGTGAATACAGTGATACGGGTCCATAACTCGAGAACCATCTACCCTAAAACATATGTTCATGTGGAATTTTGTTTTGTATCTATGTAGCAATATTTGTTACTTCCTGCATAAATCATATCATCATTTATTGCTTAAAATCTTATTTAAGAAAGCAAGTAAACCAAAATCTGAACATGTCAATATAATAATCGGTTTTCCTCAGCATTCAACTTTTGTATTCATTATTTCTTTCAACTTTGTCTTCCTCTTCAATTTAGATAGTACGCAAAAATCATATGTACTTATGGTGGAGTTTCTTGCATAATATTCTTGTGTTATAATGTTAACCACAGAATTTTCTATTATCTACCAAGTAAATTTTAAATTTGTGAAACATTTTTGGATGGCTTACATTTCTTTCCACGCGTTCTTCGGGTCGACAACGTTTCTATGAACACTGCATTTCATATCTGAAATGCACAAAAACTACGGTACTTCGCTAAGTAACAAAAAGTTGTGTCGAATAATGATAGGGTATCCTGCTATACTTAAAACAGCGACGTGATAGTCTGCGTCCGGCTTCTCTCTGAGCAGCAGTTCGCGTTCGACTACCAAGTGGGTGTGGGACGTGCGTATCACCCGTCGTTCTCTGTAACGCCTCAACTAAAGTTCACTACGGAGTATCTCACGCCAAAGGCGCGCTGTAAACCTGCGCGTCTCACACGTTGTATATTGTGAACTAACTCTGGTTAACTTTCTAATCGGTTTTGCAAGTTTTTAAACTAAATATTACAAGGAAATATCACATATCAGGCTGCAAATATGGGAACCTTGAGCGTTGCTACAGTAAAATGTTATGAAACTCTCTATACATTGGATTATTTACCGAGCAAATGTAGGAACACTACCGTGGATGCGTCGGAAAGTAAATTACTTTTCGCGCTTTCTCGCTATTAGTATACACCGATATAATAATTTTGCGAATAATTATTCAAAGTGTAGGAACTCGTACCTTTAAATCCGCGTGCACACTGGTGCACCGAACGCCGTCGCGAACACCGAACATCAGTAATCGTGTAGCATGTCCACCTTGCTGCCCACGCCGCTGGACAACGCCGCGAACACACAGCGTGGTGGGCATTTCAGTTATCCAGTATGGCAGACTATTATTCCGGCGCACTACCATAATACAATGGTAGTGCAAGTCGCTGCTACCGCATGTTAACATTCTTCCGCACTTATCGAGGGAATTAAAATATATTAGGATTGGAGCCAGACGCTAATAATGACAAGAAGACAAATTACCAGTAGTGCTTCATTGCTTACAGACAAACAATTCTAAGAAATCTCCTGTCATTATAATAACCTAAACGGGAATGTGTGAAACGGATTTTGTAGGCATCGCAGACATAGTGGGTCTGAAAGTTATAAAAGTGAACCGAAGCTGAGAAAAGCAAGGTGGGTAGGTCATAACAAGCACACCGTCCACAATACGCGTAATCAGGGAACGACAAAATAATATCATTCCGGCTCAAGTTCATGTCCAGCCCGAACTGATATTCGTTGGTCCGATTCTGCATTTCATTCCAAGTGAATGGAAATATCATTGAACTATTTCTTAACCGTTATTCTTTATTGCTCCATTTCACTCCAGTCCGGTATTTTCAGTCCAACAAATAAAGTTCAATTCAAGTCCACTAATTGCCTTGAACTGAAAGAAAATGTGCGATTTCATTTCCAGTTCATTGATGAAGAAAAATGGAAGAACTGCATCTCGAACTATACATCATACTTTTTATGTCATTATAGTCCAACATTTATAATTCTAAGTGAAAAATTCTAATATACGTATGTTTACTACTTGCCTTAAACGTAAATAGGGTTCGATTTTTCATTTCCAGTTTAGTAAAGAGGAAACACTATATAACTGTACCTCGAACTGTATTTCGTACTTATTTATTTTGTTCCATTTCTACACTTTTAATTAGATTATCAAAGGCCAGCAAATATTCACAGAATCTTAAACATATATAGCAAGTTCTGGTGCAAGATTCAGGAGTTTGATCGTGCAGCTAAATGACCAGTGTTCATGCTCACTCAATTCCTCTCTTCAACGGCCGTGGGGGCCGCGGTGGCTGGACGGTTAGACAGCTCGCCTCCCAGCAAGGCGAACCTGTTTCAATCCCTGGCTGGGTCACTTCGGATTTTTGCATGTGGGTATCGTGCCTAACGATGCTGCTGGTCAGCGGGTTTTCTCGGGGATCTCCAGNCCCTCTTCAACAGCCGTGGGGGCCGCGGTGTCTGGACGGTTAGACAGCTCGCCTCCCAGCAAGGCGAACCTGTTTCAATCCCTGGCTGGGTCACTTCGGATTTTTGCATGTGGGTATCGTGCCTAACGATGCTGCTGGTCAGCGGGTTTTCTCGGGGATCTCCAGTTTCCCCCGCCATTTCATTCCTATGCTGCTCCATTCTCACTTCATTTCACCCTCATCGGCTCTCAAAACCTCAATGTTAAGAGCCGCCAAAATCTCTCAACTCAATTACATCGGCTTTTTGAATGTTCTTAACCTTGGAAGGTAGCCGTGGTTGTGAACCACAAATTATTTCCCTAAGTCGGAGACCATATTTGTTTTATAGGCACAGGGTTTACAAAATCGAAAAACTGTCTTTACCAGCCGATTATATGTTCATTTTTATTCCAAAGTGTACTTATGTGTACAACATACATTATGTAGACATGTTAAATATGCTTATTGAATATATATAATATATATATATATACAATGGAAAGTATTTATTACAGATACAGTTAATTTATGTTTTATTTAAAATTGTGCTTACGTGTAAAACAAATGCGATGCGAACATCATGTTACATAAGTCTGTTGAGTTCTCATTTAAATTTATATATTTTTTTGTTTTGTATTCAGAAACAACGGACAGACTAACTCCCTGATACATTCTGTTGCCTACAGCTGCATTATGCGCTTCAAACGTGTTGTATGGTGTGACTAGTTGGCTACAGAATGTTAAAATGTGTCGCAGAGAAAAAGAAACTACAAGGGAAAAAANTATTTTGAATTCAGAAACAACGGACAGACTAACTCCCTGATACATTCTGTTGCCTACAGCTGCATTATGCGCTTCAAAAGTGTTGTATGGTGTGACTAGTTGGCTACAGAATGTTAAAATGTGTCGCAGAGAAAAAGAAACTACTAGGGAAAAAAGACAATTCATTGTTTGATTGCGTCGTAAAAACAAATAATATCCTGAAATTGCAAACAGTGTTGTACAAAGTCGTTCGGCTTTGCAAAGTGCAATACAGTGATTTCAAGAATTGAAAGCTTTAGGGCGCCCGCGCGACCAGGTCGCCGTGACCGCCCAGAAAGCTTACGTTATATGGGACAACGCGCACCTAGTCGCGGTGACCGGCTGGTCGCGGTGATCGGCGGGATCCCGAGCAACGCGCAGGCGACCAAGAAGTCACCGCGACCGGATGTTTACCCATGATTCAATGGCAGACCGCGCACGTACAGAAGAAACGGCGTGACCAGCAAACAAACACTCACTCTCCGTCGTCAGTTTTGCGTTGCTGCTTGTGCTGTGCGGGTTTGCTGAGTGCATTTTAAAAATGGATAAGTCTTGTAAATTTGATACTGAACATTTTATCACGGAAATTGAAAACATCCGCGCTATTTGGAATTTATCGTGCGAAGAATACAGCAACAAAGTTGTTAAAAGAAAATGTTGGCAAGACCTAGTCGATTTGTTCGGCGGTGCAGAACTCTCAAAAGCTGAAATATAAGTACTAGATTACATTATAGTGTTGCAGTTACGAATAAAAATGTTTCAAGGAAATGTCATTCTACTTTTACCATGTAAAAGGGTTACTGAAATATTTGTGTCTTTATTGTAACATGATATTATATTTTAACAGGTTGAATACTTAAGATACATTTATCAGTGATAACTATAATCCCAAATATACACTTAAAAAAAAACATTTTCATACATTTTAATAGGGCATATTTACAATAGGTCCCTGCTAATCAGTAACAAACAATTTAAAGCAGAAATTTAAACGTATTTTTCCTGCCAGCCAACTCTTCCATGATTTTAGAAGTACAGCGAAAATGTCCCTGTACTTTGATGACGGCCGGTTTTCTCGCCCCACATCACCAACCGACACTGCATACACACCTGGTTGAAGACCTCCCAGTGTATCTTCAAATATGCAGCCATCTATTTTGCGCATGGAGTTGTAAATAACACAGCATGTCTTGATGATTTTGATGGAAAAAGCCTTTTCACGTTGAGCGGGCGATGGACAATACGCTACTTGTTGGTCAGAATGCCGGAAGTGCACTCAATAAAACGCCTGGCTTAGGAGAGTNGCGATCGTCGGGATCCCGAGCAACGCGCAGGCGACCAAGAAGTCACCGCGACCGGATGTTTACCCATGATTCAATGGCAGACCGCGCACGTACAGAAGAAACGGCGTGACCAGCAAACAAACACTCACTCTCCGTCGTCAGTTTTGCGTTGCTGCTTGAGCTGTGCGGGTTTGCTGAGTGCATTTTAAAAATGGATAAGTCGTGTAAATTTGATACTGAACATTTTATCACTGAAATTGAAAACATCCGCGCTATTTGGAATTTATCGTGCGAAGAATACAGCAACAAAGTTGTTAAAAGAAAATGTTGGCAAGACCTAGTCGATTTGTTCGGCGGTGCAGAACTCTCAAAAGCTGAAATAGAAGTACTAGGTTACATTATAGTGTTGCAGTTACGAATAAAAATGTTCCAAGGAAATGTTATTCTACTTTTACCATGTAAAAGGGTTACTGAAATATTTGTGTCTTTATTGTAACATGATATTATATTTTAAAAGGTTGAATACTTTAGTTACATTTATCAGTGATAACTATAATCCCAAATATACACTTTAAAAAAAATATTTTCATACATTTCAATAGGGCATATTTAAAATAGATCCCTGCTAATCAGTAACAAACAATTTAAAGCAGAAAATTTAAACGTATTTTTCCTGCCAGCCAACTCTTCCATGATTTTAGAAAATGTGAAAATGTTCCTGTACGTTGATGACGGCCGGTTTTCTCGCCCCACATCACCAACTGACACTGCATACACACCTGGTTGAGGACCTCCCAGTGTATCTTCAAATATGCAGCCATCTATTTTGCGCATGGAGTTGTAAATAACACAGCATGTCTTGATGATTTTGATGGAAAAAGCCTTTTCACGTTGAGCGGGCGATGGACAATACGCTACTTGTTGGTCAGAATGCCGGAAGTGCACTCAATAAAACGCCTGGCTTAGGAGAGTCTATAGTTAAATATCCTCTTTCAGGCACTCAAATACTTGCCGCCATGAAGGCCCATCAGGTGCTCTGATAACTGAAAAGCCTCGTCACCTAGCATAACACGGTACGTCCCTCGTTTCAGAAAAAGGACAGTTTTCAGGGAGATTCAAATCGTTGTCCATCAGAGCGTTGCAAAACTGCGAGTTCTTGAAGACTGTTGTCTCACTTTCCTTACCGTCTGCACCAACGTTGCAACGTTTATAGTAACAAAACAATAATAAGCATCACATACTGCCAACAAAATGAGAGAAAATTAGTGCTTGTAATCATAGTTGACTGAACCAGAATGGTGTGGATTTATTAGTCTAATATTCTTACAATCTACTGCTCCAACGCAGTTAGGACAGTTTGCGCGTATCTTGAATCCTTCGGCTATTTGCAAACATTTCTCTCTTGTGGGCTCTGGTAGACAGTAGTTTTATAGAACTTCCTGTNTAAGCATCACATACTGCCAACAAAATGAGAGAAAATTAGTGCTTGTAATCATAGTTGACTGAACCAGAATGGTGTGAATTTATTAGTCTAATATTCTTACCATCTACTGCTCCAACACAGTTAGGAAAGTTTGCGCGTATTTTGAATCCTTCGGCTATTTGCAAACATTTCTCTCTTGTGGGCTCTGGTAGACAGTAGTTTTATAGAACTTCCTGTATGACTTCACATACTTGTTGGACTATATCTCTAGCTGTAATATATACAAGTCGGTAGGCGTAATGAAAGTCCACCAAATTGTTGAATACGAGAAATATGTTAAGTGTATAAATCTTAAGATTCCAGTAGCTGAAAAGTAAGAATATAATATTTATCCCTCGTTTTGTGTACGAAACTTCAAAAGAAATGGGAGCACATGCGGGATAGTTAAAGTAGAGAGAAGAGGCGACAGAAGGACATCAAAGTGGATCAGGCACCAATCGCTACAGCCCATATGTGTACGCTAGTCAGCTATCTTTTTTTTAGTAAATGCACCTCTCAAGTCAATACAACAGGCACAAGAACGCTATAGACTGCTGATACAATAATAGGTAGCCCCAATGAAGGCGTGGGAGGACCATACGACAGTGGTAGATCTGGAAGAAAGAAGATGGCTAGTAAGAAGAAGCAAGAGGATGCTTATGCAGANTACGAGAAATATGTTAAGTGTATAAATCTTAAGATTCCAGTAGCTGAAAAGTAAGAATATAATATTTATCCCTCGTGTTATGTGCGAAACTTCAAAAGAAATGGGAGCACATGTGGGATAGTTACAGTAGAGAGAAGAGGCGACAGAAGGACATCAAAGTGGATCAGGCACCAATCGCTACAGCCCATATGTGTACGCTAGTCAGCTATCTTTTTTTTAGTAAATGCACCTCTCAAGTCAATACAACCGGCACAAGAAAGCTATAGACTGCTGATACCATCATAGGTAGCCCCAATGAAGGCGTGGAAGGACCATACGACAGTGGTAGATCTGGAAGAAAGAAGATGGCTAGTAAGAAGAAGCAAGAGGATGCTTATGCAGANAAGGACCATACGACAGTGGTAGATCTGGAAGAAAGAAGATGGCTAGTAAGAAGAAGCAAGAGGATGCTTATGCAGATTTAGCATGCATCCTGAATGCTTCGCTGCAGAGCAGAAATGAAAGATGACGTCTTATTAAAACTGATTCCAACAGACAATTCCTACTGTCCCTGTTGCCCCACATGAGGAAAGTTCCAGAATCTCGAAAGCTAGGCGCTCAAATGGAGATACTGGATATAATCAAGAAGAATACGGATTATGTATCAGGATTTAACTCTCCCTGCCCCCATCCAACACCTTATCCAATGTCGCAATATTATGTAGCGCCACAGCCAACATACGGATAATCAATGGTTTTGCCTGTTCATCGATAAATTCATTACGAACATGCCCAAACACTTTGTGGCATACATGCAACAATTACGGTAATGAATAATCTTCTGGGGGAAACCGCCCACCACCGACCAGAGAGTGCATCCTCTGCACATTTTTTTGATTCGACGATTATGTGAACTCTTCTCATTCGGAAATACATGAGCTTTTTTAATTGGAAAATGTATTGCATATTTTTTTTAGTGCTACAGCTAGACATCCATCATATATTTACTTCAAAAACAAAACTTATANAAAATGTATTGCATATTTTTTTTAGTGCTACAGCTAGACATCCATCATATATTTACTTCAAAAACAAAACTTATATTCTTGTGTAGTTAAAAAACGTTTCTTTATGTTGCCTAAGGCCATGATAAAATTTTGCAAATATTCCCTTTTGATTGCACGTTTGTAACAAAGGATGCACCCATAATTTCTTCTTCCTCATATTTCTACGATTTTTAAATAAGTACCAAACTGCTGCTACTTGCTCCACGTTCATTGTTGGACTGTCAGAATGTTGGCCGAGACATCCTGGTTGCGAGGCCAGGTCGCGACACGTCACTGTGCTTTCTGGTCGCAGTGACGACGTATCGTGCGGCCAGGTCGCCTAGTGCACGGGCGCCCTTAATAAACATACCAAGGTTATGCAGTCCACAAAAACTGGCCGATAGGGAAACACAGCAAGTGATGAGAATGATCAAAAGTAATGCTAAAGTTAAGTCCTCTGCATTATCTGTGAATGTGCAAGAGNTAAGTCCTCTGCATTATCTGTGAATGTGCAAGAGCAGTTTGGAAAGCAAGTAACACCAAGAACAATAAGACGACTTCTCAGCCTTGCAGGGCACAGAGCCAGGGTACCTAGCATGAAGCCCTACACAAGCAAGACGAATCGAAAGAAGAGGTTAGCATTAGCAAAAGTTATATAAATATGTATCGGAACTTCTGGGACAACTGTTTTGTTCTCTAATGAGAGTGAGTTTAACACATTTCGCAATGATGGCAGCTTTTGATGTACAGTAAAGGAACTCAAGACCGAACTTGACATCGAGGATATGCAAACTACCGCTAAGCATGGTGGCGGCGGTGGAGTTATAGTCTGGGGTTGTATGGCTGCGTCTGCTGTAGGGTAACTAGTATTCATAGATAGAATATGGAGAGAAATAATCACATGGACATACCTAACTATAACTTAAAGAAGAGCACTGAGAAACGTGGTTTAGGAGTACCGAGTACTATGCCAGAATATCGAACGTTATACTTATGACTGTAACATACAGTAATGGACAAAAGTATTCGTCCAGAGAAAATGGTAAGAAAATATCAATATTCTATCTACAATGGAAAATATTAACAAGTGATTGTCTGCAGAGGTCTCAGGAATAGATAAATGAAACCTTCGGATTGTAGAAAAGAAATGTAATTTATGCAGGTAATGGAAATAATACATGAAGTCTCCTTAAGGGACATTTCTTGCGTGGACATAAAAATTAGTCCATTCCCTGACTATTATAAAACGAAACCATTTGTACTGATCTCAATACTTAGTTTGCACACCCTTGCTGTTTATTATTGCTGTAAGCCTTTTTTGGCATGGAGTGCGCACTGTTCCGTGTAATATTTGAGCCAATAATGTTCCATTATTTCTGAAGGAACTCTTTCAGTTGTGGTTTGCTGGTGATGTGGTGTTTTCCCAGTCTTTTCTCCAACTCACTCCACATATGTTTTATCGGATTAACATCTGGTGACTGAGGAGGTGTTTTCAAAGTATGTGGATTGTTGTAAAGCAGCCACAGGCGTACCATTATCGCCTTATGCTTGGGGTCATTGTCGTATTGACAGTGAAAAACATTTGCAATACCTAGTTTTTCTGCGCTCTTCCGTAGATTGTCTTTGGGTATTCGAAGATACACGAATCTGTCCATTTTTCCTTCTATTAACACCAGAAGAACTCCTGAGGCAGACATGCACCACCAAATCATGACCCTACTACCTCCATGTTTAGCTGAGGTCTGCAAGTTCTTTTGTTAAAACTCAGTGTTTGGCTTGNCCAAATCATGACCCTACTACCTCCATGTTTAGCTGAGGTCTGCAAGTTCTTTTGTTAAAACTCAGTGTTTGGCTTGCGCCACACCAACATTCTAACATCATTGCTATAAATATTGAAATTACTTTAATTTGAAAATAAAACTTTCTCCCAGAATTCAGTATCTTCTGCGCATACTCTTTCACAAACTGCAGCCGTTTAGCACAGTTAGTCTTATTAATGTAGAGCTTTTTTCGTGGGACCCTAGCATAGNTTTCACAAACTGCAGCCGTTTAGCACAGTTAGTCTTATTAATGTAGAGCTTTTTTCGTGGGACCCTAGCATAGTACCCAGTACGATTGAAAACCATTCGTACAGTCCGTAACGTAACCTGTTCTTGTAAATATTTTTTCACTTGAGTTGTTATGTTGAACGAACTCGTTTGTCGATTTTTTTTAAATATAATTCACCACATACCTCTGCTCCCTGTGTGATAGATTCTGTGGACGGCCGCTTCTTTCCTTGCTGGTGAGCACTGTTTGATCTTGAAATATTTATAAAACACTTTCGATGGTCGAACAACTTCAGCTTACAATTTTTGCGATATAAGAAAATGGGTTTCCTTCTCATTTAAGTCTTGTTATAGTTCCCCTTTCTTCAACGGACGTTTCCTTCAATTTTCTCCCCATCTCACTACACTTTGCAACTGCAGCAGGTTGAACATTCAGTATCTTACCACAGAACTCAACTGAAGCCGCAGAACTGATACGTCTTAGCGGAAAGAGCCCATGCAATCTTATAAAGGTTAAGCGGATTAATCATTTTGTCCNGCCGCAGAACTGATACGTCTTAGCGGAAAGAGCCCATGCAATCTTATAAAGGTTAAGCGGATTAATCATTTTGTCCAGGCATCCCCAGCGACACAACATCATAGTTTGAGACTAAATATACTAGCTCGTTGATTCTGGAACTGTTGCGCGTAAACACGTTGGATAACAGTCATTATTTCATCTTTTGTAATATAATTGTGTATCTATGAGCGGAACATGGGATATTATACACGTTATTATTGTTAATGCAAGAAGGCGAATACTTTTGTCTATCACTGTATAAACAGTTCATGTTTCTATGATTTATCAGGTGTACAACTTTGCTTCCGCCGTTTTTCGATCGATGGCTGCAGCGGCAAGTGCTGGCGGAAATATGTAGATCAATAATGTCACACAGTAAGCTTGGACATCTGTCAACATAACGACATCACCACATTAATGAACAAGTATTTGCATCATAAATGTATTCTCGTCTAGGACCGGCATGGCAGCGGAAGAGAGAAATGTTTCGAACATTTCGAAATTGAGGCATTACTTGATGAAGACTCGTGCCAAACGCAAGAAGAATTGGCAGAATCATTGGGAGTGACGCAACAAGCCATTTCAAAACGCCTCAAAGCCATGGGAATGATTCAGAAGCAAGGTAATTGGGTTACGTACGAGTTGAAACCGAGAGATGTTGAATGGCGTTTCTTTGCTTGTGAACAACTGCTTCAAAGACAGAATCGGAAGGGGTTTGAACATCGTATTGTGACCGGCGACGACCAATGGGTCCACTACGATAATCCCAAGCGCAGAAAACCATGGGGAATGCCTGGACATGCCTCACGTCGACGGCCAGGCTGAATATGCACAGCGCCAAGGTCACCTCGGTGTGGTATCTTACGAGCTGTTGAAACCGAGTGAAACCATCACAGGGGATCAGTATCGAACGCAATTGATGCGTTTGAGCCGAGGTTTAAAGGAGAAACGGCCACAGTACAAAGAGAGACACAATAAATTTATCATGGCCAGCATGACAATGCTAGGCCACATGTCGCCAGACCGGTCAAGACATACGTGGCAACGCTGAAATGGGAGGTCTTACCCCACCCGCCGTACTCAACAGACGTTGCTCCTTCCAACTACCATTTGTTTCGATCGATGGCACACGGCCTGGCCAATCAGCATTTCCGCTCGTATGGATCGATTCGTGGGTCGCCTCAAAAGACGGATCTTTTTTGAGATGGTATCCGAAAATTGCCAGAAAGATGGGACAAAGTAGTGGCTAGAGACGTACAGTAGTTTTAATCATAAATAGGTAATCACGTTTCAACAATAAAGCCTCAAATGTTGGGGAAAAAAAACTGCGGAAGCAAGATTGTACACCTGATATTATATTTATATCTGTGAAGTGCAATTATAATGGTTTCTTNAAAAAAAACTGCGGAAGCAAGATTGTACACCTGATATTATATTTATATCTGTGAAGTGCAATTATAATGGTTTCTTTCTAGGGCATACAAAATATTCCCCTAATTTCCCTTGCAGTGGCGGAAAATGGACACTGAAATCGAAGAGGAAGATTTGGCCTTGATTACATCTTTTCGCCAAGCCTTCACTTGGAGTACAGTGCTATGGCAGCGTCTTGGCGGTAACATGAATGCAGTCCCAGAGGACAACAGCATGACTTCGCCGCCAGTTAAATGCGCCCAGGCGGCGCGGCTGTTGGGGAATCCGCCGTTCGCCACTGCCAGCCGCCGCAGCAGACCTGGATGTGACGTGCCTGTGGTGCNGTTCGCCACTGCCAGCCGCCGCAGCAGACCTGGATGTGACGTGCCTGTGGTGCTTCGTTGCCGCGTTGACTGCCGGCCAGGAGGGGGGGTGTCTCCTACGAATGTCTTTGGCATAAAATAATCATATCTCAAATTGAAGTGCAAAAATTAAAAAATGAAAGTGAGAACATGTAAAAGAAATGATGAAGTCCAATAATATAAACTCATCAACTGTACATATAAACATGGTGACTATATTTTGTGATGTGAGTGAACTCAGTGCCGTCACAAATATTATATTTTAATTTCATGTAAAAGACACTTTGAAAGGTAATATTCTCATATGACATTGGAAAAATAACATTAATGGTTAGTAAAATTGTGACACAACGTAACAAAACTTTGTTTACAATCAAAAGGATATAATGTAAGTTTTACCTATGAACGAAACGTAAAGTACGTAAAGAAAAATTATATGGTATTATTATTATGGAGAAACATAGAGCTACCTTCCAGCCATCGACAGTATCCGCCACAGTTCTCGTATGCGAGTATCCGAGCCGTGTTCATGTGTGTTCGAGATTCAGATGCAATGTTATGCGACTGACCCGTGCACTAACAACTAAGAAACCCAATCCCCATCTCGAACAACGAAAAGAGCAGTTAATAATTAACAATATTTCAATTTGGAAAATAAATTTTATTCAATTGAAACATTAAATTTTTTAAATCATTATATTGTTGGAAAATATTTTATCACGCGAACCACTGAAATAACACTGGAAATTAGTAGTGTAAACACTTTTATTTTCAGATCAAAAACATATAAAATGAAACTTTCAATTTAAGAAGGAAAATTTCAGTGCTTTGTTAGAAAAGGAAATTAATTAGAGCAAATTAATATCAATTGCAAGTTTTACTATAAATTACATTTTTCAATAGGCTTACGACAAACTTTAAGCAGCAAAGTAGGCACAAAAAATTTTTTTATGGTAATAGCACTAGTAGCCAAAAGTGATGATACCTGATATTTTTGTAGATCGTGACATAACACACGGCAAGCTGTGGGATACATTTAATACCTGACACAATCGTTATGGAAAACTGCACAGTATTTNAGTGACATAACACACGGCAAGCTGTGGGATACATTTAATACCTGACACAATCGTTATGGAAAACTGCACAGTATTTTGTAATGTCAAGCAGTACCACAAATTGTCAATATAATACATTTATTACCATTAAATGCTCACTATTTTTAGTAATGTAAACCAAGTTTTTGGGATGAACGTTCATGAAGTAAACATGGTTATTGAGTAATTGGCAATTAAAAATTCATGCTGGCAACATGCCGCAAAACACTCTCACACAAATGTACTTTGTATAAACTCCCTAAAAATGTTTTTAGATATCCATCCAAAGTGACAACTGCTGACAAAATGTGTGTAGAATAAACGCTAACTATTCACTTATAGCTAGAGGTACGGTTATATGCGACTGTGCTGCTTCTTTCACTTGTTTGTCTGTACCGTATGAAATGAACTTAATTTCTTTAGCCCTAGTCATGGAGGAATCTTACCATCTACAATTTCCGGCAATGCACTGTACATTCGTAGCAAAATGTACTCCTAAGTTGATGTAATATTTCATACTACAATTTCTTGTCGCGTTCTATACCTCCCACAAATAAGTCTGAAAACAAGAATACAATAAAACCGTTGCATTTTCTGTCTGCAGTTCGAAGCTGGCCATGAATCTGGACGTTGGCCTAACAGTAGTTTTTCCTGCTTGATTTCAGTTTCCGTTTTTCTCCACTGCAAGGCAAATGTTATCACCCCATTCACTAGCGACAAATTAAAAAATGTATTCACCGATTGTTTTAAAACACTTGAATTCCAAAGTCTGTCGTCTCCTACAATCCCACAAGCACGTGCTGCTGCTAAACACAAACAAATCATATCTTTGCACCTCAACTAAATGTGTCTCCTCGTACATTTCAATAGCACTTACTTCATTAACTGTACCGAGCTTAATTTATTNTGCACCTCAACTAAATGTGTCTCCTCGTACATTTCAATAGCACTTACTTCATTAACTGTACCGAGCTTAATTTATTCGGAATAAACGAGACTCTCGTAGCTCTCGTAGAGGGCAGTTTTCTTTCTTTGATCACATTCCTGAAAACTGACACTGTTGGCCTGAACAACCACGAGGTAGTTCATGGTTTTGCACCTCGTTTTGTTGTATCTACATTTCGTCTTTCACTTGAAAATATATAATTTCGTTTGGAATGTCGTATCACTGAATCAGCTGAAATGTATGAGAATCATGAGTTTTATTGTAAGCCTCTACAAAATGCCATAAGCCTCAACAAAATGCAAAATCTCAACGCAGATTTAGGTACAGAAGAAAAATTGAAATAGTATAAGAACATTTTTTAAAATCCATTTGAAAAAACTCTCAAAATACAATTCACAATTATGTTCGATTTAATATGTTTATTTTACTGCAAATTAACACACTCTGATATCAAAATCGTAACTGCTTTTTAATTTCCGTATGTAGGCAGCTGCACTTATGTTTCGTTATAATGCAAATATATCATTTAGAGAAAACCCTTTCAACCAAGGAATGCTTTTAAAATTTGAAACTAAAGAAAAAACCTGAAACTGTCTAGAAAACATTCAAAACTAAAGCAGAAATAACATATCTTGCTTAAAAACTAGGAGTACTGTGTGAATGGCCGTATGAACGTTTAGGGAAACTTGCATCGCTTATAAAAATAATACACGGATTTCCATTCATTAAATTCTACTTCTTGATTACATACCACTGTTCTTCTGCTGCTGCCTTTATTTACAAGATGCTTCTCCAAGTTTTGCATATTTTGCCAACATTATGTAAAATAACTTGCCACAAACCAGTTATACATAGGAATAAAATAATACTGTTTATAAAACATAGAAATCGTAAGAAAAGTAAATATTTTCTGGAACTCAAAATGGCAATCGTAACTTACATAGCATTTTAAAATATGTGATTACTGTAATCTCTTTTGTTCGTGTTCTTTGTGAAGTTATTTATGTTGGAAACTTACCAGATGTTTTTAAATAGAATATTTATAAATGTTGGGGGAAATAATTTTTAAAAAATTTGGCAACATATACATTCATATCAGTGAAAAACCAATGATTCGCAGTGAAAATGGCTTCCCTTAGAATCGGTGGAAAACCACTGGTTGTTTCAGTAAAACAATTTCACTGATTGAATAAATTACAGCTAACTACGTACAGCTCATCAAATATAGATTATATTGAATTTAAGGAACTTGCTACGAGAAATAAACATATTTCCGATAGTCACTGTTTACATTTTGCAATTTGACGTAATTTAAATAATGAATTAACAAAGGTTTCGTGGTTCCGGGATTTTAACACAAATCATCCAGCTTACAGGCCATTATCTTACCAACATCGCTAATAAGTGAATGTTAATGTCCGGAGGGAAAATAGATATATCATAGTTATGTATAGAAAATATTTATCTTTGAATTGTATGCCTTTTATTTTCTTTTTAGCTAAATTGGTAACATTAGGATAGTTAAAGCAAATAGCACGCATGAATGCACTCACTTCACCACATTTGATGCGGTTTACGCCTTCACAGTTACTGTTATGATGATTACGAGAGAACGTAGTCGAAGACGTAAAAACTTAACGAAAGACTCAATGTTTATGTTACCTCGTGAAATGGTATTATAAGTAACAAAACTCACATAAATTTTTTTTTTTTAAAGATTTTATTAGTTTATGCATTATTTCATTGTTGTTTAACTAATCCATCAGTCATAAACAAATCACTGAAAAAAAGCAAATGAAATGGTTGATAAATCAGTGGAAATTTTCATTGAATCAATGAGTGAAGGAAACTAGCACCTTTTAATTAATTCATCTTTTAAATTTACTGATGTGACTGTTGAATAATTAAAATACTTTCAATTGATTCAAACAGTGAAAATCTCAGTTATTCAGATCAAGAGTGCTCGTTTCAAGAGATAATAAACCTGTAAATATATGTTACGTTCGTTAAAATTACTGGGAAGTTCTCGGGTGGCGTGCTCATCGACAGGAGCTTGTGAACGTGTTTCATAGGGCAGGCACTATATACAGCACATTTGCTTACAAGACAATATACATGTGTGTACATAATTATTCGCACAGAAGAATTACAATTACTTAATACATTTTATAACTTCACAACATAAACAATTATGGAACAATTCATTAACAAAACACTTTGCTTCCGTAGACTGTATAATACTGCTTTACGTGACTTGCATAGAAATTACAGGAAGAAATACCTTCAAAAATGTTTGATAGAAGTCTTTGTGACGGTACATAAGTATAGGCTTAAGACACACTGTGCTTCAAATATAAGTTATTATTTGCTTCAATGTTGTAGTTCGCAGGCATACAGGTTCATAAACGAGCCCTGCACGCATTGGTGAGTAAAGGAAAGAGGCTCACTCGGAGCAAGATATATCATCAGCGTTCTGCATAGTCAAAAAATATCTTACAAAGGAATTTCGAAAATTGTCAATAGATGTCCATAAACGGTTCTAACTATTATCAAGAACTTTGAAAAGAACAAATCTTTGCCTACAAAGGTAAAAACTGGCGACCATCAGAACTACACGGTAGGGAGAAATTAAAAACAATCGGAGTCATAAAAGGGAATTCTAGGATTACAGCAAAACAAAAATATGGTGAATTGAAAGAATACAGTGGTAAAGAAGTGCATCTCCGGACCATGTGGAGAGTGACTAACAATGACTACCATGCACATCTTCTAAGAACGAAGTCACTTGTAAATAAGGTTAACATACAGAAATATCTTCAATTTGACAATTTGTATGTAGACAAAGAATGTGAGCTCTTGAGGAAGGTACTCTTTTCCAATGAAAGTAAGTTAAACTTATTTCGGAGTGATGGGCGGATACTATTATGGCGGAAACAGAATAGAGAAAGGGGTCTGGAAAGGATTCAACTTTCTGTAAAACATGCAGGTTGTGATATAGTATATGGGGGCGTGGCAGCTTCTCGTTGTGAGATGGCTTTTCTTCGTTTATAATATAATGGATAAATTTTTCTACAAATATATTCTACAACAAAATCTCAAGGAAATTGCAGAAAAACTGGGGAAAACCGACGTCTAATTCTATCACGACACTGACCCCAAGCACTCTGCGAAAGTTATCGCTTTCAGTACACCCCTTACAATATCCCATCACTGTCATCTGACTTTAATCCTCCTGAGCATCTTCCAAAGGAATTGGACAGAAGAGCGAGAAACCTTAATTTTTATAGCAAAACGCAATTAAATGAGGTGCTTCTATCAAAGTGGAATAGAATTGGGCTAGATATTACTAGAGCACTGGTTAATTCAGAGCTAAATAGATTGATGGAAGTTGTACGCAGAAAGATAATCCAACAAAGAACTGAGGAGTGGCCACTGATCAACACTTTGCTACAATACGCTGATATGCTGACAGTTATGTATGTATAGAGTTTATAAGAACTGGAGACAGACTATGTAGTCTAATGCAGTGATACTGTGGTTTAAGTTGTTTGTTTTATTTGTTATCTTGTACCTCTCTGAGTAAAATTAAACATAGCTGATATCCTATTTCCTACCTTTAGGCTAGGCTCATCCACAAATTTTACTAATTGCTCTCTATCACTGTTCTTATACTTTTGTCCGTGACCGTATGTACGCGACGTTATAAAATGCTTTAATAACTTGTTTGTTTTTGCAGACTGGAAAAATTGATTGTTAGATCTGTGTCTATTCAATCTGATGTCACGTATCGCTACTGGTTTAAAGTTGTTCAGATTGTGAGAAGTAAAATGAGGTCAAATTGCGAATGTAACTAAGCGGAATGCATTTGAAAATAGCTCTGGCCCTAACTAAATGTTATTTCGTATATTCAGTTACGATCGCAAGTGTCCATGCGTCCTGCTATTCACACGAAGTCCGTGCAATAAGCTGTTATGTTGACACACACACGTATGCGTCCAGCTGTAATTTTTTATTCCATTCCATCAGAAACAAAGAATTACCAACATTCCTTAAAAAAGAAACAAAGCAATATATTACACAAATGTAAATAAATGCACATTTTCATAATCAGAAATGTTTATATACCTTCGTGCATCAACATAAATAATACAAATTCTCTATTTAATATTTAGTACGCCTTCCTCTTTGCTTCAGAACGCTTCTCAGACGCGCTGGCAATGACTTTACTAGCAGTTAGGTGATACTGGGAGGGATTTCGTCACTTTACGTTTTAAGTATGCCCAAGGATATTCTATTGGGTTTAAGTTTGGGGACTGGGATGGAGTTTCAATTACACGAGGACAATTATTGTACAGCAGCTACATTCGTGTTGTATAGGATTTATGCTTACTATCATTATACTGTTAAAAATTTAAATTATTACATCAAGATTAATATCACTTCGTCACGAATTCTGTTTCAATATGTCGAAGAATGTATTTATAATGATCCAATCGTCCTTCTATGTACGCCAGTTAACCAAAACAACGTGCACTCATGCACCACTATACCAAAACGGAACCCCTTCATGCTTGATGTTAGGGCGAAGATGTTGGGGATTCATCTCTTCATTGTTTTTCTCCGCACTTTTGGCGAACCATCGCGACCGAAAACGTTGAATTTACTCTCATATGGAAACATTACATCCTTCCATTAATCACTGACATGCTGTAAATATACCTTCGCGAAGTTAAGTCTCTTCTCCTGATAACATTTTCTTATGTAAGGTTTCTTCCGCGGCGTTCTTGCGTTATAGCCACTATTGCTGAGTACTCTTCTCACTGTCATAGGTGCCACTGACTTTGAAAGTATTTCGTAGGTCCCTTGCAGTAGCGCATGCACTGGTAGAAGATCTCTGAAGAATTTGTTTCACAATATATATTTCTTCTCTACGTAAAAGTACTTTTGGCCACCCACTCCTCGTTTTGTCTGTCACCATGTTTGTACTTTTATACGAGGGCTGATTCAGAAGTCGTGGCAACTATCGTGTATCTCCCGAAAATGATCCAACACAGGAAATGTAGTATGTACAGGAGAAAGTGTACGACAAGTACGTGTTAAATGTGACACCACACGGTGTATGGATACAGGAATGTCTGGCAAGAAACACAGACAAACATTTCTGCTTGAAATCACCGTTTATTTGATTTATTCTCATCCATCCTGTATACGTTCATTTGAACGTGTATGTATAGTACGTGTACAAGCTGTTTAACATTCTTCAAAGTAGTGNAGCCTAACGCCGCGGACGCAATGCACGCGAATGTCAAGAAGAGCTACAGGAAGCATTGGGAAATCGTGCTCACCCTATCGTACAGTGGCAAGGTGGGTAGAGGCCTTCAAACAGGGGAGAGCGTCAACAACTGACCTACCTCGCAGTGGACGTGCTGTGTCCGCTGACCATGATCTACGACTGGCTGTGGTCGATCAGTTCCTAATGGATGACACTCGCTGGATTTTTATGAAATTAACCCAGCATTCAGGTATTTCTACGTCGTCAGTACGCCGAATTCTACAGCAGGATTTAAATGGGAACTAGCATACAAACCCGAATTGACGCGAAAGTCCGATGAATGGCGTTGACGCTATTCCCTGTTTGAAGGCCTCTACCCACAAAGCTGATGATCATTTTGGCATGTGACAGTCGAGGTATCTGAGTGTGTCATCCAGTTCGTGAGGGCTGTGCTGTAAATTCACAGTACTACCAGTCATTTCTGTGGTACCTTCTTTATCGTGCTGTTCGAGAGAAACGTCCTGAACTGTTGGGTAACACTATATAGTCTTACATTACAATGCTAGACCTCATACAGCAGGTAACGTTACACATTGTTTACGGCGTTGGGGATGGGAGGTGTTGCCACACCCGCCCTATTCTACCAATCTGAGTCTGTGTGACTAGGATCTTACTCCCAAAGTGAAGAGGCCATTGTGTAGTAAACGCTTTGCCAACAAGCAAGACATCGCCACAGCATTTAGACGAGAGGTAGCACACATTGACGGATATCATGCAGCCGATGGTACTTCACGTCTACCTCATCGCTGCAAAGCAACGAACAACCAAAAATCTCGGAGACTACTTTGAAGGATTTCAAGCACCTCGTACACGTACCCGTTCGAATGTGTGTATACATGATGAACGATAATAAATCAATTAAACGGGCGGTTTCAAGGAGCCATGATTGTCTGTGTAACTTGCCGGACATTCTGATCTCAATACCCCATCTGGTGTCACTTTTACAACATACTTGTCGTACACTTTCACCTGTACATAGTGCATTTCCTATGTAGAATCATTTTCGGGCGATAGACAATAGTTGGCATCACTTCTGAATAAGCCCTCATATTGTTTTACGATACATTATACAGTCGCCTAAATGAGAAGTACTACGGGAATCATATGAGCAAATGAAAATATTCGTTACTTGAAATGGGCCGTATGAATTATTTTGGATTTTATTATGTTTGTTTTTGCAATACGACATAAGAGGTTTTGGTATATATGGACTCTGCGTATTTATAAAACTTTCAATTTACTTGCCCGATAAACAATGTTTGATTCGCTTTGATGTTTTTGCACTAAAAAATGTCTGTGAATGGCGTGGTGATTGTAAACAATTGATCGGCACTGTATGTCATTTATACATACCACATCATACGCACAGTGATCGAATACATTCAGTTTAACTGCAGAAAAACTCTTAACAAGAGCCTTTATTTTGTAAGTTGACATGTACATATCTACAGGAAATAAAAATAGTATTGGGACAGCAAATACAAGTTCGTGTTTCTGCTTTAATCAGTAGCTATTTCGTACATAAAACTAGAATATTTGGTTTTAGGTGTTTTTTAGTAAAGACTGTTACAATATATACAGCCATAACCTCTTTATGTAGTAAAATGCGGCTATTAATTAACAAATATTGAACCCTACACATGGATGTGTAACGCATATTGGAAGTAGAAACCTCGCTGACACTCCCCGCGATTTTAATCCCCCGCCAGCACCTTCGACAGGCACATGCGCGGAGAAGCCAGAAGTAGGTAGCTCGTGGAGGCCATTGCACGTATCGCAGCAGCGCAGGACCTCTCCTGCCCCCACCCCTAGCAAACCGCGTGAACTTGGACACGCCGATGTTATG
>NQII01004721.1:286825-328576 GCA_002778355.1 Clitarchus hookeri | reverse complement strand
GAGAGAGAGAGAGAGAGATAGAGAGAGATAGGGTGGGAAAGAACAATACCGCTTCTAGTGGTTACAATGGGCCAAGATAATACAACTAAAAAAATATTTCACCCCTATAACCCCGATAAAGGATAAGGTTTGGAACCCCCAGGAATTGGCTTTAAACCCTGGTTGCAGGCCCAAACAGAAGTCGCAGTCCCAAATCCCTGTCGCAGGAGTACACAAGCGAAATGGTCAAAGTGAAATACTAGTTGCAACAATCTATAGTCAAAATTGCTGGTGGTGGTGGCACAATCTCTCTCATGATGGTATCTGTAGCAGAACGTCAGGACCCATATGTGCATGCATGCTGTAAAAAAAATATTAATCATTTTCACTAAAAAGTGAATAATTATTTTTATCTGGGGGCAGATGGTGAGGAGTGAAATATCTTGAGATTTAACACTTCCATCCATGCGTCCAGGGAAAAAGCAAATGAGGTTTTTATGGCTGGTGGATGTCGGGGAGGTGAAATCGCTTCTGATATGACACCACCAAGGTGAGGATCTGCCCTTGCATCCCGACCTCATTAAACCTACACACCGGGAAAGACATGTGATTTTGAACATGCCAGTCCACCCCCCAACCCCCTCGCCAAAGCTAGCTCATTGCTTCAATCAGCACTATATTCAACATCAATCAAAATTTTTCATACATACAAAACCATACACTTATATTGGATAGAAACACTAATACACTTATATTCTCTTCTACTCTTCTTTTCTTCTTCTTTTCTTAATTTCTACCCAATGTATGAAACTTTTTTTAATTGCCATATCTATATGGCACAGTTAGTATTCTGACGTCCCATATTCGTCTTTTGTCGTCCTGCCAAGTGAGCGCGACTTTATTAATGCACTGGGTGTAAACTTCATAGTGGTGTGATCTTATATTGCTCATTGTTACTCACACGACTTGCTGCTGCTTCATCACCATCTTGTAATCTTCAAATGTTATTATATTTTTTAGACTTGTCTTCTGGAACACCTTTGTTTTCTTGATCACTTTGCTGTCACACCCGTAACTGTACATTTTGGCAAGCAGTCCCACGCACTCACTCATCAGTTCCCCGCTACTCATCTTTAAATTTCCCTACCACTTTCCTGTTGGTGGGAGAGTAGCAGGGATAAGTGGAGGTTAGGAGCTGGCATCCATCTCGTGTATGAGCGCAGGGACTGCGGCCAGGTCTGCATAATAATAACATAAATTAATTGGTTTTTGTCTGTATAGAGTAAACTGATGTTTTAGTGCTCATTTTTCATGATGCTGTGATGTAACCTAGAAATTTAAGTTTTGGAGAGGCCAAGCACTGAAAAGCCGGCATAAATGGGTTTATCAAACAATATTGACATTTTTCCATTTTCATCAACGATAGGTTTTTATCATAAATGGTTCTACACTTGAAGGTGGGCTTTGAAATAAATTTTTTCAGTCTTCTCTAATTACACACTAATTCCATGACTTGTCGTTTCCTTTTATTTTCCATCAGTTTCCCAAACGTTGCATTGTCCGTGAGCTTAAATAAATCTTTTTCAAAATCATAGCCGGCTGCTTACCTTTTTTCTGTGCTGAGGTCTCTTGTTCGAATTGCAACACAACATTAATTTTCATAACTTTGAGTCCATGTTATATTGCTTGTTTGATGTTTATGTAGGTCACAATATAGTATTTCTTGTCTTCCAGAGTCGTCAATAATTTTTTGGCCTTGCTACCTGGAGTATACTTGTTAACAGGCAAGAATGCCAGGTCTTTGTGCGAGTCGTGGAGTTCTGCAGGATCTTCTACGTCTACCTCCAGCACGTAGCCAAATAGCCCATAATCTGTCATCTGGCACTGCCATGACATCGATATCGGTGCCCACCCACTGAAAGTCATGTACGGGGAGGGGCAGAGACATTGTGCACCCATACAAATTGTTGGCATCTTCCTACTGGAGGTAGACGGGTGGCTTGCCCTGCTAATATGTGAACGGGATCTACTTGTTATTTGTCTTTCCATGGTGCTTCATACATTGGACCACTCCACCTCTTATACCTTCTTCAATAAATAAATACTTGACGTAATCTGTTAGGAGTTCCAGCTCGACCTTGGCGTGCTTCAACATTGCATCGAACTAGAAGCCAGGCGCGCTCACATAACGGACACAGTCCGGGCCATAGGTTTTCTGGCACAGTTTCCTTAAGTTTTCAAAAATGTCGGACAACAGCAACACATTTGTTTTTAATAAAATGTTATACTAATCTTCTAGTTTCTCACAGTCAAATTTTTCCCATACTTAAAGTGCATGAGCATAATCTTCTTCACTTATGGCCGTGTCCGTCGATCTATTGCAAACTTTGTCGCTGGGGGGCAGCTGTGTCTCTTCCAGTTTCTGCACGCTGTCTAAGTAATCGTAGAGGAACACTTCCTTTCTCCCTACTAATTCCAGTTCGTATGGGATAAAGAACTTTGATGTATTTTTCAGCTGTTCTCTCAGCAGGTTTTCGGCGAGGGTGGTGAGACTGGCAGACATGAAGTGGAAGATATCTATAAATTGTAAGGTGTATCTCTTCCCCCAGAGATTNCTAGATGTCTTATAATAAAGTTGTTGTAATATGTCAAGTTGTGGCATAATACAGGTAATCTTTTCGGACGGCGGCGGAGTTTGTTGCAGTTATTACAGGAGGCACCAATAAAGTTTCCGGTGAAGTGGTCGTGGTCCATTACCTTCCAGTTAGATTTTCCTTCGCAGTAGCAGCAGGTATCTGACATGACATGATTCAATAATTGCAGGTTGCTGAATGGCTTCATGGGTTCACTTGTCTCATAAATTTCCTTCACTCTATTTCCAACATACACGATCTCTTCAAGAAATTTCTTGACAGGATCTTCCCCAGTGTAAATTATTGGCCCCGTTTGCAGACTTGTTTGAACGGACAGAATTATGACCTCGAAATCAGCATATACAACTATTGGCATCTTGTCTGCATTGTGGTGGTTTTTTTTAGTCTTCTTCCCTTCATGTCGTGGCTTAGCATCTCAATCCGCGCAGGAGCGTGAGGGTTGCAATACTTCTTTTGCTCTGCCAGCATCTCTTCGCCTGTATTTTCTGTCACTCTTGTAATGTCTTGGTAGGATTTAAAACACCTTTTGCAAATGTGTAATTTTTCTTTGTGGACTGCCTATTTGAGACCTCGTCAGGCGAGAAGAATTTTTTTTATATATATGAAATGAGCATTGTCTTCAGTTGTGAGGAGGAGATGGAAATGTATGGGTTTCTCTTCACCACATAGTCGTCTTGGTGCCACATTCATTTCATCATTGAGAATAAATGCATTTATGGTCACTCCAGGATTTACCATATACGAATGTGAATAATAAATTTCAAAAAGCGACAAAAAAATTTCTGCTAGACACAACATTACATTTTTTGTTAACGAAATTACAAACAGTTTTCTCTGTACACAGCAGACTAACATACGTGAATAAGAAAAGGAAGACTGCAGTCACTCTCCTAACAAAGATAGGCTGCGTGGTTAGGGACTCCCGTAAAACAGACGATTTAACTCACAAAAGGGAGTCTCTGACGTCCTACCACGGAAGTCACTTAAACTGGACACAGGTTCACCGCATAATGTAAAAAAATTATAATAAGCACACTCAAAAATATTTGTCTCGTAGTCGTAAATACTCACTGCTCGTATTAGCGTGAAGATTCTGTAGTTTCCTTACGGACGTACAGACTTGACTGCAAGACGACAAATCAGTAACTCCAGGTATTGGCAGGACCTGTGACTGATGACTGCGATGACCTACAAAGGATTAATGCCTGTTAAGAAATATATACATAACTTTTAATTATCTCATCGGTGTTAGTACTTACACGCGAGAACTGACAGTCGGTGCTGACTTGCTCCGATGTCGGTTGACTTGTCAAGCACGAACCTTTGGCAAGGGACCGACGTACTGGCTGCCAATCACTGCAAAAAAAAAAAAGCATCGTTAATAACTTTGCATTGTAACATTAAGTAAGCACACAAGACCATTTTATTTTTAAACCGTTCGCATCAAAACCATATTTAAAAAAATTTAGGAGCTTGTTGCCAAACAAATAAACAAGAAACGGCAACAGTTGTTAATGTAAAATAAAGAGGTCGTTGTAAAACGAATTAACAAGAAACTTAATCAGTTATTCGTTTTAAAATAAAGAGCTCGTTAGCAAACAACCTGCCTAAAATTTTATGAAATAAATAAATTCAAGAGTTTGTTAGCAAACAAGAATGCATAAAACTGTATGAAAAATAAATTTTGAAATAACATACCTCGCAATAACTCTCCAAGTACAAAATGGCGACGAAGTATTAGGGGTACTCTGATATGTAGACCACAAGCACTGACATCAGAATGAGAGATTTGGGGATGCTCCAGCCTTTATATATCATAGCCAAATGGAGGGNATTTTTTTATATATATGAAATGAGCATTGTCTTCAGTTGTGAGGAGGAGATGGAAATGTATGGGTTTCTCTTCACCACATAGTCGTCTTGGTGCCACATTCATTTCATCATTGAGAATAAATACATTTATGGTCACTCCAGGATTTACCATATACGAATGTGAATAATAAATTTCAAAAAGCGACAAAAAAANATAAATACATTTATGGTCACTCCAGGATTTACCATATACGAATGTGAATAATAAATTTCAAAAAGCGACAAAAAAAATTTCTGCTAGACACAACATTACATTTTTTGTTAACGAGTTTACAAACAGTTTTCTCTGTACACAGCAGACTAACATACCTGAATAAGAAAAGGAAGACTGCAGTCACTCTCCTAATAAAGATAGGCTGCGTGGTTAGGGACTCCCGTAAAACAGACGATTTAACTCACAAAGGGGAGTCTCTGACGTCCTACCACGGAAGTCACTTAAACTGGACACAGGTTCACCGCATAATGTAAAAAAATTATTATAAGCACACTTAAAAATATTCGTCTTGTAGTCGTAAATACTCACTGTTCGTATTAGCGTGAAGATTCTGTAGTTTCCTTACGGACGTACAGACTTGACTGCAAGACGACAAATCAGCAACTCCAGGGATTGGCAGGACCTGTGACTGCTGACTGCGATGACCTACAAAGGATTAATGCCTGTTAAGAAATATATACATAACTTTTAATTATCTCATAGGCGTTAGTACTTACTTTCAAAAGAATTCGCAACACGCGAGAACTGACAGTCGGTGTTGTTTTGCTCCGATGTCGGTTGACTTGTCAAGCACGAACCTTTGGCAAGGGACCGACGTACTGGCTGCCAATCACTGCAAAAAAAAAAAAGCATCGTTAATAACTTTGCATTGTAACATTAAGTAAGCACACAAGACAATTTTATTTTTAAACCGTTCGCATCAAAAGCATATTTAAAAAAATTTAGGAGCTCGTTGCCAAACAAATAAACAAGAAACGGCAACAGTTGTTAATGTAAAATAAAGAGCTCTTGCAAAACGAATTAACAAGAAACTTCATCAGTTATTCATTTTAAAATTAAAGAGCTCGTTAGCAAACAACATGCCTAAAATTTTATGAAATAAATAAATTCAAGAGTTTGTTAGCAAACAAGAATGCATAAAACTGCATGAAAAATGTTTTAGAAATAACATACCTTAGCGAGCATTTACTCGAAGCAAAACTGGAAGACGACCGTGAAACCTCGCAATAACTCTCCAAGTACAAAATGGCGACGAAGTATTAGGGGTACTCTGATATGCAGACCACAAGCACTGACATCAGAATGAGAGATTTGGGGATGCTCCAGCCTTTATATATCATAGCCAAATGGAGGGGAGGCGCGGAGTGATTTAAGAAATATAGTACCTGCAGAGTAGGGACCACCATGGGAGACTACCCCTCTCTCCTGGTCAAGCATTTTAATTGGCCGAGTGTGAGGGGGGTAGGCTTCAGCCCCCCTCCTTCTTATTTTCTTAGAAACCATGTGCCATATAAGGTAACGATTTTGGCCCAGCGTTTTCGTTGGCCGAGTATGTGGGGGTCCTACACCCCCCTTTACTATTGAGTTATTTTTAAGAGGGGAAAACCATAAATTTTCCAAAAAAATAGCCTGTCCACCCGAGAGATTCCCACATTCCATGGAGGGGGTTGAAGCATTTAACATATTTATCTCCTGACACTAAGTAATTTCTCCTGATTGATATGAATGGCCGCTCAACCTGCCAGCTGCCCCGGAATTGTGGGGGGTGAAACACTGAAAATAGTTCTCTTCTGATTTACGTAAATTGCCACTTGTTAAATAATTTTTTGGCCCAGCGAGACATTGCCTTTTTAGTTGGACACTTTAAACTAACGCCCACTCAAGTCGTAGTCACCACTCCCCCACTCAAGTCATAAGTCACCTCGGGGACAATACCCCACGCCCAAGGGAAGGCAGCTGCTGTGCCAGCCCCTTAAGGTGTAAGTTTAGCATGCGAGCGCTAGCTCTTGAACACCTGCACTCTGATCCCCAAGGAGGGGAGGCTACCGTGGGAGCTGCCTGCACTCTGGCCAGCCTCTGTGCTGCTTGCCCAGATACCTTCCGTAGTGCTTTTTCAAAATTTTCTCTCAAGTCAAGTATCAACACACTTTCGTTTCTTTTATTTTCATCCTTTCATATTTAGTGAAAGAAAATATATTCCATTTACTTGTTCATTTTTTAAATTTTTTAAGTTAAAGTTTTTTTACGTTTCTTATAGAATATTTTTTTATGTAAAATGAATATTTTATGTGAATAGGGTATCGAATGAAAACACTTGTACATACATTTATATAAAGTTTTTATAATATTTTTTTACACATCATGGCCTTTAATTTTTTTATACAATTTTTACAACATAAATTTTGTTTTACATTTCCCACTCAGTAATAATACAATATGTTTTTTTAAGACTTACAAAATATTATTACATGTACACAACTAGCAGCCTTATTCAATTCGATTACAGAGGCAAAGAACACTACTAAAAATTATTATGGCAAGCAATTTACGTAACAAAATCATTCCAAAATATAACTGAGACGAAAAAACTATTTGCATCAAGTTTCATAAATAAAAAAAACAATTACCGTGAATCTTATCACATCTCTGAAAACTCGCCTCAAAATATCTTTCACACAGGTTATTAAAACTGGTGACTCAGTACTAAGTGGGATAGGCCCTCTGACTGTGTTTGGCGTATCATATGAGCGAGTCTCTTCATCTTCGTCAACAGGAACCTTCCATGGAATATCTTCGTTTCTTCTTACAGCTACAGGTCTCTAGTTCGATGGTGGAGTTCTGTTTGCGCGTGGAAGTCTCGTCGTGTGCTGCGCGCGCAGCAGTCATTTCTTCCTCGTCGATATTCTGTTGTTTCTTGGCGAAAAACACGAGTTCGTCAGCAGTGCAAGGAAAATGTGTTTCTTTTCTCGTGTAGAAAATTACACAGTTCCCATGCGTATAACATGACACAATTTCTTGACAGTGTGCGTTTTTTGGCGGCGAACTGGCTGCGCGAGCAGCGGGAAGCAGCATCCTCTCCTTCGACGTCCGACGCCAGCAGAGTCATTGCTGTGGGCTGCTGCGACATGGCGCAAGCCCTGGCACCATCGTCTACTACAAGAAGCCGTTCACCTATAACGCGGACAGCCTACCATCCGCTAATGTCACCAGTATCAACTTCGCCACGAGACCCTGCCACCGGGTGTCGACGTCATGCCACAGCCATCGTCGCTGCCACCCCCTCCTCCACTGATACAGCTCGTTACAATTACTCCGATTCTCCCAGAATCGCTACATTTGGGCGGTGCTCAACCGCTAGAATACAGTGATATGGACGAAGAGGAAAGGCAAAGAGCGATGTCAGTGGCAGAGTGGGTAGCTGCTCTACCAACGTTGCCACCCTCTCCTCTCTCCTGCACAGAAACGAGTATCCAACAGAAGCTTGATGATATCGATCGCAGATGAAGGAACCACAGCAAACAATATGGCGGACACACCAGCGTTCCTAGCAGGCGATTAACGAACTACTGCTATCAATATGGCGGGCCAGCGCCCCTAGCGGGTGGTGAGGGAACTACGTAGATGGCAGGCGAAGAAGGCGACAAAAGAGAAAGAAAAAGAAAGAAAGAAATGGAATAAGAGACAAGATGGAATGACAGAGAGCCAAGATCGAATCAGAGAGCATGAAAAAACAACACTGAATGATAGAGCATGAAAATCTAAGATGGAATGATAGAGTATGAAAAAGTATGTAATGATAGAGCATGAAATGCAAAAACGAAATGGTAGACGGGAACAAGCTAGCGACCGTAAACAAGATGACCACAGGAAACAGTATGGCGGCCGGAAACAAGATGACCGTCTTAAACTAGATGGTAGATCCAAGATGGCGGCGGATCCTCTGATCCTCAACCCCCAGTCCTTGCCCCAAAACCTCATTTTCTATCTACTATTGATTTTTGCACTAATAACCTTGAATGAGATTGAGAAATAATGTATTTAGATTGTTGCATTAGAAGAGACAATGGTACAACATGATGGATTTAAGAATAATTTTTGTTTTTTTTTTTGTTTTTGCACTATTATACTCGATATTCAAATAGTGAATCTGGAAAGTAAGTTAAGGAGAAATGAAATGCAAACTGTAGGGGACAACTGCCTTGAGCTCTGGGTGTCGAAATTAATGTGTTGAGTAGCGTGGAAGGTCGATGTGCCTAGTTGGAGCGTACATAACACTCGCGTGGCCTTAATGAACATGTGATTCCGAGTAAATATTCCCGCGTCCTACTGACACAGAATCGTCTGCCTCGCGCCGCGTGTCGACAAACAGCAGCACGAGCGTGTAAGAAGCGGCACGCAAAACACGTGTGAAAATTGTACTGGACAAGAACGACCTTGTGCAGCCGAAGTCTGATAGTCCGTAAGGACATAAGGCGTTCACGAAAAGAAACTTGAAGAGTTAACTGGGTTAACTCGGCCGCATGACCAGGTTTATCCGGTCACTAGAGTTTAACCAGGTTGTTACTGAATACTCAAAAGCAGTTCAAGGTTTTGAGATAGCGGGAACTCAGAATACGCTTGAATATTTATTGGATCTATTAACAGTTTTGCTAAATGATGACAAAGACGACAAAGAAGAGTTTTTGGTAATTTATTACTTGTTGTCCAAAGCGAACTTGCAACTTGTAACGTATTGTTACAATTTTCTCCCAAAGTCAGTGGGCTAAACCAAGTTCGTTAAGGGATGAGGTCTTCTATACATATTATAAAATTCAATGTCTCTCTGTCTGTCTGTGTGTTAGTGCGCTGATCACTCGAAAACTACGTATTTGGTTTACGTGCTTTTTTTTATTCATAGCTATGTCCTCTGGCCAGGTTTTAGTATATATTTTGTTACGTAAAGTAACATAAGGAATAAGCAGTAACGATAATAGTGAATCAAGTCGGAAAAAAGTTTGCCGCCAGCGCGCTCTCTTGCAATACGCTGTCTAAACCGTTAAAGATGGAACAATATCATGTAGTAAAGAACTGTGTACAATAAAAAGACCTAAAAAAACTCCGCGGTAGCATATATTTATCCATAACAGAGAAATACTAATAAGCGTTTTTACCATTTAATTCACAAGCAACATTCAATGACGGAGTTTTTCACATTGCACTCATTGAAATGGAAAAGCAAGTGCAGACATTGTCAGGAAAAAGTATGAAAAGAATGGACTTTATTTAAAAGAAAACCTAACACTAATTCTGTANACTCCGCGGTAGCATATATTTATCCATAACAGAGAAATACTAATAAGCGTTTTTACCATTTAATTCACAAGCAACATTCAATGACGGAGTTTTTCACATTGCACTCATTGACATGGAAAAGCAAGTGCAGACATTGTCAGGAAAAAGTATGAAAAGAATGGACTTTATTTAAAAGAAAACCTAACACTAATTCTGTAGTCCACGCGAGCGGAGCCGTGGGCACAGCTAATAATTAAATAAAAGAGTTCATCATGATATCCTAGTTTTATTTACAATAACTACAAACAGAATTCTCTAGACTCAACATCACACAATAAATTGGTATCACTTGCTGTTTACAATTAATGACTTCAATCAATACAATTTAAAATTACCTCAAAGAAACTAACATAATTAAATAATAAAAAAATCAGTCCAAATAGACAGTGTATCAAAACCTATTAAATCGTTTTACAAATGATGTGTCCATATATGACAATTCCAATATTTACAATGAAGTCCGTATTACATGTTATTCAGTCCCACCTCTGTTTAGTCAAGGTCCCACCAGTCCGCAGTGTTCCAGAGTTCTCAGAGTGCCCTCACGCACAGTAGCCTTCACTCGTAGGATTTCACGCCCTCTCGTCCGCCGTCGCCTCGCAATCTCCCGTCGTCGTCAGTCCTCTACACGTCGCTAGATTACCGCACTCAGCTAATCGGCTTCTACAAAAAAGACTGCCGACAGTCCAAATGTGGCTTGTATTTATAGGGCCATGGACCATCGCCAGAAATTTCTCTAAATGNCCGCAGTGTTCCAGAGTTCTCAGAGTGCCCTCACGCACAGTAGCCTTCACTCGTAGGATTTCACGCCCTCTCGTCCATTCGCACCACAAACACCACGTCCACCGTCGCCTCGCAATCTCCCGTCGTCGCCAGTCCTCTACACGTCGCTAGATTACCGCACTCAGCTAATCGGCTTCTACAAAAAGACTGCCGACAGTCCAAATGTGGCTTGTATTTATAGGGCCATGGACCATCGCCAGAAATTTCTCTAAATGNCGCGGCCGGTGCGAGCTACAGCGCGTATCAGTATTAAGCAATACCACACAAATACAGTACATTTGTATTCAGCAGCGGGTTAGTATAAAATAGTCTTCCGTCACAGCTACTTGAAAAACGCCTCCTGTTCGTTCTTCTAACAAAAAATACCATATTTGCTTACATATTTTCAACGCCGCTTTTACGGATACTTTTTTTTATTGTTTACATATTTTCGTGCCATTTCAGTTGTGTCGTCTGCTAAAGAGAGCAGGGTTAGCTCGCATTTGACCGAGTTAACGATCGATTTAACTCGGCAGACTTCCCGAACGCGAGTAAACTTCCATCATACCATTTATCGAACAAGAAGAGTAAAAGTTTCTCGCTAACCGGTTTAACAGAGACGTAAGCGCGTATAGCAAGCCAGAATATTTATAATAGGAAAAAGTATAAATGCCAGTTTTTTATTTTTTAAATTTGGTCTTTGTGGGAATAACATGTATTATGAATATGTAACTTTCCATTAGATATATAGAATGCTTCTAAACTCTCTCTAAATTGAAACCACTGCATTTGTGGGCAAAAAAAAAAAATACAGATCCCCAGGAAAATGATCTCCAGAAAGATACTACTTTGCAACTGAAATTGACAAATTAGTATAAGTAGTATATGTAGTTGCGCATTTATTGTCTGCAACAAAGTATTCTTCGCGCAGTGATAAAGAAGTTTACATACGCGTATTTATAGCTGTATAAACCCCGTCATTGCTGCGATATTTATCATTTGCAGTACAGGACTACCAGATAACTCTTCCGGACATAACTTTACTGGGTTTTTATGCTTCTTTCTGCCACCAGGGGCCATGGTGGTGTGGTGGTCAGACAACTTGCCTCCCACCTAGGTGAACCGGGTTTGATCCCCAGCGTGGGCCACTGGATGCCGCTGGTTGGTGGGTTTTCTCGGGGATCTCCCGTTCCCCACCCTTGCATTCCGGCGCTTCTCCGTGCTCACCTCACTTCACCCTCATTGGCTCTCAAGACCTCGAAGTTAAGAGCCGCCCAAATCACTCCACCCCACTCTGACCGTAGATGCTGTTTTCAGTTTGGATAGAAATTTTAGGAACATTCTGTATGTCTGTGTTTAGTCTAATGGTAATGGCTAACGTAAGAACCTATAACTGGAGTTTACCAAGCCAGGTATCACAGTGAACTCACATTGAAGAAGACGTGGGTTCGGTCCGCTGTCCGGCCATCCTGATTTTGGTTTTCCATTGTTTCCCGTTAACACTCCAGGTGAATACNACGTGGGTTCGGTCCGCTGTCCGGCCATCCTGATTTTGGTTTTCCATTGTTTCCCGTTAACACTCCAGGTGAATACTGGGATGTTTCCTTAGTACAGGTCGTGGTCGATTCCTTTACAACTTTTCTGAAGCGCTGCAAAGTTTCACTTTCAGGATATTCCTCCGCGTCATGCAAACAAAGCTTAATCAAGTCTATAAAATTGCACCAAATAGACAACGCTCCGCATTCGAACGCACTCACTTTAATAATATTTTACATAAGAACTCTTCTTACTAGGTATTACCAACACACCAATTTTTCTATTTTTTNGCACTCACTTTAATAATATTTTACATAAGAACTCTTCTTACTAGGTATTACCAACACACCAATTTTTCTATTTTTTATTCACAATAATTATAAACTAAATAGTATAACTTATAAATTAAATATGTTTAAAGAGTTAAATTTAACCNTTTTTTTATTCACAATAATTATAAACTAAATAGTATAACTTATAAATTAAATATGTTTAAAGAGTTAAATTTAACCATAATCATAATATACTTTTAGGTTAATAGAAGTATAAAATGTTCGTGATACACGGCATATTAAGAAAACAACCGATCACCTCATACATGGGATTATTTTTCAAAGGTTTGAGGGGGCCGCGGTGACTGAGCGGTTAGTCTGCACGCCTCCCACCAAGGCGAACCTGGTCCAATCCCCGACCGGGTCACTCTCTGGTCAGCGGGTTTCCTCGGGGATCTCCCGCTTCCCTCACCCTTTCATTCAGCAGCTGCTCCATACTCACCTCAATCACCCTCGTCGGCTTTCAAGCCCTCAAAATCTCTTCACTTACTCACTCAAAGTTTGATTCAAAAAGTTTGAAGATACTGTTACACGTCGCTGGTCTGCGTTGACCTTGGCCCGTCCCGCGTGAGCAAGAGGAAGATGACAGAGGTGTTATATGATAACGGGTGGCCAGTCAATGGAATGTTTTGAATGGCAGGCGAGCGATAAACCAAGAAACGCGTGTATGTTACACAAAGCAACCCCGCCGCGCGCACCTGACCTTGGTTGTATTGAATTTGTGCGTTTATCTTAAGAGTGCTCTGGATTACTGACGTCGTTTCTCTCAGCGTGACTCGGGGTGCGTTGAACCTTCCAGGGCGACTGATATAAACGTGCGACAGGCCCCGAGCCGAGAGTTCATGACAGTCGGGAGTTCGGGTGATTGTGCGCAATCGAGAGAAAGACTACGAGCGAGAAGGGCAACGAGTGGCGCCNCATGACAGTCGGGAGTTCGGGTGATTGTGCGCAATCGAGAGAAAGACTACGAGCGAGAAGGGCAACGAGTGGCGCCAGAAGTGACCAGTGGGAGGAAAATCTGTGACTGCGAAGATCATAGCAGTGAAGAGTACGACTGGCAGGCTGGACTATTGGACTGGATGCGTGAGCGAAAGATATTACAAATGATGGTAACAAATAGACTGAACGTGTGTTAATGATGAGTATGAGTTAACTGACTATAACCAAACAGACATTAAGGCGCCCGTCTACCTGGCGCTTGAACTGCGTTGCAGAGTGTTCCAAGTACACGTTTTTCAACGAAACTATTAAGCGTGCGTCCAATGTGCTGATCTACGAAAAGAACACACACTTCAGACGAGAGCTGTTAAGTACTTTCAAAATATCACGTACGTTAGAAACATCAATTCAGAGTACTCCAAAACCGCTAAAAACGGCCTTTCCAAGGCGCTGTAGCTCAAAATGCACGCATCAGATACATACAAAACTACTATAGGGGCCTGCACTGAACCTTTCTAAAGACTTCCCACTAATAAAATAATATTGTCACCGCTGAAAGTCCCATAGGTACACGCAGCACGACGAGAACACTGTACGCCAGTTCAGAGCCTTGCGCTTAGCGGCTATGGCGTACTTGATGCGCGTGGCAGTGTCGCCCTTATCGCTCCCGCGCTTCTCGGCCTAAACGTGGGAAAAAGTTCCAGGTAGACGGGGGCCTTAAGGACATTGATTAGAGTTGAAATAGACATTAAATATTGCGGTCTCTGAGATATAAAAATCCATGCGAGAATATGTTATAGAGTGCGCACGCCAGCTGCACAGTAATAAACTTCAGAGTTCAAACACTGAACTGCTTTTTGGCCTATATTAATGTCAAACCGCGTGGCTTCGACTAAGAGCAGCACACTATTTACGTGAAAATACCTGATTTCAAATGTTGGGGTTCTTCCTGCGACCAAAAAAAAATTTCAATGGTTATATTCAAATTAATCTAAACATTAATTTTTATCAATGCGTGAAAGTTTAAGAAACTAAACTAAAAACACACTTGTCTGACAGAAAAATGTGGAAAATTCAAAAGGTAATGTAGGGGACATCTTACAAGACGAAAATAAGTTTGCGTTGTCTACAATCGGTGACCAAATCACGTGAACCTATGTTGTGTCTGAGCTAAACTGAACTCCCGCTGGTCGACTGCCTCAACTACCGACAGTGGCGACGTCATGACGCCACGCATTCGGAGCTCATCAAGGCTCTTAATTCCGTAGAGGAGAAATGGTGCAGAATGCGCAAGGAAGTTTCTTCTCAGTAGCCACTCTTCGTATTTCAGCATTCAACTGCTTTTCTGCAAATAACGCTATAAAACAATGTGGGTGTGATATGAGGTTAGAACACGGTTTATGTAGGCAAGTGCTTTGAGATATTTGTTCACTTCCTCTGAACTACATTGCTGGCCATTAAAATTGCAACACTAAGAAGGACACGCCTGAAGGACCCTACATTGGGGGAATGTGTAGATCAGGGTAGGACAATAACATTATAAGTTGTTCAGCTGGATGGCGCAGCAGTGTGCCAATGACGACACTGATAAGTGTCCACTGTGTAGGTCGGGGAGCCGCTGAGAGGTGGTGTAATTATTTCCCCGCTGTTCATGTGCACAGATGGAGTGAAATAGCCGCCCCGAAGAACACGAACAATACGAACAGGTTTCCGCTTTTGACTGCGGGAGAATAGTGACCTATCGGGATTGTGGATTATTCTATAACCGCGAAATTGGTTCTCGCATTGGAATAAATGCAACCACAGTGGAGCGGATATGGGATAAATGGGTAGAGGATGGATGGGCTGGGCGGCGTCCAGGAAGACAACGGCCCCGTCGATAGCGAGAACAGACATCTGGTGCGCTTGGCAGTTACGGGTTGTACGGGCACATAAAACACCCTCGCCCAGGAGTTCAGGTATGTGGCACATCAATTCCTGTCCGCGCGCATGTTGCGTCGCCGTCTGCAGCATCACGGCATCATGCCAAGGCGCCCATTACTGCAGTGTTGCATGGAACGCATTACCTGGAGGTACGAATGGCATGCCATCGTTTCCTCCGACGAATTCCGCTTCTACTTGCAGCATCACGGTGGTAGCACCCATATCTGGCGGCCTGGCCTAGTCCTGCACTGTCATACCAGCCCAGCACCTGGAGTTATGGCACGGGGTGCCATCGGATTCTAGTCCCTCTCACGCCTACCCCACATCGCTGGTACGCTGACCAGAAACCGTTGCATCGCGGAGATGTTGGAGCCTGTTGTTATCCCATATCTTAAGGGACAGCCTGGGGTCCTGTAATAGCAGGACAACGCGCGACCGCATGATGCAAACATCGTCTGACGGTCCCTGGGTGATAACCATGTCACATTGCTTCCTGGGCCTGCGCACTCACCGGATCTCTCACCCATCGAAAACGTGTGGTCCAATGGTCGGACGGTGACTGGCATGCCACAACCACACCCGCGGCCCCAACGGTTGAACTTTGTAAATGCATAGAATCAACATAGGCGGAGATACCCTAGACAGACATCCAAAGTCTCTTCCTCTCAATGCCGCGTCGTGTAGCAGTGGTTTTTGCCGCCCATGGTGGGAACATACATTACCGATTTCCCCATATGTACGTTGTACCGAGCTGCAAGTGTAATAATACCACCTGAGTATGATGGATATGCTTTCCGTTACATCTGGCGGTGATAGCTCATGCCCTTCTTAGTGTTGCGATTTTAATGGCCAGCAGTGCAGTTTTGATGCCAACTAGAATATATTAGATATAATTGAAGTATTTTGCTCATATGAAAGGGTAACCTGGTGGAAATCCAAATCTAAACAAACACTCAATGCGACACTGGCGATGGGCGAACTCAATGTTAGGGACATGAGCAGAAGACAAAAATCTGCCCACCTCATCTTTATTCTAGGTTTATTCTGCTGAGGTCTTGAGAAAGTAGCATCAATGTCTGACGTTCACACCGCAGTCCTAAGTTCATCAAATGCCAAAAGAACGTTAAAAATCCGCCCGCATAACGAACACCCTCTTCCATTTCCAATTCCCTGTTAGTAGTTGTTAACCTCTGGAATGCAAGCATTGGCCTCCNACATAACGAACACCCTCTTCCATTTCCAATTCCCTGTTAGTAGTTGTTAACCTCTGGAATGCAAGCATTGGCCTCCCAGTCACCAAACCTTGCCAGACACGGCGTAAATGTGAAATAACATGGCGATATTATGCTTATGAACTGGCTGAACTTGAGAGGCGGGTTTAGGAATCTGGAGTCCGCTAATGGGTTTTTCTGTGACACGCAGAGGAAGCGGCAACGGCGTACGTGAGCGGAATGTGCGAGCGGCCTGTGAGAGCCGAGGCCGGGGTCTCGAGACGAGCTGGTAGACGCCCCAAGGCGGTCTACTGACCCTCAACCCAGAGGCTAGATCTGGGCGCCCGCCAGTTAGCTGAAGGTCACTCGAAACGATACTGCGCTCGACACCCGAGCTGACGAGCCAACACCATCAAAACCGCAGTGTGAACATGGCGTAGAGTGATCACGCTAGCTGCGCGAACTCAGTTTCCGAGTCCCAACATTGAACTGCTTGCATGCGAATATCACTATCATAGACGACGTGGATATGATCCCACCGTTGACCACGTAACATTGACAGTTGTATTGGTGTGGGGTAGGTCGATGTTGTGTAGGTATATGCGCAAAAGACGAAAAATCGTCCTACCTCATCTTTAGCGTATGATCAAAACATAGGAAGTATACTACCTACCAATCCTCCTTTTCTGGTGTTTCAAAAACTCTTTTATAGGGTGTTATCGGTTGATTATGCACTTTTCAGATCAACCTTCAACCATTGAAAAATGTTACTGTCGCTGACTGCATATATATTTAACGGGCACACTGTGTGGCGTGCGTCCTGTAAAGTTGGCAATGGCGGAGGGAAAGTATTTCCATGTCTTCACGTTGAATTAAAAGTGATAGATAAACATTTGCGAATACTGAAATTGTTTGTATTCCTTTATGTTTTTTTAATTAGTAAATTTTTTAAAATATTTACTAGTCTAATAACTTTACAGTTAGACTTGACCGACGGATGAATAAAGTGATCAGGCGCATGTCAATGTTAATTTTACATGTGGTGCAGTAATACGCACTGTTCGTGCAAGTAAATAATAAGCAGGGTTTTCGAAAGTGCTCGGTTTACTGTAAACAGCCTATAATAAGGATTATCTCTTCCCATCCTCTCCTCTAGTGAAAACATATTTTCTGCTTGATAAATTACTTGATAAATTGAATGGGTTTTCCGGTACCTAGAATTTTTCCTGTACTGCCTAAGCGTGTTAGGCTCTGCCCTGAGACGCACTTAGGTCCTTTCCCTGTCTAGGACCTCCAATTATCACCNACTTAGGTCCTTTCCCTGTCTAGGACCTCCAATTATCACCTTAGTTCTAAGGTAAGTTTGTAAAAACTTACTCACTGGCTTGTCTCTGCTTGCATGCGGAAGCGTTTACTGAACGCTCAAGGCCCGGCCACAATTGGCACAATACTTTCGCAAACATTTCACCATGGTGTACACACAAGCTGAACGGAATGTAATTCAGTGCAAGCTATAATCGCGCATAGCGGTAAATACTTCCAGAAGAGTTCAACTTCGTTTACATTTCGATCGACGCTGCTCCTGGGTGTCAGTGTTTAGCCATTCAGAAAACCTGAATGCAATACTACTTTTTCAAGTGAGATACTTGTTTATATAATAAGAAAAGATGTTTATTGACTTGATTCTCCGCGCAGCGATGTTATGTTTACTTACGAAGATAGTAATGACGTAAGTTTTGTGATGTTTTGAACTGGCGCCAACTGACAGCTTAAATAAAAACTATCTTAGCAAATGCAGACGCCTTAGTTTTATAAAACAGATTCTTTCTGATGAAAACATGCTAGCAGCTATGGCAACATTAATTAGTCCTTCACCAAACAGAGCGGTATAAATAAATACTGCACCTGTTTTGTTGAGTGTGGCAACATGACTACCTGTGTTTATATTCTTGTGCGTGTGTGTTAATCGTTATGGTCTTAAATGTGTATATGCAATGTTTATGCAAACTGTACCCGAGCCTTTACGGCAGTTCGGCTTTATTTCTTCCTCTCGACCACTGTCAATTCTCCCACAGTCACAAATAACGATCAGCAATCAGCGTATCACTAGTATCTGTGTATCCATTAAACAGCACTGTGAGAATTTTGTAAACATTAATAGGTCACTTCCGTGCCAGTTCTTTGATAGTCTTTAATTTTTTTTTACGCTGCTGTACACAAAATTGTGCACATTTATGGCGTCTCCTATCTTGGCAGCATATCACCATCAAATACCCTAGAAGCTTGTTGCGTGAATAAAAAAATTTCTAATTGGAATTGCCTTTCCCGTGCTAATAACTTCGTTACCGGTTACTGCCAGTACCACATAGTCTTACGGAATATTTCCATTGTCTTAGATAGTTATCTGCAATATTAACTATATAGCTTGAACAATTTTCGGCATGCCAGAAATTTAAAGTCACGAAAGGTAAATATTGTCCTTTAAATAAAATATACGTTGTAGAACTGCTTCCTTTAATATACTGCCTATATTACTGCCAAATACTTCATCCATCACGACAAAATATACTCAAGAGTTCGACGGATCTGTTTTTTCTTTCTAAAAGTTAATTTAATAACGTGCATCCAGTTGAAATTGCATAAGAACACTTGTGTAAGCGAATACCCAACATAAATCACATTTATAACCAAGTGTAGACCGTAGCTAATGACAATTCTGCTGTATGTGATAGGTTTGAGGACTGCAGATATACACTGAAGAGCCAAAAAAGCTGGTACACCTGCCTAATATCGTGTAGGGCCCCCCGAGTACGCAGAAGTGCCGCAAGACGACGTGGCATTGACTCGACTAATGCATGAAGGTATGCAGAAGGCAATTCACACCATGAATCCTGCAAGGCAATCCACAAATCCTATCTGCACCAATCTGAGAAAGGGTTGCACGTCTGTCACGTTCAATGATTCTTGTCAGTCGTCGTTTGTCCCGTTATTTGACGATCTTTTTCCGGCCACAGTGATGTCGAAGATGTGATGTTTTACCGGATTACCGATATTCACGGTACACTCGTGAAATGGTCGTACGCGAACATCCAAATGTTATCGCTACCTCGGTGATGCTATTTCCCATCTCTCATGCGCCGACTATAACACCAAGTTCAAACTCACTTAAATCTTGATAACCGGCCATTGTAGCAGCAGTAACCGATCTATCTGCCGACCGCATCGCGTTACTCTGATTGGTTCCATGCCTCTGTTATTTGCATACGCACGCCTATACTAGTTTTTTTTTTTTGCTCTTCAGTGTAATTACTGTCAAATTTCTGTGTAGCTAACAAGGGACCACGGTAGCCGCAGAGGATAGACCGCTCGCCTCCCACCAAGGCGAACCAGGTTCTATTTCAAGCGGGGTCACTCCAGGGTGTTTTCTCTGGGATCTCCCGTTTCCCTCGCCTTTGTATTCCGGCGCCGCTACATACTCACTTCGCTTCACTCTCATCGGATCTGAATATCCCCGCCCATACCTCACCACTCCACTCGACATTCTTCGTGACTAATGCCAAAATAATTGTTGGTAGATTCATTCCAATAAGTAGTGTGTGTTAATTTACTCTTTTCTGCCGGGAGGCCAACACACAAGCGAAATAAAGACTAACTTTAATTATTTATTTTTTAAAACCCCGCCATTCAGACCCAGGGTACATAANTTATAGTACTCGCCTCCCATCAAGGCGAACCGGTTTCGATTCCCGGCTAGGCCGCTCCCAGATTTTCGCACGTGGGAATCGTGCCCGACAATGCCGCTGGTCAACATGTTTTCTCGGGTGTCTCCCTTTTCCCTTTGCTTTGCATTCCGGTGCTGCTACATACCTTTCTTCACACTCATCGACTCTCAAGACCTCGCTGTTAATAGCTGTTCAAATCTCTTCACTCCATGCTTCTGGTCGGTAATTTATACTACAATATTTTTGTTGGTAACTGTTTCGTAAACCATGATAATTGTCTAGGTCATGAATGTTTCATGTTAATTAACGCGAACACGAAGCATACACACTTTGGTTGTGATAACGAAACGATTATTTTGTCAGATTAAGTACAGCATGCATAAAATATTTTCTTATTTGAAAAAAGCTGAATCCGCAAATTAAAATGGGTCTAAGACGATAAGAATTTAAAAAAAACACGCGCATGCATGGGGTGCCATGGATTTGAAACGCTAGCCTCTTTCACCGAAATCGCCGGTTATTTTCCGTTTTGAGGTAGAAATAATCTATGTCCTTGATGATGGACGTTCGTACATTTCTAACCTGCCTTTTCTACGCATCGCGACACGAACACAAAAGGAATGTACGTCACTCGTTAACATCATCAGTCTTGTTTACCACTAAGTGAAGACCTCATTCAGAACTCCGCGCATGCACCGTCGTGTTTCGACGTTTCTAGTCTGTTGACAGATAAGTAGGTACCAAATTATTCCTGTGATTACTAAGGTAACTAACTGATCATGGCATTGGCACTCGTATGATATTTTCGTGGCAAAGGGTTTCTCTCTCCCCCACACCGAAGTTTTTACCATTAATTAATTTAAAGTACGTAATAAATATAACATAGGAAAAATTGCGGGATTGTGTCAGCAGCTCTTTAAAAAATAAGGACAATTTAAGAGAAGGAATTGAGGATGAACTATGATAAGTTGCGTATATCCCACCACACATTTATTTATGTACACATAGATTTATACTTATATGTATATACTTACATTATCTTGATTTTTGTTAAACCTATAACATTTGAACTGGTTGGTAAATTTTTGCTACCTACTTCCTTATAGGTTCTGTTCACCATTTTATTCCTACTGTTGTTTAAAAATTGTATTGCAATCTGTGTGCCTATAGCCTACTGTATTCTGTCACGTAAAATACTTAAAGAATTAAATAAGTTTGAAGTTCTTGTCTGAATACTTTTACAACTGTACCATAAGCAAAAAACAGTTCATATGTCAATCAGAAATGCTACTGATTACTAGTCCTGGCTTGCGCTAAGCCTCCACAATATAAAAAAAAAATGGACAGCCAATTTTTCCCAACTTTTTTTTTATTTTTTATTTTTTATGAATTACGGGTGTTTAGCGTGAATCGATATAGACGGGCCAATCACAAAGGTTGATTGCGTTTTCATTTATGGTCGCACGCGCTGTTTGAAGTAGGTGACTAACGTCTCATCGTGAGAGTATACAGACGTAACCTCTCCTTGTGAGCTGAGCTTTTGAGTGTCGATGAAGGCAAAGCCAGGCAAGGATGAAGCACTGGCGGTTTGAAACAGTAGGAGAAGCAGGGTTACCCTAGATAAACATTGCGCGCAACGGTAACGTCCGCCACGTTTCGAAAATGCAACAATTCTCGGTTTAACCCGGCGGGGATAGAACCGGCTCACTCAGGCCATACGTTTCTAAGAGATTGAGTGTTTTTTCCCCCTTTTTTAAATGGCAAAGTTATGGCGAGTTGCCTTCTCATACACTTACACTTAACCAAATTGAAACTGATGTTGAAAACAATTTTACTTCGTCAAAATGTACCTTTGATATAAAAACCGTTTCGAAGCATATACGTAATTTTAGAGGCGTCGGAATCTTTCTGGGTTAAGGGGTTTAGAGGAAGTCAAGTAGAGAATCTGGTTCTTGAATAAGCGCGCCTTCCCAACATTTTGTTATTAAAAGAAATTGCATCAGTATTTACATACAAATTATTTCCTTTTCACATATTTTACACAAAATTCTTACCATAACAGTACAATCATTACTATCTAGCATTATTATTGATATCCACTTTTAGTAAATATGCATAAATTAGGTATGACTCTTAATCTATATTGTTTTCGTATGGTATCCTAGCAAAGTTTTTGTGACTCCGAGTAAAATTTGGAAAGGGGGGGAGGGGCAAATGCATCCCTAGGTTACAACGACTCTGAATAACTTCACTCCTAGGCTAGGCTGTTGGCACTTTTTTTTTTCCCAAATTAAACTGTCAGAGAAGAATATTTGAAGTGGGGAGGGAAAATGCCTTTCTGGTTATACTTGTAGACGCCTCTTACGACATAAGCTGTCCCCGACAGATTTTTGGTGCCATTATTTGCAAAAAGACTATAAAGGACTGAATTTTCGTCGTTTAAAGTACCATACCAGTTGACCAAGGACAAAATTTTTGAAATGAAAGTTACGTTCCAGGAGATGGGGAGTATTTGACTTTCCCGATATGGTAAGGACGTCTAAAAAAAATATTTCGTAAAATTCTTTTGTGTAAGGGTGGCACCAAGAAATTTACGGGTGTTTCAATCGTAGCGGACGGAATTTGCGTGCAAGCGTAGTGCTACACAATTGCAGTAGGCGATTTGAATTACTATAAGCGCATCTGGAGGAGTGATCTCCAACTGTGCTGTATGTTGCAGAAATGCTAATACCCTTCCGACTGTACTCCTTGCTTTTGGCTACGTCTTCGGCTAAGGTTGATTTTTTTTTTTCATTCAAGACATAGCAGGCACTCGCTGTGAGATGAGTCGCTGGTAGTGGCAATGTACATGTGGCAATGTACACGTGGCAATGTACATGTGGCAATGTACACGTGGCAATGTACGTGTGGCAATGTACGCGTGGCAGTGTACATGTGGCAATGTACATGTGGCAATGTACATGTGGCAATGTACACGTGGCAATATACACGTGGCAACGTACATGTGGCAATGTACACGTGACAATGTACGTGTGGCAATGTACATGTGGCAATGAACATGTGGCAATGTACACGTGGCAATGTACATGTGGCAATGTACACGTGGCAATATACACGTGGCAATGTACACGTGGCAATGTACATGTGGCAATGCAGTCCAGTAGTGCTAGGCACGCGTGGCATGAACGACCGACTGCACTCGAGGAACTCACCAAGCTACACTAAACGCGCGGGGTTATCAGATTCCATCGGACCGGCGTGCAGTGCGGCTTCCCCGTCACACACATATCTGACGAATTCGATTGCTCACAGTTAACGACATGCGGAAGAATCCACAACTGTTACGCACGAATATAAACTAGGTATGTACGCGCACACAGTCGTGACGGCGTAATTGCGATATGTAGGCCATTCCCTGTTTCTTCGGTTAAAATAACGTGACTCGAAAACCAAAAGAAATCCTTCCTCTTACATCCCTCCACTCCTCATCACCCTCTATCAGTCCATCTCTCTTTCAGTGTGTTTCTTTACTATTACCATAAAAGAGTACAATATGACTCGAAAAATTCGTCAGTTTTAAAGAAAACAGAAATTTGAATGTACAGTTTTTGCTCACTTTAATGTAACACGTTTCCTTAAAGTTATATATATATATATATATTTTTTTTTAAATACAAATAACTTGTTTTATTTTCTAAAACAAAAAATAACAGAACAACGAAGCCCCCAAGAGCACATAGAAACGGCGTTACTGGCTAGCGACATGTCCGAATGCCGTATGCCAATCAGCGCTCGGTAACCTACTCGCCAGCCGGCAGACCAGCCAATAGAGAAATCTCCGCAGCATTCCGTAGCCAATCAGACACAAAGCACGTTCCAAGAGCCTCGCGTAGCCAATCACAGAATGGGTACGCTCTCATCAAAGGAACCGCCATATCCTTTCGTCTCCGTGTATTCATATACTGTGTTATCAAATNCAGAATGGGTACGCTCTCATCAAAGGAACCGCCATATCCTTTCGTCTCCGTGTATTCATATACTGTGTTATCAAATTAAACACCAATTTATCTGCTCACTTTTACTGTATCAATGAATTTAATATATATTTAATAGCTAAACGGTTTGCAGAACGGACGAAACTATAGTTATAGTCAGACTACTGTTCTAAATACGGTAATTCAGTCATATAATACTAAGGTTTCCATAAAAACAATTTCATGATCACTACGAAGCTAAGTAAATCCTGCTTAGATTTATTCCATTTTAGATAAGAAGACATTTATCTCTTCGAATTGATTGTAATGACTTCAATGTGTTTTATAGTGTTTTACATTAAATTCATAAAGTTAGGCACAAGGCGCATATTTGACTTTTACTTCAGAAAGACATTTAAATCTGCTATCACTTTCATTTTCTCCGGTGTTTGAGAAAAACAAATACAACAGTTTAGTGCAACCATTATTTCATTGCTGAAAAATACATTACGTTTTCATAGCTGGCAAACAAGCCAGAAATCTATACACTACACCATGCGGCAGGAACTTAGTTGGGGTGTATCTTAAATAATTCCCCAGTAGTCTTATTCTACAAACTCAAATTATTATCTAAACGTATAAACATTCTTTGCATTAGAAGAAAATTCAACACTTTTATTGCATAACTTCCTACGTCATTATAAATTAGTTTGAGTTTATGCTTTGTCGTCTCACGTATTGTGTAAGTAATGCGATGTCCTGCCGCCTTACTTGTATTGCTGAGGGATAATCTTAGTTGTTAAATTACAGACTAATGTTTTTATCAAATTTACCAATGCATTATCAGCTCCAAAAACGATCCTGTTGTTCCATAATTGATCTTGGAAACACTCCATTTTTTTTTTTAATTTGCTACATATATTTTATTGTGATATTTGAGAGAATCTGAAACAACAGTTTAGGTTATGAAGTTTATTGAGAAGTATCTTACTGCAATGAGATAACTTTTCTTGTTTCTCTTGTTAGAAGCATGTTGTAATTGAGAGAGAGCATGATAAAATATTATTTTTAATGAACTGTGAAGAAAGAGAGTCAACTATATTTTCAACAATGCGATAGCGTTTGTCCTTCCATAGCAATATGGCGGGAACGTTATTGTCTAATCAGCGCCTTGAGACTCACTCAGTAGACGGCAGACCGACCAGTAGGAAATCTCCCACAGCACGCAAATAGCCAATCAGGCGCAAAACCAGTATCCAGAACCTCGCATCGCGTATCAGCGAACGGGTACGTCTACATCAAATGAACCGCTATACCATTGCTGTTTCTGTATTCTTAATTATTCTGTGATACAATGATGTGTTTAGCAGCCGTTGTGTCTCTGTATACCTATTGTACGCTCCATCATATTGGCGGTGCTGACCCGATATGCAAAGTTGCTATGACGATANTTGGCGGTGCTGACCCGATATGCAAAGTTGCTATGACGATACTGTTGGCTTGTTTTATATGTAGATGAGCCAATATGCACAGCAGCTTTGGTGACATGTTGGCCTGGCGTACATTTAATTTGATGAACCAATTTGCACAGCAAATTTGGTAACGCTATTTGTCAGGTGTGCGTAAAGTTAATGAGCCAATATGCGCAGCAGATTTGGCGACACTGTTGACCTGGTGTACATAAAGTTGATGAACCGATATGCACGGCAACTTTGATGACGCCGTTGGCATGGTGTTTATAAAATTTATGATCCAATATATATGTCAGCTTTTGTGACACTGTTTGCCCAGTATATATAAACTTGATGGTCTAATATGCACGACGGCTTTGGCAACACTGCTGGTTCAGTGTACATAAAGTTGACAATCTTGTATGCACAGCTGCTTTGGTGACATTGTTGGCCTGGTGTCAGACGGCTGTCACTCGCCAGCCGAACAACTGTATTGCCTGAGTTATCCAGTTCACATTCGCGGCCGGGACTAATGAGCTAGCCGGCCAGAGCTTCGAGCGCCGATCTATCTCCAGTCTGGAATCTTTTGTCCCGCGCTTCCGACAGCAGGCTCCTATCGGCGGGATTTAAGGAGCACGAGGGGAGATGTTGGGTGACATGCCCATATATATGTGATCTCGGCTGCATCAGGAGTTCATCAGAGCTGTTTTTACTGTGCCTATACTGGTTTTGTACTACCTTTTGTAGCCCAGGTTGGTAATCTACAGTGGCCGTCGGGACGAATACTTTGCCTCGTTCTTAAAGCTGCGGGAAAGGGAATTTTACATCGCTGACATTAATGTAAAAAAATTCCCCTTCAATANTTTGCCTCGTTCTTAAAGCTGCGGGAAAGGGAATTTTACATCGCTGACATTAATGTAAAAAAATTCCCCTTCAATAAAATTTTGGATTCTTCATAATTTTTACATAATCACAAGTGAAATATCGCGTTTTTAATTATTTAGAGCAAAAAAAAATAACTGTAATCACACAGATATACGTTATTGCATTTAAAGAAAATATTGAATACAGGGAAATGTCTGTGNACAATTTTGGATTCTTCATAATTTTTAGATAATCACAAGTGAAATATCGCGTTTTTAATTATTTAGAGCAAAAAAAATAACTGTAATCACACAGATATACGTTATTGCATTTAAAGAAAATATTGAATACAGGGAAATGTCTGTGTATTTTTTATCTGTGTGTCTGCCCCTGGGTATTTGAACAGACTTTATTAGGTATGCTCTGAAATGAGTTAAGATAAAAGTGAGCGGGTGTAGAACAAGGGAAAGTTTCCACCCCTCACTGTGCGCGGTGCGTAACAATAGCCATTCCCGCACAATAGAGACTAAAATGCGATACATTCTGGGGGAGGCGCTGCTCTCAAGTGAATTCGGCACGACATCACTTTAAGAGTCAATTTTGCACACCAGCACTAGCACTTCTCCAGCAGCTCTTTTGTGCTGAGGATGGAAACTCGGAATCGCAAATCCGTGACAGAGAATGTCACTCAGGCTGGCAATGGCAATGGCGAACTATGCGGCAGTCAGTTATATTCTTTGTCGTGGTTAGTCTGAACGAACATTGAAAGACTTTCATTTCGTGTCTCTTTGTATGCCTTTCCCGGAATTAAGCAAAATAAGCAAGACGTGTCGTGATGGGAGTTTTGACAGTAAGATACGTCTTAAACCATGACACGATGCATCAAAAGGGAGCTGAGCGGTAAGTGTTGAACAGTTGTTATCCGTTGAAACTTCCATTACCCTGGATCGATCGGTTTTTATGCGAATTTTATAGCTGGGGTGCCTTAAATCGTTACGTAGTTTTTATGTTACATTATTTAAATACAACCGACGTGTGTAATGCAATGCTCGAATCCCGGGGAGGCGTGACCACGGGCAAAATTTTCGTTTAATTTCAATAGCCACACACAAAATTAACAAGTCTAGATTCCTAGGGGAAGAAGTCAAAAAGTGGAGCTAGTTAACGTTACCGAATAAAAAATTGTAAAACTTGCCATAGAGATTTTATTGTAATCAAAAAAATTGCCAATAATCAATATTACCTTTGCTGCTGTAACGTCATGTGACAGGGGCCGCGGTGGCTGAGCGGTTAAACTGCTTGCCTCCCGCCAAGGCACACCGGGCTCAATCCCCGGCCCGGCCACTCTCGGACTTTTGCAAGTGGGAATCATGTCGGACGATTTCGGCGGGTTTTCTCAAGGATCTCTCTTTTCCTGTTACAACAACAGTAATTTCTTGTTATCTGTTAGTCGTCAGTAACTAATGTTGCTGTTAATGTAATAAAGTGTTAAAATATTAATGTTTATGTAACATTACATACTTTTGTAACAACGTTACTTAATGTTTATATCAAATTAAGTACTTTTGTTAACAACGTTAATCAAACCTTTAAAAAATCATCCCATATATGGCGAGCTCGCTTGTTTCCTAAATATGTCATATGCCACAAGTGTTTTGTACGCGTGGTAACGTCGAAGTACCTTATTTTCTGTTAAATTGATCTTTCTCTTATATTTAATCTATTATTGTTATATTTAATTTATAATTAATGTGAACAAAAATAGAGAGACACTATGTGAGTTGGTAATTCCCAGTATGAAATAGTTCTTTCGCAAATTATCATTACTTTTAGTGCTCACGAATTCGGTGCATTGTCCCTTTGGCGTAATTGTTTACACTTAGTTGAGCTTTGTTTGCATGAAGCTGATAAATATCTTGGAAGTAGAACTTTAGCAGGGCTTCAGAAAAGTTGGGAATATCCGTGAATGGACTGTACCTATCTCTTGGTGAATCACATCGCTTCCGGTCAACCGAAAAAGCATTGGTCAGTGCTGATCCGTTTCACAGCTCTCTCTTCTATGTATGGGGCGTGAACTGTGTTACTTTTGTACGGAACGTCACCATAGATACGGTGTTCAGCACTTCAGTATGTGGTGTAGTGTACCATGAATGTAAGATTCGTGTAGAGTAGGCTCACGGTTACCGAAACACTTCTAGAGAGCTCTGCTTGATTTCTTCTCTCAGAATATTGCGCATACACCCACAGACACGTGTTAAATTAAACGCTCCCAAGTATCAAGCAGTGGCCCGAGAGCTCTGTTTAATTCGTTGAATCATATTTTTTTCTTATGCAAATCTTACTGTTACGTAAATGAAATAAACACACATGCAGTAGTTACCAACTTTGAATCTACGCTTTCAATTAGGCACTAAAACATATAACATCACGCATGAATTTCAATTACAGTAGTAGAGGATTATTACTAGTATAAAAATACAAATCGGTGTTACCCACTGCCAAACATTAGCAAAAAATAGCAAAAATTAAGCCTTCGCCAAAAATAACCTCCACATCGTCGTATTCCAGTCCTGGGGAAGTTATTTGCATGTGGTGTCACTTTATTCCTTGTTTATTTCATTTGCGTTTGGTGCCAATGGACACGGTTAACTTAAATCGAAATAAAAACAATAGGGTCTGATATGCTACAGTACAATACGCCGTTGCGCGAATTAAATGAAAACATGTTCACAAAAACAGCAAATTCTAGTAAGAAATGTTGAAATTGTAAGTTGCTTCAGCATTTCTGATACCAGCAGCTCATCTTGCAACAAAATCAAATGCGGCTATTTCGTCCTCTCTGAATCCTTAATATAACAACTGGAAGTGGTCTGAATAGCGATAAACTGCCCAAATCTGGCAACCCTGGTCGTAGCTAATGTCACTACAAACATAACAGCATATCCACAATGTTCTATTTTCACACAAATATCACAAGCACTTACAATACGTCGAATATACGTAATAAAAGTTTATCGTACACTGAAGACCCAAAAAAAAAAAAAAAAACTGGTATAGGCGTGCGTATGCAAATAACAGAAGTATAGAACCAATCAGAGTAACGCGATGCGGTCGGCAGTAAATCGGTTACTGCTGCTACAATGGCAGGTTATCAAGATTTAAGTGAGTTTGAACGTGGTGTTATAGTCGGCGNTTACTGCTGCTACAATGGCAGGTTATCAAGATTTAAGTGAGTTTGAACGTGGTGTTATAGTCGGCGTACGAGAGATCGGACATAGCATCTCCGAGGTAGCGATAACATTTGGATGTTCGCGTACGACCATTTCACGACTGTACCGTGAATATCGGGAATCCGGTAAAACTTCACATCTTCGACATAGCTGCGGCCGGACGGAAAAAGATCGTGAAATAACGGAACAAACGACGACTGACGAGAATCATTAAACGTGACAGACGTGCAACCCTTTCTCAAATTGGCGCAGATTGGACTTGTGGACTGCCCTGCAGGATTCATGGTGTGAATTGCCTCTTGCATACCTTCAGACATCAGTCGAGTCCATGGCACGCCGTCTTGCGGCACTTCTGCGCGATCGGGGGGTTTAGGGAGGGAGGGGGACGGCTACACGATATTAGGCAGGTGTACGAGTTTTTTTGCTCTTCAGTGCATTAAAGTAGTAATCCTGAAATTCTATATACACTTTTTGCGTCTCGTTGAGAACGACTCATTTATAACCATTTCAATCCCACTGTGCACGGTTGTGTAAATAACGCACATGTATGTTGTTTTTAGGCGGGTCCGCACACTGCAGGTCTTAATGACAAATGATCTTCCCTGTGGGTAAACCGTGTTACTGGTTAAGGTTATGTTTTATTTATATGAATGTAGCCGAACAACAGCTCATTGGATGTGACAGTGAGACAAGTGTTGTGTCGCTTTTGGGCTCTATCTACCAAGCCCCAGCCACAAATAAGGAATATTATCTTAAAGAAATTCTTTCTGGATTCATCAATTTTAAAAATAACCGTTCAAAACAAAAAAAAAATCAACGCAACTTTTTCAAAGAATACTGCTACGTTAAAATATTTTATATATATATATATATATATATATATATATTTGTTCGTTTTTGTAAAAGGATAGTTTTATTTTTAAATGTAAAACAATAGTTAACATAAAAGTATTCTATATTTCTTAACGCACCAGTCTTCATAAAATTTTTTGTTTGCAACTCCTAACATAGCAAAATTTAAATGGGTCTGAAAATGATAAAATTGCGCCTGCCGTGATAATTATTTCTTTAACTACGAAAGCTAACTTACACTCTTGAGTCCGAATCAGTGATATCAATCAGTGAAATAACATTCACTGAAAGTCAGTCGATAAGCTACTGCCGACTGACGAATCAAGCAAATTAACTGGAAACAAGTGACTTACAGCAGGGGAATTCTCGATATTCAGTGGAAATCAAAAACAAATCAGTGAAATTCAGCCACTATTTTAATTAGTTACGTGGCACTGATTATCAGTTACGCAATTCTCGCTGTTTTCGCTGATTTGGCTCAATTCTCACAGTTGCAGGTTTAGAGTGTAAAATCCCATCCAGTACCCGGCAACAATTTTTCGTTTTAGGCTCTTTGGCCACGAAAGTCAGTTCTAGGTTAACTCGTGAATTAAGGAAAACTTTAAGCAGTGACTTCTAAATTTTGGCATACATATTTTAAAATGTGAGGCATATACTAATTTGCAGCCAGGATTTTAGACAGCGATAAAAAAAACTCCGTAGCTGTTTGTCGTTTATCAGACCGCTCCCACAGTTTGTGGTCTCCGGCCAGTTCTCCTTATTTATGCCGCCAAGATTTAGTTAACAGATTATCGTCATTCCTCGCCGTTGTATAACCTTTATTTATTAATATTCTTATCCTCCTGGCTTCAGAATACGCCCGTTAGAAGGTTATGAAAACTGATGGCGAGTGTTTTAAGATCATGTATCACATTTTGTCGCAGTCCTCTGGACTCGCCGAGACTTAAATAGCTTTCCATTCCTTCGTGCTACAGTGGGCCAAGTCCGCACGACGATTAATGATTTTTCAAGACGTGTGCTATCCATGTGCACTGAATAACAAATCATTCGTTTTTTGTTGTGTACGTGCGTCTCAGCCTGAGGAAGGAGAGAGATCCTTGCAGAATTGTAAAATTCGCGGGTAGTTTGTACTTTCAACACGTGATGAATGGGGACTCTTAAACTTTAACTCTATAGTTCGGCAAACGAATAGTCGTCGCACAAGTTGATTTCCTTTCAACTGAACTCGTTTGAAATCAACGCCAGGACAAGTCCCTGTCATTTAACTACATATGTTTTAGCGGACGCACTAACTGGAATGCTCCTAGTGCAATAAGCAGCGATGTAGTGGTAAGCGTTCCTTGTAACGTCAAATATTTATAGACACAATTTTTTTTAAATTAAGGTTCCTTTTATTTAATGCACGAAATTAAAAAAATAAATATAAGTAAAATTGTTTTACATGCCAAACAATTCTATGGTTGAAATTGATTGAATAGGAACCACAGTCGTCTCAGTTGGTTTAGTCAAGGTGTTTGTTAAAAGTAGTTTTTTTTTCTGGTCTACCCGACGTGTTCCCGAGTCGTAAACAGCCAATCAGTTGCTGGTTCCCCTCATGTTAATGGTTCTCGTTTCCACATCGTCGTGATAGGCAGAATAGCTGCTCCCAGGTCATTAGGAGCCTGAGATAGCCACAGATTGCTTCCAAAATAATTTGTTTAAGTGCCGATGGTGTATTTGTGTAGGCATTCGTAACTCGAACTAGACAGATTGAAGTATGTGTAACTATTACACTAGACAGTAGGCCTACATACTGTATTAACTGACATGTGAAGGTTTATTGACTGTACGATATGATCACCATGGTGCTACGCTCGTGTGACTAGGAGGCCAATCCTGGGACGGTTCGGTTCCACGTGACTCGTGATGTGAAACCACGGAGTGGGGTTGAGGGATTCGAATACCTCTATAAAGAACATGCGTTGTCTGGTTAAACATCGTAAACGAAGTTTACTTCAGTTTTTTTTTTTTAGTAGCTTATTTCCGAATACTGCACAAATTATGAAACAAAAGATTTTACACTAGCGCAAATAACTGGTTTTGTATGCTGCTGCTGTGCAAGCCAAACAGCTAACACANATTCGAATACCTCTATAAAGAACATGCGTTGTCTGGTTAAACATCGTAAACGAAGTTTACTTCAGTTTTTTTTTTTTTAGTAGCTTATTTCCGAATACTGCACAAATTATGAAACAAAAGATTTTACACTAGCGCAAATAACTGGTTTTGTATGCTGCTGCTGTGCAAGCCAAACAGCTAACACGTTTTTAGCGCTAACACACCCAAACGCCTTTTACGTAAAATTCAAGTGTTATTGGCATAATCGTAATAGGTTTATTTATTATGAAACTAACATGCGTTCACCTTCTGCACAACACTAAGCCTCACTCACGAAAGGCATGCAGGACATCCTCGTCGTAAACAGCCATTTATAGTATAGGCTCTTCACGGTTACTTCCAACTTTTCTGAAGCCCTGCTGAAGTTCAACTTCCAAGCTATTCCTCCGCCTCGTGGAAACACCTCGTACATAGGGCGATTTTTCAAAGGTTTGATTAAAAAAGTGTGAAGAAACCGCGAATAGACTATAAGCTGCCAAGATGAAGATCGTCATACTCGTATAAAAATAATAGCTAAACCACTTGAGGCATACGACGTACGAGTGTTGTGCACAAGAGGGATGACCTAACATCAGCACAAAGTAAGTAAGTACACACAGACGAAATTGCGTGGCGATTCCTTTGATGTCGACTTGCTCATTATATGTATGATTGCGTAAGACTCTTGGGGACGGATATTTTGTCTTATTGGCTACTGGGTGCTGTGAAAGATCCCCTATTAGCTGGGCTGCTAGTTGGTAAGTTGGTTACCAGGCGCTGAATGTGCGAACGGCGGTGTTCTAACATGTTACTTGCCAGAGACGCAGGCGTGTGCGACTGGAGCTCGCGGGATACGCGGCTGTTTCACTTTTCGCCGAGACTAAGGTTAGTTCCACTCGGGTTAGGAACAAAACGAGCTTCCGTACGGGAGAGTTTGGCGTGAGGAAAATTTCCGCCGCTAGGTAAGTGCTAGTGTTCCAAAGAGGTCACTTTAAATTTAAATTTTAAGCTACGTGATTAATAAAAGATAATGATTTCACTATTTAAGTAGTTATTTTATATTTGATTTATGATTATTGCAATTATTTTGTTTTTTAAACCTAGAAAATAGAAAAAAATCCGGTACACAATGCGACACAAGCGCTTACCTAGTGGCGAAAAATTTTAGTTGCCAAACTAAAAGCATCGAGCTTCCCAACCTGAGTAGAATTAACCTTACCGAGACTAAAGCCTGTGACATAATAGGCAGTTGGTGGTGGTTGCTGTGGTTGGTGGTGGTTGCTGTGGTTGGTGGTGGTTGCTGTGGTTGGTGGTGGTTTTCGTTCGGTGTGCAATTTGTTCCGAGGCACAATAGTCAGGGTTGTCGTTGTGAATAGTTTCGCGGCTGTGCCAAAAGATAGCAGTGACGTCTTAAGAAAGGTTTAACATTTATTATGATTGGCTATTGCTGATATAATTTTTTTGGAAATGAAGCACATCAAAGTAAATTGTATTTAAAACATTCCGTTATTTCCTTATGCTAAAAATTAAAAGTACTGAATTTTGTAAAAGAATAATATATGTATATAATACTTATAGCTAACTAAAATTACTCTGTAACCATGCGCCCATTTCTTAAAAGCCTGCGAATACAATAGACTCGTAGGTTTTGATTTGGTTTTTATGTTATTACACATGGGATTTTAAACATTAAAAATTGCTGGTTGCTAACTAACGGCATATGCCTGAATCACAGAAAAATGTCACAATTATTTTCCGCCATTGCAAAGCTTTTGCGCTGTCACCCGTTAATAACCTAGAAAATGCTCTCTGATTGGTCGGTTAATGGTAAAAATTCAATGCATTCCAACTCGCTACAACACCAAACCACAAGTTGAAATTATTTTAGGACCAACCACTAACCACCTATATTTTCTCCGGGTTTTCACGCCCAGACAAGCAAACTACTCCACGAACCAGGACGAAAACTACTTATGTCCAAGGAACAGTATCTCGAATTTTGCGTCCTTTGATATTTATTGTTATCGCGATGTTGAATTGTGCGTGTGTGCGCGCGCGTGATTTTGAAAAAAAAAAAAATTGTGTGACTGTGATATTGAATATTTATTTAGCTTCAGCTTAATTTTTTTTTCCTCTCATTATGTTTTCTACTGTACATTATTGTTAGTTAGTTATAATTATATATTTTTGATATATATATATATATATAAATCATTTTAAGAATACTTGATCTGCTACTTGGTGCAATTTAACTCTATTGTAACTTATTTTGTTATCCTTAGTTTCATAACTTAATGATATTGCTGGATGTGTGTGTTGTCTTTGTTTTATGGTAATACAAATTATATTCTTAGTTTCATAATTTCGTGATTTGCTATCTGTGCGTGTCGTCTTTCGTTTATTTTATTTTTCATTCGATCAGTGGTTAAGTGTAAGATAAGGCGGTTATGCCTTAACTTCGCCACGTGTTTTAAATAGGTCGTACATAAATAAATATTATACACATATGTAATGCATGTATTGTAACAAAGTTTATTCACGGGAGACTGTTAAACGGTTACCAATTTCCGTTAAAGATTTTGCTTGTGAGAGTACTATAGTGATTTCTGTTATTACATGTGAGGATTTAGGACGTTTGTAAATATTATGATAAAACCATTCTTTACACTTAATTTCGGGGAACGTTTACTATATTGCTAGAATCATAGGAAAATTATCCTTGAATTAAATGGGGTTATTGCGGGTTGAAATGTTCCCCTTTAAACTCCAGGACGGCCTTTTAAGTTCTCTAAGACACCAGAGTGTATATTCTATTCGCTGTTTCTTCACACTTCTTGAATCAAGACTGAAAAATCACTCCATGTGCAACGTGTTTGGTTGTTTCCTAAACATGCCACGTATCGCAATCGTTTTATACTTCTGTTAACGAAAGTACCTTGTTTTTGGTTAAATTGAACTTTCACATATATCTATCTAGAAATTGTAATATTTCATTTATAATTAATACGCACAAAACTAGCAAGAAAGCAGATGTTTTCGTAATGCCTAGTAATAAGTAGTTCTTATGCAAAATATGATGTAACTCAGTGCCCACGAATGCGGTGCGTTGTCCTTTGGTGTAATTCCCATAGACTTGGTTAAGGTATGTTTGCATGAGGCGGAGGAATATTCTGGACGTAGAAATTAAGTAGGACTTCAGAAAAGTTGGAAGTAACCGTCAATGGACTATATTAGTATTGTTATATATTTTTACGTTTTTATTAATTACGAATTTTAACCCACATTGTTTTCTCGTCGCGTCCCATCGTAAAATCTTAAGCGTTCGCTAGGGTGACCTGCTTGGAGGGAGGGGGGCAAATACCCTTACTTCCGACGCCCATGTGTGAAAATACCAAAAAAAAAAATATCGTTTACAGTGTGGCTATCCCAGATTCCTGTTTCCTGAGCGCTTCCGCGGCGAGTGTGTGAACCCAGCTTCGCGGAGCGGACAACGCACTCTCGTCGGCGGTTACGTAACTAGAGAGATTAAAATCCTAACGTCGCCTCGTCGTGGGAAGAAGAGCTAATGAGCTGGTTGCCGGCCGACCGTGGCCATACTCCTGCGCAGATGCACCGTCGTCGGCGACGGAGGGCAGTGGTAGGCAGGTGGGTAGTTGGGCTTTGCGTCTCGTCGTCGACAGCGATGTCATTAGAGAGGGAGCGAGTTGCTCAGGGAAGGATTGAGGGAGAAATGGGAAGGAATCGGCCGTGGCCTTTATTAACGATCCATCCCAGCATTCACCTGGAGTGATTTCGGGAAACCATGGAAAACTGAAATCCGGGTGGCCGGACCGGGAATCGAACCTGGGTCCTCCCGAATGCGAGTCTGATGGCAGTGGCAAGTGTTCTCAGTAGCTGGCGCCGCGGCTCTGATTCGTAGAGGGACTGTTTCAGTAGAGTACTCAAGCGAGATCTTTCAATTGTAATATTTCGTATACAATTAATATAAATAATAACATTAAGGAAAAAAAGCTGTTATTGGTAATGCCTAGTAAGGAATATTTCTCGTGCAAAATATAATTAAAGTGAGTGCGCACCAGTTTAATTATATTTTGCATGAAGACTATTTCTTACTAGCCATTACCAACACACCTATTTTCTTACTGTCTTTATTTATATTAATTATAAGTGATGTATTATAATTTATAGATAAAATATAAATAAAAGTTCAATTTAACTAAAAATTAGGTACTTTTATCTTAACACGAGTGTAAAAACCGTGCGATACATGGCATATTTAAGAAACAACCAAACACTTAATATATGGGGTTATTTTATAAAGGTTTTTTTTAAAGAAATGTGAAGAAACCGCGAGTGGACTATTAAAGCTGCAATAGAGCACTGCACATGACAGTACTACATGCACAACTCATTAAAAGTTAGTACACTCTCGCTTCAGAATGGTCTGAAAAGAACGATTTATGTTGCATTTGAAATAAGAATGCATACATTTTGTAACACTGTGGCATATGCTGATAGAGTTTAACTTATTTAAATTTTTTTAGAAAATTAATTAATAGTAGTATATTTCTAATATAAATTGACCGTATTTCCATGCGGAATGCTTCATAGGGCGCATATTGCAATTAAACGTTCAAGTAGGGTAATGACTAGAGTTGTATGTAAAAATTATTGATATTAAATTTTTTAAATTATTTTTACGCGCTGACGCGAGCTCCACGTGCGGTCCAGCTCTGTGGAGGGTGACCCACCTCGACCCTCCCCACCCTCCGGGCGGACCCGCTCATTGCCCCGTCGCTCGCCCGGGTGGGGGAGGTGATGACTGACAGGACAGTGGTGAACCGGCTGACGTCACAGCCCCCTTCTCCCTCCCAATGCTGGAGAAGTCGGCGTGTTTTGAGGACGTGCAAGAATATTCTGAAAAATTGGACGTTCAGCGCAACGCGGCAATTACAGAAATTTCTGGGCGATGACCTACGACCCTATAAATATTGCAGCGGTCTAAGTGTCGTGAGTCTTTGGCGGAGGCCATCTGGCTGAGTGCGAAGAGCGAACTCAAGTGCGGTAAGGGACGGACGACGAAAGGAGATTGCGAGGCGACGCCGGGCGAGGTGTTCGTGGTGTGAATGGACTTGAGGGCATGAAGACCGACGAGTGAAGACTACTGTTCATGAAGGCTCTCGGAGAACTCTAGAACATTGCGGACTGGTGGGACATGAGCTAAACTGAGGTGGGACTAAATTAACACGGACTACGGATTTAATTGTAAATATTGGAACTTTAAAATATAGACACATAATCTATAAAAATTGTTCAATAGGTCTTGATACACTGTCTATTGGGACTGATTTTAAATTATTTAATTACATTAATTTCCTTGAGGTAATAGTAAATTGTATTGATTGAATTCATAAATTGTAAACCGCAAGTGATGTCAATTTATTGTGAGAATTTGGGCCGAGAGAATTTTTTTTAGTTATTGTAAATAAAATTAGGAAACTATAATTAACTGATTTATCTAATTAAAACTTCCATCCCCCAACTAACCTGGTTTAGCGCACTGACATTGAGAAAATTGTAACAATATAAATAAATAAAAGTTCATTTCAGTTATAAAAAGGACCACTTCTGTAACTAAAATGTTTGTGCATTACAACATATATCTGCAGACAGTGCAATTTTTTTTATTTTTAGTCTTTATTTCATGTTTGTTTATATTTTGGAATGTTGTTTTGTAATTTTTAATACATGTTTGTTTTGTGACTTTAAAAAATAATAGTGATGGAATGTTATATATGGTTAACATAAGTAATTTTCTTTTTATTATTTTGTTAAATTTTTTAATTATAGTCGTTGAGGTTCGGCCGAGTGTCAGGTGCGCGGCATTTCATTTCATTTGTGTCTGCGATGAATTGTGTGTGAGCGAAACTTGTTTTAATGTTATTTATTTTAAAACTCATTAATATTGGAATACTTGCTTGCATGATTTATCGTGTACATAAATTTGTCACGTGACGTTTGAGAAGAAGTTGTGGGCGAGAACCGCCGGTTTTTCGAATAATGTTCTACGTCATCACATTGAGCGGACGTGCTGTGTGTAGCTCTACACTACGATTGACATGATAAAATTAAGAGATGACACGTTATTATGTATTGAAGTCGCGCCACACCGATTTATATACATAATTATGCCCAGTTGCTGCATTTTCATTAATTTTAAGTCTAAATAAAATCAATTCCTTTTTATTCAGTATCCCGGTAAGGAATTGTGTTCTTCTATTCCGTTCATATAAAAAAAATTTGAAGAGACTACCAAAAGGTGCAGTTAAATGTAATTGTGTGTGAAACACGTTTTTATGCCCATAACAGGCCCTGATGATCAGTTTATTATGTTTTATTACTGAGCACCGGCGAACATTAAGGAAGGTTTTACAGTTAAATGTAACGGAAATGTTTTCTTTTGTTTAAAATTGTTCAAACTATCAAAAGTAATTATTAAAGTAATTTACCAGGAAAGGTATGAATAAAAGCCCATTTAAAACCATTTGAATTTGATTTAAATTATTTCAGAACAGGAAAAATTTATTTTTTAATATAAATTATTTTTACAAAACACTCCATTCTTTGGTTAATGGAAAGCATATTTACAGTCCTACACTAACACCACTGATTAAATAAATAGTGTTATTTACTAGCAATTTTTAATTTTCCACAACTTACATGTGTTTTTGTTGTTTGAGGGTTACAATTTTTTTTTTGTAGAATGTCATGTTGAATTGTTTTGTTCCTGTGCCAACACCTGGAGTGTCCTCTGTTTGACTAGTCCGTTCTGTCACTTTGAATACAATATTCATTAATAAACACAAACACATAATATGGTGGAATTGAGTTAATTTGTTCACACGCCACCATAGTATAAAATAAATAATATTTCCATAGACTGTGGCTATTTCTATAGATTAAAACAATGTAATTTTTATGATGGTCTTGATTTGCGGAAAAAAAGGGTTCCAAAATGTGCTTTCTGGAGCTTCCACATAAAAAAAATGTTCCGAAAACATTAAGAAGAAAAATTCATTGATTGCGGAAAACCGCTGAATTCTTCAATACACTAAGATAAATTGTTCCTTTATTGTGAACAACTATATAGTTGAAAAGTACCGTCAATACATTGATGCTCCACTCCTAGCCTGGATACATGTGGCGATACTATCCATCATGAAGTGTTCACAGAGACGTCTAATGTAAAGGTGGGTCACGGAGTATCAAACTGTTACTTTGTATCTAATACCCACTTGTATCAGAAACAATAAACAAGTACATTGCTGAACTATCATTTACATTTAGTATCAGTTTAGCATTCCCCAATTTGTTGCGTCTGCTGTTACATGTACCATTAAAACAATTCTAAATTATAATTAAGTTATATTTAAAACGCGCAGTTACGTTAAAATCCAATTTCTTGGTTTATATTTAGCTACTGCACAGTTAAGTTTTAACATTAAAAAGAGATCATAATTTACAGCTCAATTTTCTTTTAAACAACTTAGTATAGCAAGTTTATTATCCCCTCTGAAATTTTTTCGCGCAAATCAAATCCCCCGTCTCCTGCTCTTGATCTTATCCATTCTTTATTTCACTGTAATATACCACACAGCACACCAACCCAAAACTCGTAATTGATAACGCCCGTACTTGATAACACGCGTATATGATAACGTATACCTGGCTACATGCACGGACTAGGCCACACGAGACTGGCGAAGTAGCGACATAGTCAGCAATTCCTGTATCTGATATGGAAAGTATCGCATACTTCGTATCAGAGACAATTCTGTGTCATCATCAGTTTGGAACAGGTACAGAAAACCGCTGAACGACCCATCTCTAGTCTAATGTCACCCTGTGGACGATCGTCCCGTGGTTGCAACTGTCGATCCAGATGCCATACGCCCATTGATGGCTGAAGCCCGGTCCCAGCTAGCCCCATACACGTTGTATGGCCGACAAGTATGGAGACCAGATTGGCCTGGAAAGGGTGTTGACAGCGCGAAGGGAATCCTGGGAAACCCGTGTCGTATGTGAGTGGGTCGGGAAATGCTCCATTCGATCCACACCATTAAGGAAAGCACATGAAACCACAGAATCTACAGAACGATCCACTGTGGCATCACGGTTCCCCTAATCACTTGCAGAAAAGTGTATTGGAATGAACTATAAAAATGAATAATAGCCAAAATGTTCTCTCAACAGACGCAGATTGCGTTAAAAAATAGTGATTCGTGTAGTTATATTGATGCCTCGGTTAGTAAATAAAAATGAATGCAAGTTAATATTTATGTGTTTATTTCTTCACAAATGTAATAAGGGCACCTTACTGATCCCTACACGATATCCCCAGCAGTTCTGGCGATGTGTTACTCGACAATTAAGTCCGAATTGTTGGACAGTCTACTGGAGTAGCTGCGGTTGTTATCCGTGTCCAGGCAAAACTTGGATTCGTTACAAAAGACGATACATCGCCATCCCTCAGCCTTCCCTTTCACTGTATACGATAAAACTGCAAACGAGGTCATCGTTATTGTAATATCAAAGAAATGCAGCGCAAAGGCGTCGAGAATGCGAAACGTAAGCTGTGTTTTTTTTACGTAGGCGTAGGGGCCGTGGTGGTGTACTGGTCAGACTGCTCGCCTCCCGTACAGGCGAACCGGGTGAAATTCCCAGCGGGGTTGCTCCCGGATTGTCGCATGTGGGAATCGTTCCGTTTACCCCGCGTTTGCATTCCGGCGCAGCTCCATAACTCACCTCACTTCAACCTCATCGGCTCTCAAGACCTCGATGTGAAGAGCCGCCCAAATCTCTACACTCGACTTTACGTAGCCGTGCCCATTGGCAGTGGAAGAGCGGCAAGGACGAATTCAGGGAAAGGGAAGTGCAAAAGCTCTCACATCTTATGAATGTGTGAAATGTTTTGTTGTGTTGGGGGGG
>NQII01004721.1:247454-286792 GCA_002778355.1 Clitarchus hookeri | reverse complement strand
TGTGTTGGGGGGGGGGAGGGCGGAAGGGATTGAGGGGCGTACTATTTCGACCATGGAGCTAACCTCGTCTCACAACGACCCTGTGCGTACGCAGGCTATATGAACCAGACCTCGCGTGAGCGGCAAACTGCAGTTCCAGTTACCTGGGTGAAATCTGGCGGAGGTGTGAAGCTGACGCCGATGGCGAGGAAACCTGATATTAAGGCTGATCGAGCCTGCCGCTAGACCACTACATAACCTTGTTGCGGAAATCCATAGACGCGCGGGCGACCACGCACACGTGGTTGTGTGTGTGTAAGGGCTGTGTGGTGCTCCTGGTAAGAATCCTCCGCGTGTTGCTAGTCCTACTCAAGATCTGTTTTTGAAGGTTAATACCGACACAAGGGGGTACCACGACGAAAACGGCGATCTAACGTTTTCAGGCTGATCCATTCCGACTCTATAACTTCGTGACTAACAACACGACTGAAGTAGCTGTGGTCTCTTTCCATCGCATGCACGACTACGATGCGAGCGGGACCTTGAGCTGGCGCCGCGCATGTGTGAAGTGCAGGTGAGGGCCCGCGGTGATTGGCGGCAATTAGGGCGCGGAAGAAAATTTCCGGGCAGCATATCTCGCGACTCCGATGTGCTAGAGCGCTGATTTTAATGCCAAACGAAATATATCGTCTAAATCTTTCGACTTGCATAAAAATATAGTATCCTTTATCTTAATTTTATTTCTTGTCCATATTCCTAAGAAAATATTACGTATAGTCGATTCATGGTTACTTCCGTCTTTTTTGCTTCAAGCAAAATGGGCTTAACTTGGTCTAGAAAATTACACCAAAGGGAAAATGCACATTATTCGTGCGCACTCAGTTGAATAATATTTTGCATGAAGACTATTTGTTAGTATGCATTACCAACACTCTTATTATCACTGGTTTTATTCAGATTAATCATAAATGAAATTTTATAATTCATAAATAAAATACAAGTAAAATTTCAACTTAACTAAAAATAATATTTCTTTTGTTAACAGAAGTATAAAACACCTGTGATACATAACGCATTTAGGAAAGAACCAACTACGTCATGCATAGGGTGATTTTTCAAAGGTTTTATTAAAAAAGCGCGAAGACACCGCGAATGGACTACACCCGCAGACGTATCCACGTGAAAATCATGGCCGTGTACCCGAACAGCCCCCCCCCCCCTCCGCCGATTTTTTTGCCCGTCCTGCACGTAAATGTTTCCTTTCCATGAACCCATCGATCGGTATTTGTGTGATCAACTGAAACTCTGAGTGAAGTTTATATGAACGTAAATGTGTTATTGGTCACTTCTTAATTGCTTATGTATGAGATATGTATATGTAAGAAACGAAAGACATAATTTCATGGTCCAACATTCCCATGTTGACTTTTTAATACGATATCTAGATCCTCTTTTGATATCGCGGCTAACTTTACTGCGAGCGTTGTGAGTTAGCGTGTCCGCTAACATGTGTGCAGTTACGAGTCAAACAAACGAACAAACAATCTTTACATTAATTTGGCTCCAGTCCCTAGCTATCGTCATCACGGGAGTTATAATATTTTTCATGACGATAAAATCCTGGCCTGTGTTATTGTGTTAACTCTTTATAATGCGCAAAAGTCCCCATTCTATTACCTCGTGGCATCTATATGAGGATGAGTGTTAGCCCATTCATGATATTATTTACAGTTACGAGGCAGGGAATTTTCCGAAGGTCAGTTTCAGATGCTGAGTTATGTGTGTGAGGTTCCACTGGCTGTTGCGTCATGACGCTGGCCTCCCGCCATGGAGATTCGGGATGAATCCCTGGCGGGTCAGTATCGGAATTTTTAGCAAGTGGGAAACGTGGCGGACGTTGCCGATGGACTGTGGATTTTACCCGTAATACTTCAGATTTTGCCCACCACTCTATTCCGTCGCCCGTCCACACAGCCTGTCTCACCTTACGAATTACATTAATTTTACCTTTTAATTTTGTGTGAAGGTTATTCAATTTGTACAACTTCAATAATTTAATTTAAATTAATTATTTTGGTATAGGTAGAGAGGGCTGTGCTTGGAGTTGGGGTGGAATCGCGGCAAGGCCCAAGCATGTTGCACCTGGGTCATCAGCTTTGTGACGCTGAGTTCTTCGTGACCTATCATCAGGTGCAGTTCACTCTAATAACATCATATCTAATAAAATATCTCATAATTCAATTTAAATAAATAGATGTTGAACTGATCCCTGGTGATGGCATGGAATCAAGATTAGGCTCAGGCACGTTGTACCTTGCGCTTCAACAGTGTAACACTGAGGGACTTCCCAACCTAACCAACTTCGTGCGTAATCTTTATTTGCTGATATCGGGTAGATAAAATATGAAATATAATATTGATAACCCCGTAATGGCTAATGCTGGAGACGGGGTCCGGCGAATTCCTTTCTGTTCTTTCTCACTTCACCTATTCTTGACGCGGGCCGGGAACGATAGCTGTGAACTTGGGGTAGGACATCCGGCTACTTTACACAATAGACATGTTCACCCTGCCCCCTTCACCACACAACCTGTCCAGCCTCCCGCCTTCATCACATACATGTGTTCATCCTTTCTCTGCCATCTCAGACATTCGCCTCTCAAGACATCGATGTAAAGAGCCGCCCAAATCTCTTCACTCACTCATCTCAGACAAGTATTCACCCTTCCTCATTCATCTCAGACGTGTGTTCTCCCTCCCTCCTTCATATCATGCATGTCTTCACCATGACTCCTTCATCTCATATTCTTGTTCATCCTGCCTGCTTCTTCTCATACATGTGTTACACCTTCTCTCTAGAACTCGTGTTCAACCTGCCTCCTTCATCTCATGCACATGTTCATCCTGCCACCTTTTTCTCATATTCCTGTTCACCCTGCCTCAGTGGCGAGAGCAAAGTACGGATATTTTGTTTTACAACGTCTCTCTCTTTCTCTTTACCTCTTCCCTTTCTCCTCCACAGCCGCTTATCCAGCCTCACACGCCAGCAAAATGGCGCCGCTGGCCCGAAAAATTTTGGAGCTCCGTTCATAAGTCGGCGACTAGTAACCGACTTGCCAGTTAGCAGCCCAGCCAACGGGAAACATTTCGCAGTTTACAGTAGCCAATCAGACACAAGTCCCGTTCCCGAAGCCTCGCGCAGCCAATAAGATAACTGGTGCACCCACATCAAAGGAACCGCCACAAAATTTCGTATCTGTGTACTTGTATACTCTTTCACTGAAGAGCAGTAATGGTTTTGCCTCTTGCCGAAACGCACTGACATTTAGAAGCAGACGTCATTGGTTAGTAGGCATTGATCTTGGCAGATGCCAAATCCCATGGCCAACATGTTTATGCGTATAAGTCACTCTTTTTACGACAAGGTGTTCAAAATTATGGATAAAGCAGGAAGCGCCTTCCAAAAATTATTCGACTGACGGGATCCGCATTTCTTCAGGGACGGTACTGAGAACCTTGTGAAACGTTGCCTGTAATGTGTCGTTGCAGACGTAGATTATATTAAATGCCGGATGTGTTGAGTTTATTTATACGAACAAGCCTTGCTTGCCATATTGTAGTCTGTCTTAAATATTCTCAATTTCTTCTTTCCTTGTAACATATTTCTCTTAATATTATTGAATAATTTAAACATGTTCTATATGAAATTTGAAATACTTTCAAGGTACATAAGTATATTTTGCATTATTTTATGAACAGGGCTTACATGCTTTAACTAATACGTAGTACGTAGGTAATTAAATTTTTTATTTTGATCATTTGGATTGGGCTAGACGGTTTACGTGACATACTTGGGAGGTGGTATTTGACTGCAAATATATATTTTTCAATGTCCTTAATTAAGTCTGTGATTTGTTGCCCCGCTTGAATAATTTAATGCACATACCAACATTCCAAATGGAGTCACATGCTGGCATGCTGGCTGTCTCAAAGTTCATCAATTCCCCACCACCACATTCTAAAGCTATTTTCGTACCTTAAAAATATAGATGTGATGGGGGAAAAAAGTTACAGAACATGTCAGGATAGAAAATTGTAGCATATATATATAATTTTACATTATTATAATTATTTTTGCTCCCGCTCTTATTCCAGAGACCTAATCGGGTAAAAAAGGGAAAGGGTATTATAAACTTAAATAACATAAACCGGAAAAACATATTCATTTAATAAATGAATTTGAACCCAGAACCTCTTGTTCGCGAAGCTACCTTATCAATCTTCGCCTTCTTGGAAGTACGTAATTTTCTACACAATGTACGTTACGGATGTTGTATTGTGTTTACGAATCCACTGTATAACCTATTTTCTAAAATCTGTATTGCTTTCTTGACTATTGTTGCCAGCTATCCTATAATTTCTCTAATTTCCCGTGTGAAACAGTTAAACATTTATTTTCAGCAAGTAGCAGTTAAAAATTAGTAAGCGTGTGAAACCGTGACAATTTTATTTATTAAGTTTGGGAAGCTATTATAAACGCTTATTTGTAGGAAAAGTTTCATTAAAACTCCCGAAAATATAACGCGCGGAAAATTTTTATTTTTATGACAACAGGTATCCGTTTCCCTTAGCCACCTCGTCCACTGAGATTGATTTAATATATGTATAATTGTTTTCTTAAATAAACGAATATATAAGATATTACAGTGTTAAAAATCAAAAGGGGGCAGCCAGCGGTGGCTTAGTAGCCAGGGCGCTCGTTTTCCGCCACGGCGATCCGGAATCAATACCGTGCGGGTATTCTCGGAGTGCTCCCGTTTCCCCGCCCTTGCATTCCAGTGCCACCCCATTCTAGAGTCTCATTTCATGTCATGTCCGGGGACGACGGGCACCTGTGGGTCCCAGCTTAACAACCTGTCATTAGGAGGGTGTCGCCTCGCCATAGGTGTAACCCACTATATATATTTTTTTTATAAATCAAAATAAAATCAATGTAGAGTTAGTTATCGGGTAATAAGTGAAACATTACCTTGTGGTACTGACTGTGAATACCCTATCGATAAAGTTCCTCCCAAGCAAGGTTTCTGCGCTGGTCTCGCCGTCTTGCTAGAAGCATAGAAAGGGAGCCACAACGGCATTTTCCAAGGTGTGAGAGATTTGGGCAACGCTTAGCAGAGGTAGCGATGAGGGAAGAGGGTAAGCGAGGTGGAATGGGGAAGCTATGGAATTCAGTGGTGGGGGAATCGGGAGCGACTCGAGAAGACCCACCGGCCAACGACAGCGTCCGCCATGCATACCACAAGCGAAAAACCGAGGTTTGATCCCGCGAGGAATGGAACCCGGCTCGCCGTTGAGGGAGTCGAGCGCCCTGTCTTTGCCCGAGCTGGACGCACACAGGACGTGTGGCAGTTCTGTTTGGCGGGCGATGTGTCGGCGAAGGACGGACCCCGCCCTCGCAATTTCCCACGATACCAGGCGCTGCGCCCTTGACCCCAAGGGCAGACTTATTGTTCCTCGGATAGCAGTAATGGCGCCGGCATCTTCCGGTGCTCGGATGTCGTGGCGGTGGCACCACACCCTCCACACACGAGGACGTCAGGCTTGCCCTGTCGTGCTCACGCTACAGAGAAGGTAACTACACAGAGGCAAAATGACTTAGCGGTCCCTTTGATGTGGGCGTACCCACTCTCCCATTGGCTGAGCGTGGTTCTGGGAACGGGCCGCGTGGTTGTTTGACTACTGCATGCATTATACGAAAGATTACTTACAACTTTTCTGAAGCCCTGCTAAAGTTCTACTTCCGGGATATTCCTCCGCCCCAAGCAAACAAGGCTAAACCGAGTCAAGAAAATTACACCAAAGGGACAACGCACCGCATTTGTGCGCACTCAGTGTTATAATATTTTGCGTAAGAACTGCTTGTTACTAGGTGTTACCAACACATATATTTTCTCTCTGTTTTATTCAATTATTTATTATAAATGAAATATAATTTATATTAAACTGTAAGTAAAAGTAAAATTTAACCAAAATTACGCTACCTTTATGCTATCACAAGTATAAAACGCTTGTGATACTTGACATATTTAGAAAATAAACAAAGACATACATGGGGTGATTTTTCAAAGTTGTTGGGCTGTCGACTGGTAAGTAGGTTGACAGGCTCCGATTGCCGAACGGCGTTCAGACATATTGTTGGCCAGTGACGTCATTTTGCATGCGTGTGTGGCTGGAGTCGTCTATACAAGCAGCTTTTCCACCTCTGTATTCGTGAACGTTCTGTAGTAACGAGAAATCACGTTTATTTTTGTTTGAACTGTACAGTTTCAAATACACAACACACCATGTAACTACAAACAAACACGTTATTTATTTGGTGGCAGATTCCGTTTTAAGATAGTCGTCGGACTGGCGTTATTTTACCTGTCCAAGGTCTGGAAATGGGGGAACGCATAGTTCTCGTCTTGCGCAAAGCACTGGTCTGGGTTGAAGTATTGCTTATCAGCAGTGCCCCTCAGTGAGGCCTTCTGCGGCGATTGCATTATTTCTTGATGTAATAATAAAGGGAAATGTTTGTCGCGCGTCCCAATAGAACTTTGCGTTTCATATTACCGAGAAATTAATGGACCAAGTTGACTGCGAAAAATACTCCTTTCAGAATTTTCACACTTGAAAAAACAAATACACTTTATAGGGATTAACGTAAAGCACTTAAAACAACTCAAACAACCATAATAAAACGTCGATAAAGTTAAAAACACGTGACGCTATTACTCATTAACTGTTAATGTTAATGTTTCATATCTACACAGAACACTTATACTGAAATAAATGCGTCCTTCTTAACAGAATAAATTCACTAATGTTTTTTGGTATTTACTGGTGTATTTAGTACAAAAATAATCGTAAAGCTCGTAAGTCGAGTTGGTTTTCTGGTGTAGGTTGTGACGGAGGGGTCGTCGATTCTATCTACTCCACGAGCTGGCAAGGTGTATTAATTTTTTCCCGTGAATTACATTTTGAAATATGTGTTTTCCCTATCCTCTGTTATTTATTCATCATATTTGTTTTCGCGAAAAAAAATAATTTTATGTCCACTTCTCAGTAATATAAGTTGTAACACAAGTCTATCCTCTGTAATATTACAAGTACATATGATGAAAATTTTGCAAGAAAGCTGCTTGCAGTGCTACAACGGATTTTCTCGGGAACTGGGTTTCCAAGGATTCTTCTTGTAAAGAACACTAAAAATTACAGTATACTGGCTGGAAACATGCGGAACAATTATAGGTACCTGTATTGACCTTTACTTAGCACTTTCAACCAATAAACTTATAGGGTCACAGCCGTTTAGAGTCCCATGGGTAGACGCAGCACGGGAACCTGCAAGCCAGTTCAGAGCTTTGCGCGTAGTGGCGATGACGCAATTGGTGCGCACGGCAGCGCCGCCTTTATCGACCCCTCGTTTCTCTACCTCGAACGCGCAAAGCAACTTTAGATGGGCGACATCCTCAAACCGTTAATTTTGTTCCGTGTCTTCGAGTACACTGTTGCCAAGCATAATGTGAAATTTGTAAGGAGTCTCTTATCGGCGTTACAGTTAGAAACGCTCCCAAACCAAATTTGTGGGCATTCAAGAAACTCGTAAGAAAAATACACCGCAGGCGGTGAAATGGTTTTAAAATGCAGTTCGTTTGTAAACGAGCGAAAATTCGAGATGATTAACACTGAAACCAAAGATAAATCTAAGAAGTTAACAGCTTGGATCTGCAAACAAAAACGTCTTTTAAAACCGGTTTGAATTTGAATTTCTTTCAACCTTTTCCTTGCATCTCTCTCATTAGCACAGAAGGAGGAAAATAATAATTTTGCGATGATATATATTTTCCTTTCATTTGGTTGTGCCGGCTGTTCAGTAGCAAACATAAATTTTAATTTGAAATAATTACAGGAGTAGAAATCATTATTACTGTGCAGAATTTCAGTTGGTATCGTTACTAGACTTCTTGATTAGGAGATACGAGTAACGCGAGAGGGTAAGTCAGCAAAAAGAGGTAGGTCTTTCTCTTATATTAAAATTACGTGGGGCTTAAATTAACTGGAATGACCGGATGTTCTAGTACATTAACCAGAACTCTTTCCATGCAGGAAATGGGTTTTAAAATAAAGTGAATGTGGTTAACTTCCAGCCATGACAGTACTGTAGATATATGATAACGCGATTGAAAATTTGCGAAGGGCACACCCAATAAATATTTGAGCATAAATCAAAATATTAAATACAATTAATTGGTAATTAATCATACACTATAAGGACAGTTTTACATTTATATTTCTTTAAAATATGTTAGCACGCAGAAAAAAAAATTATTTTGTAAAACCAGTTCATAAAACTCTTTGCATGTGTAAATAATACAAAATTTCAGTGGGTAAAGAAAGACACTTCTTGACTTTTTCGCCTTTCGCATCATGCGGGACAACGCTTAAAGAAAGAACTGTCCTGCGCAAATCGGAATGTCTGGTCACTCTAAAATTAACACCAAATACGTTACTTGAAATCGAGAAGTTTTTGTTGAAGCCAATATAGAAAAACTAAGAAAGGGAAATTCTTGGTAACGGTATTTTCCAGCTTTGTAAGCTAATTATTTTTCCATACTTACGCATATATTATGCAAAATTCTTTGCGCTGCAATGGCATGTACAGATTTACTGTACAAGAAATACCTCGACAGGAATACGCCACTCTGGTAAAATATGTGTTCAGAAAGTTAGTAGAAACAGTAATATAGGCTTCCTCTTTCATATATTTTTTCTGTATTTGCTTCCATAAATTCGTGGAATACGACAAACGTTTACAGCGTTGAGTTATAACCCACAAACTAAATCTGAATCAGTTATTTCAGTCAGTAGAATTGTTTTACTGAAGCTTCAGTTAATTTACTGGCGAATCAGAGGAATAGGCTTAGATTTTGCTGCCAGGCTAGTGTTACTCACTAGGAATCGGTAGAAATCTCTGTTTAACCGGTGAGTACCCAGCTACTAAAATCATCGGTAGAATTCTAAAGATTCAAGTAGAGCAGTTGCAACAGATCAGCTGTCAAATTCGCTGATTTGTAGCAGATGTAACTGTTTAAATTTTAGAGTGCATGCATTCTTAAATTAACGCCAATTTTTGACTGACTTCGTACACTTGTCTAAAAATATACAGTATTTTCCACGCTTGACTGTTAGATATGAGTAAACAATACTTGTTTTGCGTTCAAACATTGACGGATGCGTTTTGAAACATTTTAAATACAACAGTGGTTACAAGCTGTGTTTAACCATGATCTTATTTGGGCGGAGGTATCATTTGATGTAAAAAAAATAACTCGAGCTATTTCATAACTGGTTTATAACATTAAAGGAAAAACCTCGACCAGAACATTTGACATAGTTAAACTATTAAAACGCTTATAGATACACGGTACATAGGAGTAATTGTTTGTAAATGTTTTCTTTCAGAATTTTGAATTCATTTTTATGGTACAACACGATTACTTGGCCGTTACCGGTATATAAAAAAACCTACGTAATTTCTTTACGAAAATTAAAATTTCAATTGCTTTTATTCCTTGGCTTGTAAATTTTGTGCTGATGTCTTCTCTTAATGTTTATTTACACAAGTAGTAAAGCTTAATCCGTTGTTCATATTCCATGATAATCTTCATATGTATAGCTACAGCGCCAAAACATTTTTACGCGAGAAATTGTTAGTTATCTTTTTCGATCTGTTCGTTGGGTCAGAGAGAACGCCGAGTTAAAGACAAAACTTAATAACGGCCGCCGATAAAAAAAAAAAAAAAAATCACACGTTGGCACGTTAGATCGCACGTGTGTGTCACATTGCCTCGTGCGTCGATAAGATCTCGCTTTGTATCGCACAGGCACCACGACATGTCTACAATCGCGCTCTCCCAAGATTTGTCGTAGTACAAGCATACACTAACTGGTTCACGTGACCTTGTGACGTCACGGTGCTGTTTGAATATCGCATGTCTTAAAAAAACTTTTACGCGCACTATTTCAGCGAGTAACGAAGTGATAGTTTATCAGAATTAAACAAACTGGAATGAAACATGGTTTACAGACACACAGGGGAAAATATAAAATGACGAGTGATATAATTCGTATTTTTTATGTAAAAGTCAACTTTTATAAAGGTTATGTTTAAATGAAATATTTATGATTAATTTATCGTTAGTATAGCTGTATATTGAAAAAATAATATTTTGAGGAAAGACAAATGGCTTTTTGAATTTGCATTGGTTGCTTAATCAGTACGTATTTGTAAACACAGAATGCTTATACATCATGCTCGTTCCAAAACCACGCTTACTTTTGCTTTCCTCAGCTGTTACTCTCAATTACTTTTCTCTTTCGGAGTAACGTTTTGGAAACAGCCCTGAGGATAGCTTAACGGACTCCCCAACTGATGAGAGGGTGCGTGTGAAAGCCAAGCAGCCGGACCAAGAGTGAAGTCCGGCCTCTCTGTCTCTCTCTCTCTCTCTCTCTCTCTCTCTCTCTCTCTGCGCTGTCCCGCACCGGTATTCCCTGTGGTATGCGCCGCAATAATTGAAGAGATAAAACCAAACAGGGATAACTGGAAATGCGCCGACAAGAACGTCGACAATAAAGTGTGCATAAGAGGGCCCGTAATTCCTTACAATTTACGCCCGGCCGCCTGGTGCCTGTTTTGCGTTTGTGACGCGCAGGAACAAGTGTGCGCTAATGGCGACAACTGCTACGCGCATCAAGCGATTCGTCGCCTCTATGCGCAACACACTGAACTGGCGTGACGTGTGCAGTAGCACAACGTATGAAAAAAAAAAAATATTTCATTAACCATAATCTTGTTTTCTGAGATTAAATTTATTATACCGTGATAACGGCGTGGCCTACTTTACGACCATACTATAAGAGACTGCAGAGGAAATTAATCCCGAAAACACTGTGGTCACCCGTAAATGCTTAATAATAGTAATAATAACAAAGTAAGATATATTTTTAGTGACTTTCCGAAGATGGTAGACCTCCCCCCTCCCCCCTCCTTTTCTGTCTCTTTCTTTCTGGCCCAGAACAGATTTTTCCATTCTCATTCGAAATTTCAGTTTGATAATAAGGCTTAAATATCTCTCCTAACAGTCATTCTTTTTTGAACCAATAAGAACCAGTTAATTAAATTTTGTCAATGGGCAGTCATTTCGTTTTAAAGCAGCGAAATGTTACGCGTATGTGTAGTACTCTAGATTTGGTGTTACGTTAGTTGTGTCCTAAGTAAGTGTACTTAAGTAATTACATCTTATTACCGCCCACCAGAATGCGTTTCACTTGTTTGAGGCCTAGATGCACGGGAACACTAGGGACGATACACGCATAAGGAATATTATCACCCGTACGCTCAAGACATTGAACTGGCAAGGTCGACAGCTCGCATCTATGAGACTTTCAAGGTGGTGGCTCTATCATCTTGTTGTAAAGACTGGGGGAAAATATATATATATATATATTATACAAGATAAAACTTAATTTTTCGTTGTGAAAGTGTTTCCCTCGTATCAGTTCAGGACTCCTAGATTTTTTGTATCGTATGACGGTAAACAAATTTACCCTTCCTATTAATACGAAAATAGTTGTGATAATTAATTTCAAAGATAACTGCAACATGCGAAAACACAATGAAGAGAGTCGTCACCGCGAAATATATTTCTGCACATGTTGTTTACATAAACAGTCGCATATCACGTGCAATGTGCTTGTTCTTCCAGAACAGTTTTCGTTTACGAATGCGTCTTATTTTAAAATGTTTTCTTAGTTGTTGTGGAAAAAGTGTAACCGATGTCATAAAATACAGGACGGAACAAGTCTGCATTTATTATTCTAAATTTAATTTTTACATTAATAGTTACCTATACAGTTTAAATTTAAAGTATAGTCCATTCACGGTTACTTGCAACTTTTCTGAAGCCCTGCTTAAAATCTACTTCCAGGATATTCCTCTGCCTCATACAAACAAAGCTTAGAAAATTACACCCGAGGGCCAACGAACCGCATTCGTGCGCGCTCAGTGCAATAATATTTTGCATAAGAACTATATCTTACTAGGCAATACCCACTCACCTATTTTCTTCCTGTCTTTATTCATATTAGTTATAAATGCAATACTATGATTTATAGATCAAATATAAGTAAAAGTAAAATATCAATTGTTACCAAAAATAAGATAATGTAATGTTAACACGTGTATAAAACGCTTTCGATACGTGACATATTTAAGAAGCAACCAAACACGTCATGCAGGGGGTGTTTATTCAAAGGTTTGATTTATAAAGTGTCTAGAAACCGCTCTTAGACTATACCATCAAATTCAATTACAAATGTTATGTGGTTGCGGTTGTGTCTGACGGACGCGGTGCAGCAGTCACGGAAATATTCGGGAACCCCTGGTCTAACACATACTGTACGATAATTCTCGTACATGTATGGAAACGTTCGTATACTTTCGAGAATCATCGTACGGAACATGGCTTCTCCATCTGGACCGTTATGTGGAGGAAGTTCTTCTGCAGAAACTCGCGCCATTTACTACCTGCTGCTGGTCAGGCGATGGTCGGCGGTAGGGCGGGAGATTGTTTGTCAGCGCAGGAGGATGACCTCCCTGAGGGGGCAAGGGCTTGCTGCTTCATTGTTGCGAGCCTGTCCCTTCAGTAAATAAGTCCTGCCCCTGCCCCGCTTCATAGTTGTAAACCTAGGGACATGGCATTCTGCGCCTACCCAGCTCTTTGTATTTTGTCAGTCCCCGTGCCTGATTCGCACGTAGGCCAAAAGCAACGCGAGGAGTGTTCCGTTGACTGCACTAACGCAACTGTAAGCTGTTCACGGTAAAGTGAGCCCTTTTTCAGGCCCTCTCAACAGGCATTAAACACTAATAAATATATTTCGTTGCAGCCTCCGACGTTAACTTTTGAGAGTAGTGCAATATACACACTGTGTTTATTAGTCACATTATATTAAAAAGGTGCAGAAAGATAGAAATTGTCTGAAAGGGAAAAATTTAGTAAAAAGTGCTCACTTTACCGTGAATAGCCAATACTAGAAAAGTTGTGCGATGTTATTCCGTCAATAAAATATATTCTTCAACGGAACAACAACCGTGCGACTGTTTTGCCTTTGCTAGAAGATAAAGTTGTTGACTGCACAGCATGTAACAAATGTCTCACACTTTAAGGGCGTTGGCCACGGAAACAATTTTTATATTATACAGATAATTTATTTCAGATCGCATGGATTTTAGTAAATGACATGTCAAAGTCAACATTTCACTGTTTTTGTAATGGACAAATAAAATAAACCAAACTATTTGAGAAATTTTAACAATGGTAACTGAAAAATCACATCTGAATTTATTTTAAGGTACGCTTTGCAAAAGTAATTTAACAAAAATTCAGGGACTACCACAAACCAAAAATATGCAAAAATTTCCTTATTTTCAGCAATTTTTTTTTAATACAAAATATATTTCCTTTCGCGTTTTTATAGACGCCTTGAAGTTGAACTTGGCATCTTCTTTCATTGCGAATTATCTCATTTTTCTTCGTAAGTTAGTGTCTATTATTTCTACATTTCTAAAACAGTAAAATGTTGACTTTGATATTTATTTACATGAGGAACGAGTGATCACTGATAATATATAAAAATTGAATATATTGTGGCACAAATATGAAATAACACATTTTTATGTAGCCAGTGTTCTTAACCGTACTTTGCGTGCTTCAATATTTTAACGTATACGTTGTATCTTAACGTAGCTTGACAATACTGAAAACCACACAAATACATCTCCAAGACACACCCCTATACCAAGGTTTCTTCTACTGCAGATTGTGAAGAAAGACAAGTGTTTGGCAACCAAAAATTTTCGCCACTAGGTAAGCGCTAGTGTCATGTGTGTACCAGATGTTCTATATTTTCTACGTTAAAAAAAAAGGATAATTGCAATAACCGTAAATCAAATATAATATAACATCGTAGCTCAGTAAAATATTTATCTTTTTTTATTTACGTAGCTTAAAATTTTAGTTAAAAGTTACGTTTTGGAACACTGCGCACCTAGTGGCGGAAATTTTCCCTATGCCAAACTCTCCCATAAGAAATCACATTTTGTTCCTAAATTGAGTAGAATAAACCATACCTGTACTAATTGTTAAGTGACAATGTTGAAAATATTTTAGCTTTAACCTAACTTGCGCCACGTCCCTGCCAGCGAATCTAGCCAACGTGACTTCAGCATACATAGCATTTGTGCTCCAGAACACACGCAGTTGATGCGTTAGATTGGCTGGAGATATAGACTCTTCATGGTAAAGTGAGCACTTTTGAGGCCCTAGCTACTTTTTTTTCCTATCAGCCATTTTTTATATTTCCACCACTTTTTAAAACAAATATTGCTATGAAAGTAATAAACACGTATATATTTCACTGGACTCGAAAGTTAACGTCTAAGGCAAGAATATGTAANTCCACCACTTTTTAAAACAAATATTGCTATGAAAGTAATAAACACGTATATATTTCACTGGACTCGAAAGTTAACGTGTAAGGCAAGAATATGTAAATATATATATATATATCCTATTATTCGAAATGAGATGGCTTTCAAAGTGCTCACTTTACCGTGAATAGCTTATAGAATGACGTATGACGTACACAGATGCACCACTAGACAGGTGACGGAACAACTTTTTTGCGCATTTTGTTCGTTGCAGAAGTAACGGAATACGCCCAAAATGTGGGGTTTTGTGCGCTCGCCAACTACGCAGTGACCAATTACCCGGTCAAAAATTCGACAACTTTTAAAACTTTCTCGGCTTCTACCAAATTTTGCTCGATATTTGACAATACGTTTTCTCCGGCCAGATTTTAACGCAACTAGGTTTATATTATAATTCCAATATTTTTTTTTTGAATAATAATAAAACTGCTGTTATAAAAAAGTAACATGAAAAAAAAACACACTTCACTATTTGAATACCTAAATTATTTTGATAGTTCAGTTGGCTAATATGGAGGCAATATAGGGAGCATGCGTGGAATATGAAAAATAGTCCATCCCAACTGTAGAGAGTAAGATATGCAGGTACAACCTTGCGTACGCAACTTTAGTCCAATCATGTTTACTTCCAACTTTTCTGAAGCATTGCTAAAGTTCTACTTCCTGGTTATGGCTATTCCCTCGCCATACGCAAAAAAAAACTTTAAAAAGTCTAGAAAATTATACCAAGGGGCAACGCATTGCATTCCTGCACACTCAGTTTAATAATATTTTGCACGAGAACTGTTCCTTACTAGGCCTCATTAGCACACGCATTTTCTCTCCGTTTTTATTCGTATTTGTTATAAATTAAACATCACAATTTTTAAGTAAAATATAAAGTTAGTTAACGTTCAATTTCACCAAAAATAAGAAACTTTCTTGTTAACAGGATTATAGAACGCTTGTGATAAATGACGTAGATATGAATCAAACGGACACGTCATACATGGGGTAATTTTTCAAAAGGTTTGATTAAAAAATTGTGGACACCGAATAGATTATAGTAGCTTATCACCTGTTAGATAGGTAAATTGAACTACCGTTTTCGTGTTCAGTCGGAAGCAGAGTTTACATACAGACACTGTAGTTCGTTCGTGATTCTGTAACACGTTTAGGGCCTCAGTANGTTCAGTCGGAAGCAGAGTTTACATACAGACACTGTAGTTCGTTCGTGATTCTGTAACACGTTTAGGGCCTCAGTAGTGTAACAGTCTGCTCTCTTTACACCGAGGCATAATGGGTTCGATTCCCAGGTCACTTCCTGACATCACCACTTAATACCACGTTACCGAAATTTAATATTGAGCAAGTCATATACAGCCCACTGATAAGAAAATTTTTATGATCACTGCCTAATCTAACATGTGATAAAATGACGAAAATTAATGTCAAATCAGCAGCTTAATTTGTTATCCATGTGCGAACGTAACTAAAGTGTGTGCGTGTTTAAAGTTGCCTTGTCATTTAAAAAATTCAAAAAATTATTCCTTCCCTGGTTTCAGTAACGGTATCATGAACGGTATGGTCGAACAAGGAAATTATTTATCATACATGCAAGCAGATACACTTGAGAGCCAAAAAAAAACTGGTATAGACGTGCGTATGCAAACAGAGGTATGGAACCAATCAGAGTAAAGCGATGCGGTTGGCAGCGCCTATATAAGACAACAAGCGTCTGGCAAAGTTACTAGATCGTTTACTGATGCTACAATGGCAGGTTATCAAGATTAAAGTGAGTTTTAACGTGGTGTTATAGCCGGCGCACGAGAGATTGGACATAGCATCTCCGAGGTAGCGATAAAATTTGGATTTTCGCGTACGACTATTTCACGAGTGCACCGTGAATATCGGGAATCCGGTAAAACCTCAAATCTTCGACATCGCTGCGGCCGGAAAAAGATCGTGATCGAACGGGACAAACGACGACTGACGAGAATCATTAAACGTGACAGACGTGCAACCCTTTCTCAAATTGGCGCTCATTTCAATGCTGGGGCATCAAAAATTGCCAGCGTGAGAACTATTCAACGGACCATCATTGATATGGGCTTTCGGAGCCAAATGCCCATTCGGTTACCGTTGTTGACTGCACGACACAAAGCTTTACGTCTCGCCTGGGCCCGCCAACACCGCCATTGGACTGTTGATGACTTGAAACACGTTTCCTGGTCTGACGAGTCTCGTTTCCAATTGTATCGAGTGCATGGACGTGTACGGGTATGGAGACATCCTCATGAATCCATGGACCCTGCATGTCAACAGGGGGACTGTTCAAGTTGGTGGAGGCTCTGTCATGGTATGGGGCGTGTGCAGTTGGCGTGAAATGGGACTCCTGATACGTCTAGATACACTCTGGGAGGTGACAGATACGTAAGCATCCTGTCCGATCACCTGCACCCATTCATGTCCATTGTGCATTCCGACAGACGTGGACAATTCCAGCAGGACAATGCGACACCCCACACGTCGAGAGTTGCTACCGAGTGGCTCCAGGAACACTTTTCTGACTTTAGACACTTCCATTGGCCACCTAAATCACCAGACATGAACATTATTGAGCATATATGGGATGCATTGCAACGTGTTGTTCAGAAGATATCTCCACCGCCTCGCACTCGTATGGATTTGTGGACTGCCCTGCAGGATTCATGGTGTGAATTGTCTCCTGCATACCTTCAGACATTAGTCGAGTCCATACCACGTCGTCTTGCGGCACTTCTGCGTGCTCGCGGGGGCCCTACACGACATAAGGCAGGTGTACCAGTTTTTTTTACTCTTCAGTGTAAGTCACAAATATGTGTACAGCTCAAGGACACACACAATACACTGCGAGAACCTGATGATCGTCGTAGTTACAGGATGGACGCGTGCAACCAACTTGAAATTACTGCACAGTTATTTTAAAATATCCCTTTTAATTCAATTGTTCTTTGTCCCGTAATTTCCCAAGCTGCGTTTTACCCAACGTGACTAAATTTGTTTTTTTAGTGGCTTTCCTCTCGCACGATGGATTCCTGCATTCTCCAGCAGGATTTATTTTAAAGCGTTGTCCTTCCTTGCACCCTGGAAGCCCAGCGCTGCTTAATTTCTACCCGGGTACAAAAGAAAAAGACAACCATTAAAGTTGAATGTGGCATTGTTATTTACTTGTCGGTCGTCCATATCGAGTATGGAAATGAAGGTGTATGAGGTGTATAGTAAAAGGAAGCCAGTGAGGGTGAGAGTTGTAGGAGACCGTTTACAATCGGTAACCACGAGGCCTCCACCCCTCATTACTACCCCCAACTGCGTCTGTTTGTCACTCCCCCTTCCACCTCGCACTCCTCACCCCCTCAATACTCCATCACCCACTGTCCAAATTAATTTGTATGATAATTAGATGCGCCCTATGTTGCGGCGACTGTCTGTCCTGGGACTAGGCGTAGATTGTGAGTTAAAAGTCGTTGGGCAGAAAAAGATAATTACTTTACATCAGAGCCAAACGAGGGATTGCTTGTACACATTAAAAATAATACTTCCCGCTGACTTTACAAAAAGAAGAAGATTCCATAACTTTTAATGATTTAATGAAATTCCAATTCTATTGATTTTTTTATATGCACTATTTAAAAAACTAAACAATGGGAAGCCAAAACGCGTTGTATTAATTCATTTTAAGTTTTGCTTAGCCTACTTGGCATGGTATAAACTTACGGTAAGCCAAGTTACCCCATACTGAGCTATGTCGCGCAGTGACAAGCCGTCGAGTAAACCACTGAACTCGCGTTAGAGAGGGCATGGGCTTGACTCCCGATCCGGCTCGATGTCAACGAGAAGTTAAGAAATACCTGCTACATACTCCTCATATTGCACTATTAAAAATATTAAAATGTTATGTTCATGAAATTATGTAAGTATATCTTGAGGTAGCTCAAAATTTAATTAAAATGTTAACGGTCTCATTGCCATTGAGTGAGTTAGTTTTTTTTTTCTCATTTGTTCGCCCCATAAACAATAAAACTTTGATGGTGGATTGCGAATTTGCCGAAGAGAGGAGTTTTAATTATGTTCGCTTGAAATTACCCCACTTGTAACAATGTTTATAAATCAATTTTTTTTATCGAACGTCTTAAACGGGTGCATACGTCAGCTGCAAACAGTTAATTAATACATAAAAGGAGTGGATCTTCTTGTCAAAAATTCCACTCGAAAAAGACGAAATAAATAGATTAAAACAATAAAAAACCGTCGTATTCCCTTGGAAGAAATTCATCCAATATAAAAAGAAATAAAATTAAAAAATTTAGAATGAAGTAAAATTTTGAACTAAAATTGATAAACGACTGTGTACATGTTCTATATAAATTCTAAAATAAAGTTTCCGCGTGCTTTTTTTATATTGACAATGTGGATCAGACTGACATTTCACTGGTGATACAAGCAGATTTCGGCTGCACCTTACCGACCATGTCTGAAACAGTTCAACGTGAAAGAGGGACGAAACGTTTGCTGCCTGCATTGGACCTCTCTAATGCGTCACGGTAATAAAAAAAACTTTATAATTCTTTTCCTTTCCACTGCTAAATTACTTGGGCTGTACATATGCATAAAGAACATTTTTATCTGAACACCAGTTGGAGACATTTCCGTGTCCCTACTAGCGGTTGTTCTTCCTAGTTAAGTGTCAGGAAAATAAAGGGTGCGAGTTTCGGCTCCTGTACAGGAGTGTCCACACTCGTGCTGGTACGATAGGCACGAGCCGCGGCCAGAGAATACTCGAGAATACAGAGGCGAAACTGCCGCTTATACCGCGAACTCCAACCACACACGACAGTGAAATTGGCACCACTGGCCAGCAAAATGTTGAAACTCCATTCTACAATCGGCGACCGGTGACCTACTTGCCAGCCGGCACCCCTGCCGATACGGAACTTTTCGCAGCTTGCGGTAGCCTATCAGACACAAGGTCGGTTCTCAGAGTGGAGTGGAGAGATGTGGGTGGCTCTCTAACATCGAGGTGTTGAGAGCCGATGAGGATGAAGCAAGTTGAGTACGGAGCAGTGCCAGAATGCAAGGACGGAGTATCCCGCAGAACGAACGCCGCCCTGAGAGGTGTGTTCGTGTGGTCGGTGGACGCAGGCAGCGGGCCGGCAGGTGTTTTCAGTGCGCGGGCGACCTCGGCGGGCAATCTGCGCGAGGCATCTTGGCCCAGCCACCGCGCGGGACGTCGTAAACACATTCCAATGCGGCGCGGGCGTATACGCCTCCGCCACCGGCGCAGCGTTGCCGGTCATGACGTGCGGCGATCTGTCGCGCGTCCATCTCGGCCCGCTGGAAGTGCGTGTCCCCTGTGTGCCCCGTAGCGTCGCTCTCCGGGCTCGTCCGCCAATCACTGTCCAGGGATGAACCTGCAGGGCCCTAGCGAGACTCGCATGGCAGAGCCAAACTCGCACGAGGCTGTACTGAGTTAAGGGGTCGCGGTGGCACTGCGGTTAGACTGCTCGCCTTCCCCCAAGGCAAACCGAGTTCAATCCCCGGCCGGGGATTATGCAGAGCGGTGCCGCCGGCCAACGGGGTTTTCTCGGGGATTTCCCGTTTCCCCCGCCCTTGCATTCCAGCGATGCTCCATCCTCACCTCATTTCACCCTCATTGGCCCCCAAGACCTCATTTTTAAGAGCCGCCCAAATCTCTCTCATCTAAACTGTACTGTATTAAAATAGTGATTTCTTCCACCAGAAGAAAAATTAACATTGTCATGGGCTTGATCACTTTGTTCTTGCGTTGATCAAGTGAGATCAAGTAAAACTTTAAATTGTTAGAAAAATTGATATTTTACAAAAAATGCTATTTCTTACACTTGAGTAAATTAAAACAAAAACATAAAGCAAAGTAAATAATTTCTTTATTCACAGATACTTGCCTAAAACTTTTAATTCAGCGTTAATATACATGAAACTATTTTCCCTCCGTCGTTACAACTTGACTGAGTGCATGCCAGCCACTGTGCAGTTTAAAATATATACATATAGGGGCAGAGACGTTTTTCAAAGGTCGATTTCAAATGTGCTTAGTTAACCATAGACACCTTACGCACACAGAGTGGGGCGGAATTCGACGGACTAACTTCATGAGTTAATTATTTATGTAAAGCAAGTGGGATTATACGTAAACTGAATATTAAGTGAGATGCAAACCCTTCAAAATTAAGAATATGTTGTTACAATTTCTCTCCAAATAATTGGGCTATACCAGGCTCGTTAAGGGATGGAGGTCTTAATTAAATAAAAGAGTTAATTATAGTTCCCTAATTTTATTTACAATAACTAAAATCAAAATTCTCTATACCAAAATTATCACAATAAATTGATAACACTTGCTGTTTACACTTAATCAATTCAATCAATATAGCATACAATTACCTCAAAGAAATTTAAGTAATTAAGTAATTATAAATCGGCACCAATGGGCAGTGAATAAAAAGCCTATTCAATTATTTTATAATTTATATATCCATAACGACAGTTCCAATATTTACAATAAAGTCCGTATTACATGTTCATTCAGTCCCATCTCAGTTAATTGCAGGACCTTCCAGTCCGCGATGTTCTAGAGTTCCCCGAGCGCCCTCACGCACAGTAGCCTTCACTCGTCGGGTTTCACGCCCTCTCGTCCGTTCACACTACGTACACCTCGTCCGCCGTAGCCTTGCAATCTCCCGTCGTCATCCGTCCTCTACACGTGGCTCGACTACCGCACTCAGCTAATCGACTTCCACAAGAAGACTGCCCACGGTCCAGCTGTGGCTTGTATTTATAGAGTTGCAGGCCATCTCCCAGAAATTTCTCTAATTGCCGCGTTGCGCCGAAGGTCCTAGTTCCCACAATATTGTTGCGTAACTTCTACACTCACCGGCTTCTCCAGCAGGGAGGAGGAGGGGCTGTGACGCCAGCCAGGTCTCGCTGCTGTCAAGCATTCCATGGCTGCCCCGGGGTGGGGGTGACGAGGCACCGAGCGGGTCTGTCTGAGGGAGAGGAGCGTCGAGCCCCCCCCCCTCACATATTCGGATCATGCATAACGGGAGGGAGCTCGCGGCCGGTGCGAGCTACAGCGCGTAACAGTACTTATGCAAATAATTTGAAACGAAGTGAGATAAGACAGTAATTCTCCGAACATTGTTTTATGTTATCGAGATCTTCAACCGAAGAGCAGAAACTCATTATTACCTCTCTTCGTAATGAAAATAACAGGTTTAGCAAACTTCTTTTTGCAGGCGACATTTATCCCGTCAGGAATTATGAACTTCTTATGCTGGTTAATTAAGCAATGTAACCTAATTGACGAGAATGGCCCTCTTGTTACAACTGCCTAGGACTCGCCGTTTTCCTGTAAAACGTACACAGAGCTGTGTCTGCGGTGATCATTGCCTAGCTCTTAGGCAATACTACATACACGCGTGTATGGTACGTTGCTGTGTCAACTCCAAAGACGATTGTGGAGGACATTTTTAACGCTTACTGTAAACATCACGCACCATACATTAATAATCTCGTAGTACTGAAGCTGCCTGTTTGTTTCTGGTGACATTCAATATGTGATTCCCTGCAGGAAGTGTTGGTTTGCTTCCGCTGAAAGTTTCGTGTGAGTTTTACACGAAAATGGAGGGTTCTGATGATTTCCAACGAGAAGGCCATTTTTTGTTGATTAGTTCATACTTCTTAAGAAACCAGTTTCAACCGTTCATAATTCCTGCCGGTAAAAAGAGGGTGCCTACCCCCGTTACGAGTGTTTTCTGTTAGGTTGAAGGTTCCGATGTTATAAAACAATGTTTGGAAAATCGTAGTTTAATATCACTTCGATTCCAATGTTTTTCGAAGATATATTTTAAAATTTAGATTTTTGAGGGCTCACATCTCCCATAATATTCAATTAAGTATGAAAGTGTCCTGTATATTTTTCATTTCATGTCGTATAAGAATTCACTCCACGAAGAGTGTTGGGTGAATTTCATNATGAAAGTGTCCTGTATATTTTTCATTTCATGTCGTATAAGAATTCACTCCACGAAGAGTGTTGGGTGAATTTCATACCACTTTGTGTATAATATGTATTTGTGTGTGTGTATAGGGAAATCTACTTCACGATTGTTCGTAACGTGGGGAACGTATTGTCGTTTACATGTAAGGTGGATTGAAGTGCATCAGGGTCTTCAGAGCCGATGAGGATGAAGTGAGTTGAGTAGAGAATAGCGCCGGAACGCAAGCGCGGGGGAAACGAGAGGTCTCCGAGAAAACCCGCCGACCCACGGCATCATCCGGCATGATTCTCACCCGCGATAATACGGGAGCAGCCCCGCCGGGAATCAAATACTGTTTGCTTTTGTGGGAGGTGAGCACTCTAGCCACTGCAACACCATGGCCCCTACATGCACGGTAAAAATAACTGCAAACCTACTTCAAGACTCACCTATATATATAAACAAAATTTCACGAATTTGTACGGTTTAATAACCGCATAAAGTGCGCAGAACCTTTCTATGGTTCATTCACGGTTACGTCACACATTTCTGAAGCCTTGCTTAAGTTATACTTCCATGATATTCCTCCTTCTCATGCAAACAAAGCTTAACCGAGTCTAAAGAATTACACCAAAGGGACAGCGCACCACATTCGTGCGCACCCTATTTAATAATATTTTGCATAAGAACTAGTTCTTACTAGACATTACCAACACACTATTTTATCCCGGTTTTTATAAGTATTAATAATTAATTTAATATTATAATTTATTTATAATATATAAGAAAAAATTATTTAACCCACAATAAGGTAATTTAACGTTAATACGAGTATACAACGGTTGAATTAACTGACATATTTATGAAACAACGAAACATGTCATACATGGGGTGATTTTTCAAAGGTTCGATTCAAAAAGTGCAAAGAAACCGCAAACAGAATATTTTCATCTCCTGAGCCCTACCTCAAAACAATTTAACTGTGTCATGATCGAAAGAAAGCTTTTAGGATTAATATTTAGGTAAAACAATGCCGAAGGCATTCTTTTTAAAGAAAAAGAAGAATAAAGCTGTAGAATTACAAAATACTTACGAAATGGAATTCCGTAACTTACGTAATAATGTAGCTTCGTGCAAAAGCATTATTATACACTGAAACCACCCTCTAAACCATGTTATCACAATAAATTAGAGAGGGTATATCTGCTTTACTGATACCCGACTATCGTGTTTTAGTTCGCGTGTTCAAACACCTGTCACGGTAAAATAATTTTTACAGTTTTACATTTGTTTGAGGCCCTTCAATAGTCTAGGTAATAACTCGAATTTAAAATAGGCGGAAAAGTATTGCTTGTATCACACTAAGCTACAAAATATTTTGTTCAAAATTTTGTTTTAGTGCACGAAAATAACTAGACACTTGTTTGTGTACTTGTTATTGGGTTTGTGAAGTTGAGGTTGAAAATGCATGTTTGTTTACTTTACCCATATCCATTGTTACCACACTGTAAAGCAGGACTGCCAAAATACAGTTGAACCGAAAGCCTAAAATGTGTGAATCTGTCGAGTAGAGGCCCCCGACCAGACGAAAAGCTCAACTTGACTGGTAAATAATATAAACATTTAGGCGANTGAATCTGTCGAGTAGAGGCCCCCGACCAGACGAAAAGCTCAACTTGACTGGTAAATAATATAAACATTTAGGCGATTATTCATTTTTTATTATTTTGATGTCAATGACGTAAATTGAGAATGGCTATAACCAAGAATTGTTATTTTTTTAAAATCTGAAACCCAAAAATCGATAAATGTTTTATAGTTAGTATCTTTCTCTACGTACCAAATAAAATAATGCTATCCTTAAAAGAGTGAAAGAGTGTTCAGTGCTACAAGAGTGCTCCATCTGGAAAGCCGCAGGCCGCTGGGTAATTGTCTAAGTAAAATAAAAAAATACAAAAAAATTGCAATTAAATGCATTGCAATGTTTATTGGACCTGTTTACGACTTCAGTTTTATGTTGGAACGCTGACCAGGCTTGAGAGGGAAGGATTTACAAACTAATCTTACCTGAACCTCCTGCGATATCAAAAGATTAGAAACTTGGGTACCGCCGACGTCGAAAGACGTGAGACCAAAAATTAGCGTTTCAACCGCAACAAGAAGAAAGTACATAAAACACCTATATGAGTGCTCAACTTACACTTTCAGCTAATACTGAGGTATTATATAGAACACAAACTTGACGGTAAAGTACAGCTCAAATAATGCACTACAGGCATATTTAATTTTGGAATCATCTACGCGACACCATGCATCGAAAAGTTATTATTGTTAACGGTAACGCTTGTATATGTGGAAACGCTTGTATATGCTCCTTAATTATTCAGCTCTCGTGAATGCTTATTTTTTGCAGAATGGTCCTACATAGGCAAGGATTAATCGCGCCATTTTACACAGCGGCTGTTTCGTAAATTTTTTAGTGAATAGATAGTCCAGTTTTGTGAACTATTGCCATAATAATATATTTTAAGTTTAGTGTTTAACAAACTCTGCCCTACAAATTTTTCCTTGTAGAAAAAAATATCGCACAAAAGTGGGCCGGGAAATCATGGCAACACCGCATCAGACTCGCCAGACACGGTCGGTCCCCAAGGCCACAACCTAGTTGAGTGTCATCCAGGAAAACAGTTCAACAACAGTCAACCGGAGTTTCACTGCGCAAGAGGCTAAAGGCTAAGAAGCCCCAGCGACTCGAATAGGAGAAACGTATCCTTACCGAAGATACCCGAAGTCTACGGTCTAACAACTTCGGAATTAAAAAAAAATGGTATGTTTAAACAATATCTTTACTACTAGCACTTTACATACATATTATATATTTAAAGGAGTTATCTAGTTTTTATTTCTAGATATTGTGAGGGCATGTGCTAAGCTTACACATATTTTTCTGATGGTCGTTGCTTGTGTGGCTTTCACTTCTAATAGTTCGTGAACGTGCATTTTTATAAATATTCGCATGAAATGATTTATAAAGTGGTATTTAACCTCCATGATTATGATTTATATTACCCCAAATGCTTTTATGCAGGAAACGACGCAAACAATAATATTGCACAGAAAACGTTGGCAAGTCGTAAAATAAAAATAAAATACAAGGCTAGCGACGTAATGTGTTTTGCCTGCCAACATAAGAAAGTGCACATTTGTAGTTTATTCTTTGTTCTAACTTTGGCAGTTCCGTAGAACCTACTTCAGAAAACAAATGAATAGTCTAGGTTCTCTCGTTATACCGTTGAGTTGCAACTGTTCCTTTTATGCTTTTTGCTATAATTGATTTCGTAGGCTTCCAAGAAATATTCCTCTTGGTAGCTCTTATCAAACAAACACAAATACAAACATGCTATCTCGCTTTACCTGCGAGAGTAAGTACAGGAAAAACGAGAAAAATAATGCACTTGTCATGTAGAGTGCCTGCAATAAGCCCGAAGATCTCTGTGATGACAAATGGGCGAATTATCGAAACAAAGCGATAAGCAAGAATTTTCTTTCACTCTGAAACATTAGTAGCGCTCTACTGGCACAGAGTACCTAAGAATACAGAGGTGAAACAACCGCTCAGAATGTGAACTCCAACCACACACGCCAGCACAGTGGCGTCACTGACCAGCAACTTGCCGGAACTCTGTCCATCAATCAGCACCTGGGGCCATTCTCTAAACTGAGCTTGCTTAAAGACAGTCAATGTGATCGTCTTTATCATAAAGGCGGCCATAACGATGGTTACTCGTAGGTCTCTTTATGTTGTATTCTGTAAGCCATATATTTATTTATATCTTTGTGTAAAGATGTACACTGAAGAGCCAAAAAAACTGGCACACCTGCCTAATATCGTGTAGGGCCCACGCCAGCATGCAGAAGTGCCGCAAGACGACGTGGCAACCTGAGCTGATTACAGACTTACATACGTCCTCCGTTAAGTGTGGTACAATCCTGCAGGGCAGTCCACAAATCCACAGGAGCGCGAGTCGGTGGAGATCTCTTCTGAACAACACGTTGCAAGGCAACCCAGATATGCTCAATAATGTTCGTGTCTGGTGGTTTAGGTGGTCAATGGAAGTGTTTAGAGTCAGAAAAGTGTTCCTGGAGTCACTCGGTAGCAACTCTCGACGTGTGGGGTGTCGTATTGTCCTGCTGGAACTATCCACGTCCGTCGGAATGCACAATGGACATTAATGGGTGCAGGTGATCGGACAGGATGCTTGCGTATATACGTTATAACAGAATGTATTGTCACACGCTGTGTTATTATAGTGAAGTTTTAACTAAAGTAAAATTTATTTCTTAATACAATTCCGAATTATATTTCTCAAATAAATTTACTTATTTCTATGGAGACAAGATTTCAGGTGGTACCAGTTCATTTTGAGCATCATGAGATAGCAGCACTGTCCCGCTGCCGAATCTGTCACTTCGTAGTTACGTTAAAGCAAAATTATCACTAGCGAATTATAAAATGTACTCATTAAATATATTCCAGACATAGTTTATTTGTGCGGAAATATAACATAATATTACATTTCTCATATTTGGGACAATTTAAAACATGTTCTTTTCTGTAAGACGTATTTGGAGAATAAACCTCGATACGTCGGCNTTCTCATATTTGGGACAATTTAAAACATGTTCTTTTCTGTAAGACGTATTTGGAGAATAAACCTCGATACGTCGGCTATTTCATTCCACTTTCGTTCATAAAGACACCTTGTTGCCCGGTCTATATATATATATATGTAAAGAAAGTCACAAGGCATTAGAAAGACCATCATGGATACATATTGAGTTACAGAATACCATTTCGCCTCGTAAAGATAGTTAAGCGGTAAATGTATTAATAGAAAGACAGTAAAAAGTTAGAGAATAGGGTCCCTGGTAACTTGACTCGCCAGCCAGAGAGTTGGTCAACAGGGGAGAGAGTGGAATGGGAAAATACCGAATGTAGAAAAGCTGCAACAACTCAAGAACATTAAGGAAGATGATATTCATGCTTTGTCGTGCTGAAAATTGTAATGCACTTCCTTAAGTCGAATTTCTGGTGGAAAATCTATAATAATAATTCAACAGGGACTGACCCCCCTTAACATCGATGTCTTGAGAGCCGATAAGGGTGTAAGGAGGTGGGTATGGAGCAGCGCCAGAATGCAAACCGGGGGAAAGGGGAGATCCCCGAGAAAACCTGCTGACTAGCAACATCGTCCGGCACGATTCCCGCACGTAAAAATCTGGGAGCGACCCTGCAGAGAATCAAACCCGGTTCGCGTAAGTGGGAGGCGAGTGACAACAGGGGACTTTTTCGCAGAACGAGGTGACCCATCTGACGAACCAAAGCCAATCCCAGAACCTCGCGCAGCCAATGATACGCCCGCATCAAAGAAACAACTACACCATCGCCATCTACAGAGGCTGGGGAGGAGCCAATTAGCAGTTGATAGTGGCATGGTGGTACATAGGAGTGTTATAGGGATGCATGTTATTTAACGTAACAGTTATAATTAACTGTTAGTACCACGTTCCATTGTTTATACCGTTATTTTCGGAACGTCTTGGAATGCCTCCCTTAAACCTACGCTTGACTACTGCGCATGCGTAAAAGTTATTCTTTGGAACTTCTGGCTTGTAGCTGTTCTACTTCACCCACCACGCCTGGCAATTAAACACTACGCATGCGTAAGAGTTATTTTCGAACGTCTCGGCCTGAAGCTGTGCGCATGCGTAAAAGTTAATTTTTGGAACGCCTCTCGGCTTGCAACAATGCGCATGCGCAAACGGTGGGACGTCAAGCTTCGAAATATTGAACAAAATAATAATTATTTCCTGAAACGTTTTTCTAATTTCGGGACAGGGGAGAAATGTTCAACAGTAACCTCTTTCAAAAATAACATGTTACTGGAAAGTTGGAAATTCGTTAGACGAAAGTAACTGGTTGGTCCATCCCTGGACTGTGAGGTCTGTAAAGGAAATCGCGAATTTATCAGGTGTCTCTTCCTGTTCTGTGGCTAGACTAATGTGGGCTGTTGGGAGTTAAGTTTGTGTGGGTGGATTGTGATTANTCATGGCGTGGGTGGTCCTTGTGTGATAGTGTGATAAGGCAGCATTTCGGCTCAGCCTTATCCCGCCTACCTGTCTGCCCCCAGGAAGGTTTTTGTTTCAGCCAGCAAGATTCTTCTTTGCTTGTGTGGCCTAACGAACGTGCACATGATCTAAGAAAACACTTTCTTGGCTTAGAATGTTTTAAAATGCAACAGAACTGTTTTGCGCATCTAGTGAAATATACCTCTTTGTTGACAAAATAATGTATTTGAATAAATGCAAATTTTTTAAAATCCTGTATTATGAAATATACTGTTGGCTGAAACAATACTCTCTCACATTATCTACTCATCAACTTTGCCTTCCACTTATGCAGCATATTTTACCCTCGTGATGTGTGTACGCTACACTCAGGTACAACTCACAAATTTACTTGGTGCAGTGGTGACTTTTGAAAGGGAGGAATTGGTATGTGAAGAGATTTTGGGGGGCTCTTAAAAGCGAGGTCTTAAAGAGCCGATGAGGGTGATTGAGGTGAGTATGGAGCAGCGCTGGGGAATGAAAGGTCGCGGGGAAACGAGAGATCCCGGAGTAAACCCGTCCGGCACGATTCCCGCATGCTAAAATCCGGGAGTTACCCGGCAGGGGATTGAACCCGGGAGGCGAGCAGGCTAACCGCTCAGCCACCGCGACCCCGAAAAGGGAGAAGGAGAAATTGAACTGTAAGACTCCTCCCACTCCCAAGTCCGTGCAAAGAAACTATTTGATTTTTAGTTTAGTTTGTAAACAATTTTTGTACAGATCTTATTTATCTTCATTAATTTGTACGCGATGAAAGCATACTTAAACAGGAAACAAGTATCCTACATGCGACCGTCCTGAGATGAATAATGTCAAAGATTTTCACGCATTCTAATTTCGTATGACGAAGATATTCCGTTTTATTTTGTAACTTGAATTTAAATAATACCACGATGCTTGGATCTTATTAGCATTACAAGTTGACTCGACACTTCTCTCACCTATGACTTACAGGCTGCATGCGGGGTCAACACAAAGTCGTACTCGGGTTTAATTTACGCACACTTACGTTTATTTGGTAAACACAGGTCACTGTTACACATACGAGACCTATCCCCTTTTCCTATCTGTCTGAACTGCTGGGTTAATTCTAACGCGTTCTACAGACGTTCTGGCGAAAGGCTTGTGTTGGGGGGGAAGGTTCTTGGCGGGTTGCTGTGTTTACCTCTGTGTTGGCTGTGGTGCGTTGTCCTCTCTCCCTTTCTCTCTCTCTCTCTCTCTCTCGGGTTGGTGTCCTGGTGTATCTCTTCGGCTTCTGGCGGGAAGTCCGGGCTCGTATCCCGGGATGTGTAGTCTCTCGCTCTCTGGTTCCACCTCCACTCGCGTCCCGTCCCTCTCCCGATCATAACTCGTACATCACTGCCTGGTACTCGCTTTGTCTTCCCTATATATAGTTTTCTCGTGGTACTTCCCCTGAAGCCCGGTGGTTTCCCTAATTCTGCGGGGGAGATGAGGAAGGGGGGGTGGGCGCGTGCTGTGCTTCCCCGGCTCGGGGGGGTTCCTTTGCTCGTTACTGTCCTCGGGGTGAGAGGTGGTGGGTGTGGCGTCCTCGGGGAACCCTAGGGTCATTACCTCAGGTTTCTCCCCTGCGCGGGTATCTAGCGTCGTGACTAATCTAAGTATGAGCGATTCGCGTCAATCCCCTCCCGTCAGTGCGATGTTAGCATACCCGCGCTAAATTGACTAGGGGTTGCTCTTCTGTGTGGCTTCCTCTCTGTGCGCTCATCCCCCGCGAGCGCTGCGCGTATCCGCAGCTAGCGGCGGCTCACCTCGTCCCTTCTTCCCCTCTTCCTGTACAAACAGTCTAACGGTGGGCTCAGCTGTTTGCCTTCCCTCCCCCTCTTGACAGTCCTTCTACCTGTTCAGTGACACGCGTTCCGGGATTTCCTTGGGCTCTGCGGTTCACACATTGGCTGAAAGCCTGGTTCTTACAAAATTTTACATGACAAACAGACTCGCAGGCCATTCAAACACTGGGGAAGTCGGCGTCTAAATTCCTAAGTCTATTGGGGACGGTCTCTGAATCTTTATAATTAGTTTACATTTTTCTTTAAATCTCCAAATTTACAATTAAATTTTAATTACATAAAATTTACATACAATTACAACATTTACGTATTACTGCAATACACTGGCTCCAGTTACAAAACACTTACACTTAAGGCTGGAAACTATTTCCAACTACTTAGTTGTCGCTCGTCCGAGCGGACTGACACTGGCCTAATTTATCTACCACACTCCACGTAATTCTTGCGTATTACCTTGCTGTTTTGCCACCCCGTCCGGGGCTTTCTTAAACAGTGGCTCACAAGTTTGCTTCGCAAACGCCGGTAATCGCCAGTTGCTAACGGTACATGCGGGGTTCATCATCCGTCACAGGCCTTTCAAGAAAAACAGACACTCTTAACCTAGTTAAAAATAAATTGACACTTTACCCTTACAACAATCACGAAACAAATTTACAACTACTTTAAATTACATTCCATTGACAGGTAATTACAACAAATTTAATATATTACGACACAAATTTATAATTAGTTGGCGGAAGGCCTTAAATTTTATACAGAGCACATTTTTCGGCATCAGGCCGTCTTGGCACTAGGACGTCCGGCGTGTTTTTTTTTCTTTTTACACACGTCACTTTACACCCGGGTCGGTGGGTGGGAGGGTCCGCCCCTCCTAGTTCTCTCAGCGGGCGACATGTGGTAAACAAACTTACCCCATGTCACACAGAGTCTGTTGGTATTGATTAGGGGCGCTTCGCTCCTCCCGTCCCTGGTTGGCTGCGATCTCTCCGGACTGCATGCGGGCTCTCCTCCTCGGGTTGGCTGTGGTCCCCCGGTACTGCCTCGTCCCTCGGAGACTTGTCAGGGTTCGATTCCCTGACGGAGTGTCGCCTGTATGCGCGACACCTTCTGTAGAGGTCGGGTCTCTCGCCGTCCCGACAGCTTCGCCAAGGTTGGACCCTTGTAGGTTGGTTGACCTCTGCCTGGGTAGGGGCCTCTCCGCCTCCCACCCGCACTGGGACCTGGGCATCGTGGGGGGGGGGGGGAGGCCTATGCTGTCATCCCCTCCTTCAGACACCCTGGCGCCATCCCCCGGCGGTTGCAGTCTCCCGTCGACGGGTGTGCCGCTTGGCACCAGTACCTCCTCGCCTCCCGAGTCCGGTCTCGAATTCGAAGCTCTGCTGGTGTGGGCGCGTATGTGGCGTCCTGGGGTGGCCACACACGTGCTACTCGCCTCGTCCTCCTCCTGCACTTCCTTGCTTCTACGCGCGTGATCGCCATTTCTCCTCTCTTCCTGTTTTCTCTCTTCAACTTCCTCTGCTTTTTCCGCGTCTACCTCCTGCCTTCGTCCGCCCTCGCGCTGTCGCTTTTCTCGTCCTTCTTCACCCTGCCNCATTACCTCAGGTTGCTCCCCTGCGCGGGTATCTAGCGTCGTGACTAATCTAAGTATGAGCGATTCGCGTCAAAGTATGCAACTATGTCGTTCAATATGACGTATTTTCCTTTGAAAACTTGTGTCTGTTGGTTCTCTTTGTATAGAATAAAATCACTTTTTACGAACTATAAGAAGAACACGACACAAAAATAATTATTTTTGGGTTGATATTTATTTTGCATAAATATTATTAAATCTTGTTTTACTTCAATGAATAAAAAGGGAATATTTTGTTCGAAAATTGTTCTAGTCTTCCTGCCTGTCCCCCTCCTCCAGGACAGCACGTTCGGATCTTCCATTGCTTGTTTACATGTTAAAATCCGATCGTGCGTTTTTAGGTATGAACATTCCTGCACATAATATTTTATAGATGCATAGAGACTTGCAACACACATTCATCTTTATTACTATGCTTGTTCTACCTTTTCAGTTTTTTATACCTTGGAAAAAAGAGAACGCTAGTTCAGATATGTATATTTGTTAGCTAATATATCCGTAAGCAGATGTCATTCGAAAATTGCACAACCGAAGCTCCGCGTATAATGTTTCTGTCTGGACAGAAGGCAGTTTCCATGCGGTTGGGTAAAATAGACGTGTTGTGTTGGTGGTTTTTTGACAGTCAGTCCGAACTTGGATAAAGGTTTACACTGGATTGAGTGACCATATAATTCGCAATCATTTCTGTTCTGGGTAGTGTTCACGCACACTTGTGTCCAAGGACCAGAGTTTGCAACGATGCTTTTTATATTCACGCCGATCACCTGTGATTATTTGGAAAACATAAGGGAATATTGTTTAATACAAACAGATTTCTTAGAAAATTCGAAGTCTGATTTAGTTTTGTAGGCCACGCAAAGAAATTTAAACGGACAGGAGTGCCTCAACTGACACGACGAACGTCCAGTGCTTACGAATACTACCGAGGAGAACCATTATTATCGTGGGATAGATGGCTTATCTTTAGGCGGGAGCAATACCGCAGACTAGATAAGAACGCAGAATACGAAATAGTGTAGCGGTTCGTTTGACGTGGACGAACCTATTCTACGATTAACTGCGCTAGGCTCCGTGCAGGAACGAGCCTTTTGCCTGATCGGCCACTGCAAGCTGCGAAATTTTTCCTATTGGCTGGGATGCCGACTGGCGAGTTTATTTCAAGTCGCTGATTGGCGTTCGGCGCTCCAATGTTTTTATGATCAGTGACACCGTTTTGCTGGCGTGTGCGCCTGTTCGTGGTTGAAGGACCTGTTACACCTCTTTATTCTAAAGAACGCTGTGACACAAACCTTAGATCTCGAATATGTTGAATTTCTCGTGTAGGTTTTTTTTCCTGTAAAGTGTTTGGAAATTTATGGCACGACACCGTGTGAACAACGGTTCCCCGAACTTTCGCAAGTTTTTAAAGCTTCTCTATATTTTACTCATTTATAATTGTTTGTAATTACAATCTAGAAGAAACGAACATTGTACTGACCACTACCAAGTTGATAACCAGCAAACATTCATAACCGACTTCAGGAAAAGTGCTTTTGATGCCCTACGTCTGGAGACAGTGGATCTATTATTTTCAGAAAGGCGTATCACGCTACAGCTGTGATACTTTCTTCAACGGTCGTTTATGTTATCGCAAGAATCGCAATATTCCTTTACCAGAGTAGCGAGATTCTGATTGGCCAAGTTACATGGCGAAAGTAGCATGAGACCTATATTAAAAATCAATAATGAGAACAAAAAAGATAAAGTATATACATAGTTCTCGCCCATCTTTTCCAGCGATAAATCGAAGTCTTCACTTGGCCCCGTAGATTAGTTAAACGTAAAATAAATCTGTATTTCATGTTGTTGCGCAGTCAAAGACGGAATGTTATCAATCTCCTTTAATATGAAAAAAAAAAAGTATTAAATTACTAGAAATGAAGGTGCATGTTAGTTTTTTTTGTAGGAGAAATAAACTGTAAAGCTTCTTATATTATCAGAATATTTTTTTCTGGTATATGCTAAGTCCATAACACGTACCTTCCACACGAGCTGATAAAAAAAAAATCACATGTCATTGTGCGAGAGGGGAAGAATAAATGCAAATCCTTACGAGAGAAGTGTGGAAATAAATCTGTGGTGGGGGATGAGCGGAAATATGCGGGAATTACGGATTTACGGTTACAGCAACAGCAAGAGGTGTTACTGCGGTTTCAGTGTGCGACAGAAATCATGACGGATAGTACACCGCGGCGTGACAACGGGGCGTTGGAGGTGTGGAAATCCTTAGCCTTCGTCCGTTCATTAAAAGCTTACGCAAACTTCTCTGCCGGCAAGAAGGCGCGGGTTAGCGGCAGGTGATGTTCCAGGCTGAGAAGAAAATATGAATACAATGAATAAGAGGGAGAGGGATGAAGAGAGACGACAGCTAAAGGCCCTTTCACACGATCAAAATTTCTCCAAATTACTTTAAAGTGTTTATTGAATTCAATACATTGAATGCTATAAACATAATAGAAACGTCATCATCGCGGCCATTTTCTCTTTCAATTTCTTGAATGTCTCGTTTGCCTTCAAGATTTTCGTTTAAAACATGTTCTATATTTTCTTGAATCTAAATTTTCAATTCCTTTAGCACGGCTTTTCTGGCAGTTTTAATGGAAGTTATATCATGATAAGAGAGATGTGTGTGCACATTTTAAGTTTTCACAAAATAGAAATGCGTATCTTTTAAAAATAAAATATACTATAAAAAATGTTATTGGGGTTAATTAAACCAATTATTTTCGTGTCGTGCATGAGTCGTGGATACTTCCAAAAATTTACTTTTGGTATTTTTTTTAACGGGTTTCATTAAAACGTTTGTGATGATTTTTCATGTAGAAACTTGAAATCTTATTGAATGCAATTCATTGAAAGGCAAATTAAGTAATTTTTTAGCTCAATAAATTGAATTCAAGTAGTTGAATTCAATAACTATTTCATGGTGTGAAATGGCCTCGACTGCAGAAGGCTTAAATACCAAGCGCAAAGCACGAACGAACTCCGACCGCATGCGGGAAGGGGCGGGACCTGCCAGAAGGACAGCCCAGTCAACAGATAAACTCTGAAATCACACAGCTGTCAATGAGACAGCTGTATCCACCTCTGCAGCGACGCCATTTCCGTTGTTTTCTGTATGCCCACGTACCTGCAGCCTGTTGATTCCGCGCCGCACCACATCCCGGGCAGTACAGCGTTGTGTAGTCCGGACGTACTTTCACTGTTTACGCGTATCTCAGCAAGTAAATATCCTGGAAATAACACTTTTTGCAAGGAAAGATTAAAAAAAAACCCTTTTATCTAAGCCTGTACAGTTTTGTTATTGTAATATTAAGTATATCACAAAAGAAAAATAATCGCAAAAATAATTTTCAAAAAATCGCATTTTTATAGATTTCCTGCGCAGTTACCTTACTAGGGAGGAGAAAAATGAAACTCTACGGTTGTCGCATGTAATAAAAAAAAACTGTTACAGATCTGATTCGCACAGGAAAGCGTAACATCGGAAGCACTGTACGCGGGTTCAGAGTCTCGCGCTTGCCCGTAGGAGCGACTGGTCGCTGGACGCGCGTGCTAATGTCGCCNATATGGCATCACTGGCCTAGGGCGCCGGCAGCCCAACCGTTAACACTGTAGAATTTTTCCGTCAAATTGCTTCCAATAAGTTTGTTTAAATAAAGTTGGACAGTTATGACATCATTGAAACGCTATAAACGCTGCCATATTTGTCTGAGAAAGTTGGATGGCTTCAGTTTCCATCGAAAATTTGAAGATTGGACCGGTTCTCTAGAATTTCTTTGATGTTTGACGGTCTTAGCCAATCAGAATCGGTGCACGACAAAAACGGACTTCTAGAAACTTTAAAATAACGAACAGTTGTTAGAAACAAAGAAGGCTCTGAAGATAATTAATTTATGTAGAAGCTGTCTGGGCATGAATGCTATTTTAAGTGAGTATTGCACACAATATTACGAAATCAGAGGCATTAAATTTCATTATGAAGAAAAAAAATCTCTGATAAATAAAATTTGAATTTCGTAGAAAGCTAAAATAAATTACAACATTACTTTCATTGTTTCCTGTAATGGACTGCATGGAAAACGAAGGTAATTTCTCATTATGGAAATAATTTTTAAAAATAATTCAAATTAGATTCTTTATTATAAAAAAGTTGACGTTGCGACACATTTTCATACACATTCAAGATTATTTAATAAAATTTGCTGGATGGAAAACTTTGATGGCCGTATTTTTATCTTCAAGTTTCATTGTCGAATGTAGCTGAAGGCGAAAATTTGACAGTGTGACAGGGNTTTGATGGCCGTATTTTTATCTTCAAGTTTCATTGTCGAATGTAGCTGAAGGCGAAAATTTGACAGTGTGACAGGGACTTTGGGGAAACTTTTGCAGCCAGCAGAGGCCAATGAGATGCAAGGCCCTCTCCCAGAGCCTCGCGGAGACAATATGCTAAAACGAAAGGAGCCGTTATGCCATGTCGCTCCTGCATACGCACCTACTCGTGTGTGTTGGTCTCGACCGCACCTCGAGGGCAGGATCGACGTGCAGACTTGCATTCACGTGGTCGACCATGTCGCGGTGCTGCGCTGACGAGCCGGGCAGAAAAAAGTGGTGGTGAGTCGCGTCGTGGTAAGGCTACTTCTACTTTTTGGCAAACAAATATTTTCGCCACTAGGTGAGCGCTAGTGTTGCACGTTTACCAGTTTTTTCCTCTATTTTCTAAGTTAAAAAACAGGGTACTTGCAATAAAAATATATTACATATAAAATAACTTCGTAACTAAGTAAAATCTTTCTCTTTTATAAGTCACGTAAACTGAAATTTTATTTAAAAGTGGCCTCTTTGGAACGCTCCCCATGCCAAACTCTCCCATAATAAAACTGGTTTTCCTAACCTGAGTAGAATCAACCTTAGTCGCGGGGAGGCAGAGCGCCGCCGTGATTGGCAGTGGGCGGCGTCACCGACACAGACCCGCAGGAATGCGCTAGTCACCGCGCGCCTCGGGGTCCGTCGCGGGCGACAAACACCTTGTTGCCCGACCGGCAACTGGAGCGCGCCCGCCGCCGCGCCGTCAATAACATCCGACTATCGACTTCCGCGCACCTCCTATCGATACTCTCCGTTGTTGGTGCCATGACTGAAGGTATAGGCTGTTCACGATAACCTGAGCACTTTGTGAAAGCCCTGCTTAAGCTCTACTTGTATGCACATTCTGTATTCTTCCGCCGTATGTAAAATTAACATTGTCATGGACCTGGTTACTTTATTCATGCGTTAGTAAAGTAAAACGATAAAGTTACTAGAAAAGTAAATAGTTTACAAATTTGCTTATTCTTATACTTCTTATTTGCATTAAAGATACTGAAAGCAAAAATAAATATCAGGATTCACAAATGTTTCCTTATCAATTTTAGTGCGAAATTAAGACATGGAACTACTTTCTCTCCGACGCAACGTTACCAACTTTACTGGGAGCATGCCAATCAGTTTACGTATTAAAATATATACATGTATGCCGGTGACATTTTTCAAAGGTTGATTTCTAAAGTGCTCAGATAGCCATGCACAGCCTATAGTTTTGTGCAAGAAATATTGCCTAGATTCGGTTCACAATTCAGCACTGAAGAACTGAACTGAGACTTGTACTTACGACCCGATAAGGACACGGAAAATTCGTTTAGTGGTTTACGATTGATATAGCAACTCTAAGTCTAGCTAATTAGAATCGTAGGAAACAAAAGCAGCCGATAGGGTAAGGAAAAATGGACGTTGCAAACGATTATTTATATTATACGGAATTATTTATAGATACTGCTTGTGTAATCGTCTTGGAAAAAAACTCGCAATATTTTATAATAAAAAGGAGACTCATGCGGCAGCTTTGGGCAGTGAAGCCAATAAATAAGTTGAAAAAAGGGTTTAAGATCCTCTTTCGGGAACTAAAACATGGCAAAATAATATTGTATTCAGATTTAATAGTTCATTGCATACGGTTTCACGACACGACATAACCTAAATCCAACGCATAATTACATTTTCCAGTTAACATAGCCGTCGCTGCGCTCTGCTTATATATTTCATCTTGACTTGAACATGATGTACAATATAACCATATCGAAAGTCAAGCCAAGATCGCACACCACCCGTGTCATTACCACCGAGACTTAACCCGTGTACGGCCCTCGCACTGCAGTCATGAACAAATAAATACCTTTGAACACAATTAGTCATATTATATGCAAACGGCTTGCTGCGNAACAAATAAATACCTTTGAACACAATTAGTCATATTATATGCAAACGGCTTGCTGCGACTCTTAGGTCAATTGTAAATCCATCCTTCGCCTCAGTTCATGACAAAAACATTTATGCCACGCAATGAACGTGTGCATATCAACATATCAGAGTGGAAGCACCGTAGGTATTCTTCACGACGCTGTTCATGGTCATCGTGTACGTGTCGTGCAGGAAGTACCCTTGACGCATGGACGTGTAAGAAATTGCTATATTTAATTTCGTTTCGTGTGCACAAGGCCTTCAAGAACTACTGAAAAAATTAAGAAGAGTGAGAAGTAATTACTTGCACCTCATTTACACTGAAGAGCCATAAAAACTGGTATAAGCGTGGGTATGCAAATAACAGAGGTATGGAAACAATCAGAGTTACGCGATGCGGTCGGCAGCTAGACCGGTTACTGCTGCTACAATGGCATGTTATCAAGATTTGAGTGAGTTTGAACGTGGTGTTGTAGCCGGCGCACGAGAGATGGGACATAGCATCTCTGAGGTAGCGATAACATTTGGATGTTCGCGTACGAACATTTCACGAGTGTACCGTGATTATCGGGAATCAGGTAAAACATCAGATCTTCGACATCGCTGCGGCCGGAAAAAGATCGTGAACGAACGGGACAAACGACGACTGACGAGAATCATTAAACGTGACAGACGTGCAACCCTTTCTCAAATTGGCGCAGATTGGATTTGTTGACTGCCCTGCAGGACTCATGGTGTGAATTACCTCCTGCATACCTTCAGACATTAGTCGAGTCCATGCCACGTCGTCTTGCGGCACTTCTGCGTGCTCG
>NQII01004721.1:144626-241599 GCA_002778355.1 Clitarchus hookeri | reverse complement strand
GGAAAAATGCCTTCCAGCGTATTACAAAGGGGAAGGGGATTTATCACGAAAAAATTTGATTGATTGTCTGGTTTCAATACATTGAGTACATCTTCAAAGGTTTATTTCCGCTCCTGACTGCCATCCCATCTGTGGGAAGCTAGTTTCCCGTTAGACAGAGGCGATTATGATCGTGATGCTTTGCTCATGAAAGTTTGTGTCAGCTGGGCCTTGTCTGAAATATATCACCATATTACAATGGCATGAAGTGGCCAACGCATTTTGAAACATGTGCTGACCCAGAATATGTTCGCGATATACCACCATTTATAATCACCATATTTCTTTCCGTTATGTAGGTTATTGATAACTGAATAAACCCAGTGTCAATAATTAATGTCAAAACTGTAATCACAATTCGAAACAATAAATAAAAGACTTAATTGATCGTTGCGGTAGATAATCTAGTCTGACCTTGACCATAAGAAAGCGGGTGATCTGTCATGCCTGTCTCTTGTTCAGAATCGGATTTTGCAATATCAAGATACAGACGGCGTTAAGTTTTGTTCTCGTCTCTACTTTGGAGCATCCACATTCACTTAGTGTTCACTAGGGCGTTCGTCCTCTTGCAGACCAAAAGGATTTGATTTTAAATAATANGAGCATCCACATTCACTTAGTGTTCACTAGGGCGTTCGTCCTCTTGCAGACCAAAAGGATTTGATTTTAAATAATAATGTTTGCCTAAATGTTAGTTTAGAAGTTGGTGTTATACTCGTATGTAGGGGCAGTGATATTTCACGAAAATATTTCGAGGCAAGAAACAGCTTCTTTGAGTGGCTAAAAAATGTTCTGGGCCGTGTTAACTGTTTGCGCACGAATCACGAAGGTTCAGTGTCGGAGTTGCTTAGTCCTTAGTGGCTTGGTCAAAGACGGACACGGCACCAGCAGCCAATGGAGGTATAACAACAGCTGTGGTGTGTATATAGTATTGAAGTCTACTGTGTGCTCCGATTGTTATGTGAAAAGTCACTGGCTCTAGTTGTATGGTATTTAAATGTTATCCGAACTAGATAAAACTGCTTAACTGTGCTTATCCCTAGATCTCAGCGCCATTGTAGTGCCACAGCGATAAGATATGATTCTCCGCGACGGACTCGAGTCAGGATCACCTTCGCGATCCCACGCCAAACGTTGCGCGTGGCACAGAACACTTACGAATACAAAGATCAAACAGCAGCTTATACGGCGACGTCCAGCCGCACACGCCTGCAAAATGGCGTCACTGGCCGACAACGCGTCAGAACGCCGTCTATCAATCATTACCTGGTCACCTACTTTCCAGATGGCAGCCCAGCCAATAGGGGATCTTCCGCAGCACGCAGTAGCCAATCAGTCACAACGCCCGTTCCTCAGAGCCCCGCGCAGCCATTCTGGGAGTACAGTGCATTCCCGGTTACTTCTAACTTTTCTGATGCCCCGCTAAAGTCGTACTTCCTTGATATTCCTCCGCCTCATCCAAACAAATCTCAACAGAGTCTAGAAAATTACACCAGATTTACAACGCACCGTATTCGTGCGCACTCAGTTCAGTAATATTTTACATGATAATTGTTTCTTACTATGCTTTACCAACACACTTATTTTCTCCCTATTTTTATCCATATTAATTATAAATTAAATATTATAATTTGTAGATAAAATATAAGTAAAAGTCCCGTTTAAACAAAAAATAAGTTACCCAAACACCTCATAAATAGGGTGATTTTTGAAACTTTTAATTCGAAAAGTGTGAAGAAACCGTGAATCAACTATAGGCACACCCACATCAAAGGAAATGTTACGCTATTTCATTCATGTACCCGTGGACAGTAGGTCTTCTCTGATTGGTGCTCTTGTGTAACCCGTGAGCGGGAGGTTACTCGCCTGAGGAACCGACGTCAACACGCTCTCTTCGGTTCGAAATTCAGCGTAGGCAGAGTATTGTGTTATTAACTAGTTCGCTCACAATGTCAAGTGCTGCGATAGTGTACATTATTTTGATTTGCTTTGTATGTGATTTGCTTTGTATGTGGTCGGGTCGAACTTGCTTCTTGCAGCCAGTGGACAGCATACCGGGATCTCAGTGGTATTACTACCAACCACTCAGAAAAATACATAAAGTTTATAATGTATATATTTTTAAAAGTTGCAATCGAGAGTTCTTGTGGAAGTCCTGAGGTGTCTACTTGGCGTTCTTGAGTAATTATTGGTTGAATCTGGTTTTTCTGTGTTCTTAGAATTTTGCGATTTTTTTTTGTGCTTAACCCAATAACTTTTGTATTGAGACTTACATAACTGAAATGGAGCCTATGTGCTGGGGGGGGGGGCACATTTTCAAACTTTGTACCATTGACGTTGGTTACATATCCTTTTAAAAGTATTAAATGAAATAAGCGGAGCTACGTGAACTGTATTGCAGTGGTTTGGGAATCATCTTTGTGTGTGCGCTTGTGTGTGTGTGTGTGTATATATATATAAGTCTTCCTCGCAAAATTTAAAGGGGCCACGGCCGTTTCCCCCGACCTTTCATTCCGGTGCTGCTCCATACTCACCTCAATCACCCTCATCGGCTCTCAAGACCTCGCTTTTAAGAGCCAAAATCTCTTCACTCACTCACTTGAAAAGTTAAAAGTTTATTTTATCCTTATACTGACAAACTAAAACCAAAAGCATGCATTAGGAGGAAGACATTTTCGTAAATGCATGAAAATTTTTTTTGCGATACAGACTAAAACTTTGGTATTTTTACATACAAAAAAACTTGGAACTAGTTACCAAAATATTTCCAGCTGGTACAACAAAAAAATTTGCTTCATATTTTTTGTTTCCTAAAATTTTTTTGTAATAAACCTTAAATAAAATTATTTCNTACAAAAAAACTTGGAACTAGTTACCAAAATATTTCCAGCTGGTACAACAAAAAAATTTGCTTCATATTTTTTGTTTGCCTAAAATGTTTTTGTAATAAACCTTAAATAAAATTATTTCACTGAATATTATTTACTAAAAATAATCGACCTAGGCGTTATGTTTCGATTGATTTATTTCGTGTTATCAACACCTCCCAAGATTACCTGTAAACTTGCACTACTAATGAAGTGTTGTCCTTCACGAACCACTTAGAGCCAGTAAACCTTCATAGACATTCGGAATGTCGGGAATTCCTAGATATGGTATGTGGTGATTGGCGTGTCGATATCAACTTTTAAGTGTGTCTTATAACAGGAGTAATGTTTTATCATTATCCACACAAGTTGTTACTTTTCAAATTAAAAAAAGAACTGTAAATTGTATTAAAATTAATCTTGAGAATTTACTGAAGCTGTACTTCTACAACAGCAAGTTGGTTCTAGATATACAAAATTATAAATCTTACAATGCTTAATATGGCAAAAGCAGAAGACATGTGTAACATTTAAATGCAAATGCACGAATAAAAACCAACAGCATACGCACTTTCCTCTCCCCCTAGAACATGTTTGTTGAGAAAGGGCAGACACTTAGCCATATCAGTACTTGAGTAACGTAAATGGGTGAACTCTTGAGTTGTGCACTCGATTCTTCAGATATTGCTAGATGCACTGGAAAATCGCAAACGTTTTTCGAGCCAGCATGGTCTGCCGACAACAATGTAGCATGTTGACTATTTCACGAGTGGTTGGTGCATATTCGACTCTGCTTAAATGTACGCANTATACAAAATTATAAATCTTACAATGCTTAACATGGCAAAAGCAGAAGACATGTGTAACATTTAAATGCAAATGCAGGAATAAAAACCAACAGCATACGCACTTTCCTCTCCCCCTAGAACATGTTTGTTGAGAAAGGGCAGACACTTAGCCATATCAGTACTTGAGTAACGTAAATGGGTGAACTCTTGAGTTGTGCACTCGATTCTTCAGATATTGCTAGATGCACTGGAAAATCGCAAACGTTTTTCGAGCCAGCATGGTCTCCCGACAACAATGTAGCATGTTGACTATTTCACGAGTGGTTGGTGCATATTCGACTCTGCTTAAATGTACGCAGACCAATCACAAACTTCAGTATTATAATACTATGGGAAAGCACCTTCATACACAGACGGTCACCAAAGGAGGTGGCACATTGGTCTGCTGGTAGCCCAAAACAACAGGGGAACTATCGCAGCAAGCAGTAGTCATTCAGACACAGAACCCGTGTCCAGAGACTCGCGCTGCCAATCAGAGAATGTGTACTTCCACGTCAAAGGAATCGCCACGTAATACCACCCCTGTGCAGGAGCCGCGGTGGTGTANAATCAGAGAATGTGTACTTCCACGTCAAAGGAATCGCCACGTAATACCACCCCTGTGCAGGAGCCGCGGTGGTGTATTGTTCAGACTACTCGCCTCCTACCTAGGCGAACCAGTCTCGATTCCCGGCAGTGTCGCTCCCGGATTTTCGCGTGTGGGAATTGTGCCGGACGATGCCGCTGGTCGTCGGGTTTTCGTCGGTGATCTTCCGTTTCCCCCCCGCCCCTTTGATTTCGGCGTTGCTCCATGTTCACCTCGCTTCACTCTCATCGGCTCTCAGTCCACCCCTGTGCACCGACATCGTTACGTAAATTCTTATTAGAAGTGACGACGTGGGGAGAACTTCCCAGGGTGTGCAGAAATTAAGATGTTGGCGACAAAGTCACGGCGCACTTTAGAAGACTTGAATGATCGATTATCAGGGCCATCATCGCCTTCGACATGGGCCGACCAGCTTATTACTGCTAAGTGGGCAATTTGGCTGTTTCGTAGAACGGCGGCTCCCGAGTGTGGCTTCCTGTCCAGAAACACTTATCATTCCGATCTCCCCTCGATTGAGGTGATGGCGCCGTGTTTTTTCTGCTTGTACTCCTGCCAATGAGCCATTTAGCGACCAAAATATTATTTATTAACGTTATACCTTATTTTCCTCGCTGGAGTGTGGTGGTCATTGTATTTGCTCACCAACAAGGGCGTCATACCTCTCTATTCGTATATGGCTGACCATTGCACATATAGACATATATAAAGCAAATATTGCGTTTCAGTTGCATTCTTATCAGCTTTCTGCCTTAACGCGTAGACACGTCCAAAATGCTGCACATTTTCTGCCCAAACTCCATATAATGCATTAGAACAAGTGGAATATTCTAAATCCTCTAAGTGTTATGTTTCATTAGAACGGGAGGGGGGNCTCCATATAATGCATTAGAACAAGTGGAATATTCTAAATCCTCTAAGTGTTATGTTTCATTAGAACGGGAGGGGGGGTATACCTAGATTAAGATGATAGTGTTAACAAGCTCAGAAGGATTAGTGTAATTATACCACGTAAATGGGAAAAATAAAGCACGAAAAGGCACATGTATAATCTTTTATAATAAAATAGAANAGTGTAATTATACCACGTAAATGGGAAAAATAAAGCACGAAAAGGCACATGTATAATCTTTTATAATAAAATAGAATCACCAGTTATCACGTATGGAAGGGAATCGAGAGTGGCTCTAGAAGTTTCAAGATACCACAAAGTAGAAGAGAACTGGCAACATCAAGGTACAAACGTTCCCCGCATCAGGTTTCGGCCTAATCCTTGAAGATCAGAAGACGGAGAAGAATAAACCTCAAGTTTCAGACGTATTTTGTAAAGTCACGAGGTCCTGCAAGCGGCACAGTGTAATGGAGGGCACCACAGGCACTCGACCACGCCAGACTGCGAGTTAATGTTTTCTCAACTGGCGTGTTGGCNCAGTGTAATGGAGGGCACCACAGGCACTCGACCACGCCAGACTGCGAGTTAATGTTTTCTCAACTGGCGTGTTGGCGGTACTTGCACTGCACCGGCTGATCGTATCTTCAGTCCATTACACAATGGAGCAATGCCTGGTGTCTCCGTAGAGGTAGGCAAATTAAAGTAGAGGGTACATGCGAACTGCGTAGAAAAAGTTTCGTAGTTCCACCATTGTAGACAAATGAGTGAGTGATTGAGTGAAGAGATCTGGGTGGCTCCTAACAGCGAGGTCTTGAGAGCCGATAAGGGTTATTGAGGTGAGCATGAAGCAGTGCCGAAATGAAAGGGTGGGGGAAATGGGAGATCCCCGAGAAAACCCGCAGACCAGCGGTATCGTCCGGCACGATTTCTACTGGCGAAAATACGGGATTGACCCGGCCGGGGATTGAACTTTTTGGATCGCCTTGGGGGTAGGCGAGCAGGGACAAATCCTGACAGTAACCGTCGATAGACCTGTTAGAATCATATATTTAAATGCATAGCGCAGAATACAGAGGTGAAACCGCGAATTCCAGCCGCGCACGCCAGAAAAATGGCGTAACTGACTAGCGACACGTTGGAACGTTGTTCGCCAATCAGCGCCTGTTAACTTGCCAGCCGGCAATAGGGGGATCTTTCACAGCACGCATAGTGGCCAATCAGAGAAAGGGTACGCGCACATCAAAGTAACTGCCACGCCATTTCACCTCTGCGTACTTTATCGACTCCACTTGTCTGCTTATTGCAGCCGATGCAACTGCGCTGGATGTGTGTTTATTCGCGATTTATTCACAGTTTTTTTAAATCAAAATGTTGAAAAATCACCGTATTTATGACGCGTTTAATTGTTTCTTAAACAAATAAAGAATCACAAGCATTTTATACTTGTGTTAACATAAAAGTACTGATTTTATCTAAAAATGATAAAATGTAATTATTAATTAATATTAATAAAAACAGAAAGGAAATATGTGTGTTATCAATGCCTAGTAATACATAATTATCTTACGAAATATTATTAAAGAGTGGGCGCACGAATGCGGTGTGTTGTCCTTTGGTGTAATTTTTTAGACTTGGTAGGGCCGCGGTGGCTGAGCGGTTACACTACTCGCCTTCCACCACGGCTAACCGGGTTCAATCCCCGGCCGGGTCACTTCCGGATTTTCGCAAGTGGGAATCGTGCCGGATGATGCCGCTGGTCACCGGGTTTTCTCAGGGAATCTCCCACTTCCCTCGCCCTTGTATTCCGGCGCTGCTAAATTCGCACCTCATTTAACCCTCATCGGCTCTGAATTGAAAGGGTTGGACCCCAAAAAATTAATAAATACATTTTTTTACCAAACATTGTTTAACTTGTACACATTTTCCTCGAAAACACTTTATATTTTTTGAATAATTTGTTGTCAAATTCAATTTTTTTCTCTTTTGCTGCAGCCATAATAACAAATACCAACTAAGATGTAAAAATGAAAAAATTTACAAAGTGAACTAATGCCATGGGCTACCGCATGACATATATGTCATCACGAAACAACAAGCCATGTATATGAAAAAGTTATTAAATATAATTTTTTTACATCTTTTAACTTTTTTAATGTGTGAAATGTTATTCTGTGATTACATACATGTCACACGGTATTACATGGCATTAGTTAACTTTGTAATTTTTTTTTTATTTTTACAACCTAGTTAGTATTTGCAATCATGGCTGCAGCAAAACAGGGAAAATTTTAATTTTTCATCAAAATATTCAAAATATATAAAATGTAAATTTGTTTTATTCTAGGAAAATTTCATCACATATAATGTGTACAAGTTGAACAATGTTTGGTGGAAAAATAAAATAATTAATTTTTTGGAGTGCAACACCGTTAAGAGCCGCCCATATTTCTCAACTCAACTCTATGCTTGGTTAAGCATTATTTGTATGTGGCGGAGGAATATCCTGGAAGTGGAACTTTAGCAGGGCATCAGAAAAGTAGTAAGTAAGAGGGAACGGAGTATAGGCAGAGCGCGGACCGCAATGCGAGTGTCGCCGATTGTGAAGGGGGTGGAGGGAGAGCTGCGTGGAGCGGGCGGCGTTATTAATGGCGTGCGGGGAGACGGTGAGCATGCGCGCAGGCGGGGGAGTGTTTGTTATTCCGCGGGCTGGCGCGCACCGTCCAATCAAAACAGTACAGGTACGCCAGGGGGGTGGCTGGCCTCACGGCGCCGCCTTGGGCCGCGTCTCCCCCTACACAAACACCCGCCTTCCTATACCTCCGCCTCCGTCTTGGCGTGGCATATAGAGACCCCCAAACTCATCTCTGAGCTCGCGGGGCTGGAAAAAAAGGCGCGTCTGAGCGGAGTTTTGGGCCCGTGGCGTCGTCAACCCAGGGCACTTGATGCCAGAGTTAGGCGCGTGGAGGGGACAGACTCTGTCAGCGGTGGGCCGGGGTAACATCGCGGACAACTCCACACTACCTGTTCAAGTCCCGCGTTTGCTGTCCGACTGTTCAATGCAATAATAGGTTTATGATTATAGTCTGTTNGGGTAACATCGCGGACAACTCCACACTACCTGTTCAAGTCCCGCGTTTGCTGTCCGACTGTTCAATGCAATAATAGGTTTATGATTATAGTCTGTTCGCGGTTTCTTCACACTTTTTGAATTAAACCTTCGAAAAATCACCCCACGTATGAGGTGATTGGTTGTTTCACAAATAATGCCACCATGTATCACAAACTGTTTTTAAAACTTTTGTTAACATAAAAATACCTTACTTTTGGTTCAATCGAAGTTTTCATTATATTTTATCTATAAACTATATTATTTCGTTTATAATTAATATGCATAAATACAGGGAAAATGTAAGTGCGTTGGTCATGCCTAGTAAGAAGTCGTTCTTATCCAAATTATGATATTAAACTGAGTGCACACGAACGCGGTGCGCTATCCCTTTGGTGTCATTTTCTAGGCTGGGTTAAGCTGTGTTCGCTTGAGGCGGCGGTATATCCTGGAATTAGAACTTTAGTAGGGCTTCAGAAAAGTTTGAAGTAACTGTGAATTGACTACATATCGTGGACGAAAACCGATTACATGAGCACTTGAACGACATTATTAGTTGTTGTTCAAATGAATTTGCTCGTCTTGCATCCAGACAATCACACACGGTTGTATATTATTATGGTTTTTACAAATAAATGTTTTGTTACTATATTCAAACCGATTTAATATTCTTGTGGCACCGGCACGTACCGAATTCCGGCATTACTGTTCTGCAGTTCAGACTAATCGTTACCTACTGCTGATCATCGATATTAGCCGTAAATTCTCATACACATCACACATGTCCATCATAATATTTTTAAGATATTTCAGACTTCTGCAGTTGGGGCGATGTAATCTACTCATTTTTGTATGTAATGAACATAAGCGGCGAAGGAGAAGCTATCCTAACACTGTGTATATTTTAAGGCAGTTGTGCTTACAGTGAACGTACCGTTACTTTGAGGGACTTAGAAAATCAGGCACGTAAACGCAACGCCGTTATCCTATATTAATCTGTGCATATAGGACTTAGTTCATGGTTTACCTGTCAAGGGAACTTTCGTTTGAAGGCAGGAGGATTACACATAGTTTGTAGCAAGTAGAGGTTTTTTTTTTTTTTTTAGAAGGAAACGAAATTCTTACAAACCTGAATAACTCCCTGGTTAGACTTCCTGGGCCAGAAACTTTATAGTGGAATGTACGTTTTTTCAAGCCACTGTCGTTACCTCATTGGATGGTTGTCAATTACATTTTTATTGGTTGTCTGTGATTGGCCACTTCTTTTGTTTCGGATCTGCTATAGGAACACGACGAGCCTTCTACGGCGTGTCAAATAAATAACTGGCCGAATCGCGACAGCAACGCCGATAAATAATAAGTCCAGCTTGTCCCCAAACAATTTTTTCCAAGCGATGCCCGTGTAAATATTTCTGGTTAGTGAACCCTATCATTCAAAACATTAGACTGATTACATACAAAGTTGATGCTTTGAATCCTACCTCTGTGATGCAGTTTATTGCAGGCTAGCTTAATGTTACGAGTTTTTCTGAAATCGATTCCCGGGTAAGTCACTCGTGTATTTTAATTCTATTGGTTCTGTTTCACATGTTTATGGTTTCATCTCTAATGATATTGCTCACAATGAGACTACAACCCCTACCTACCATCTAAGTTTTTAAGAATGTCACTAAAATTTATTTGCATCTATGTTGACGAAAGTAGGCTCGTTAGTTATCAGTAACGTCTTGTTTTTTTACTACGAACCTTGCAAATTTGCAGAAAGAAGTAAGATCTCTTTGAATACAATTATAACTTTACTCTGACACCACAACAGCTACCAATGGAGTTATTTTTTTGTGACAAGCGCTTAAGGATATCTCAAAGAAAACTATTTATTATGAAAAAATAATAGACCTCCTACTGAATATAATAAAAATCAGGCTTGCTCTCAGCATGTTTTGTTTCCCTTCACTCCTTTTCAGTAATAGGGTTAATTAAAATAAGTTAGGAACATACATTACACACACAATAAGCCTATAAAATAGATAAAAACTTCTGTACGTAACAGTTTTTAAAGGTGTAGAACAAAGATATCATAAAATTAGTTTTACTGAATTTTATTTTTACATAGGGACAAGTTTAATGATAAGCATACATAAAGCAAATAATTAAAGATTCGTTGTATTTTCAAGACTACTTATCTATAAAAAAAACACATTTTTTTTTCTTAGTCAAATAAATGCAATGTTGCGAGATTTTCTAGGCAAGATAATTTCTGGGTATTTATTGGTTGTGTGCGTTGTAAAAAAGGAAATAGCCATAATTTCTAAGTAAATCTAACTACTGTAGTTAGCTTCTCATGATTCTTCTTCACTAANAAAAAATAATTTAAAAATAAAAATTAAGAAATAGGAATTAGGCACACTTGAAAGGCAAATTTGGAAAAACTTTCGTATACTTTCATATACTTTGTAGTTCTGATATTGTTGTTAGCCTGTAAATCGTTTTAGCTATTATATTTTAACTTGACAAGTTAACCGCCTAAGTTAATTCCGTGTTTAATTTGAGAGTTCAGAGATTTTGGGCGGCATCAATAGTCTTGCGCGAGTCAGGAAGGATGAAATTGAGAAGAATGTGGAACAATGCTGAAATTCAACGGCAAGGAAAACGAGACACTTCCGAGAAAATCCACCCAACATAAGTATATTCTAACACTATTTTCACGTGCTAAAATCCGAGCGTAACCGCGTTGGGAGATGGACCGAGATCGACTAAGTGAGAAATGATAGCCCTAGCCACTATGCCAACCATGGACCCACGTTCGACTTGGAAAAAACAACATTCGTCTACTTGTGTGTCAAATATTCTTAATGATTTCATTATTCACACATCAAACTACGCTTCAAAAAGTCCATCGCAACTAATGGAAAACATACACAGAAAGGCCAAAAAAAACTGGTACACCTGCCTAATATCGTGTATGGCCCCCCAAGCACGCAGAAGTGTCGCAAGACGATGTGGCATGGACTCGAGGCAATTCACACNCTAATATCGTGTATGGCCCCCCAAGCACGCAGAAGTGTCGCAAGACGATGTGGCATGGACTCGAGGCAATTCACACTATGAATCCTGCAGGGCAGCTGTAAAATCCAATCTGCGCCAATTTGAGAAAGGGTTGCACGTCTGTCACGTTTAATGATTCTCGTCAGTCGTCGTTTGTCCCGTTCTTTCAGGATCTTTTTCCGGCCGCAGCGATGTCGAAGATGTGATGTTTTACCGGATTCCCGATATTCACGGTACACTCGTGAAATGGTCGTAGGCGAACATCCAAATGTTATCGCTACCTCGGAGATGCTATGTCGCATCTCTCGTGCACCGACTATAACACCACGTTCAAACTCACTAAAATCTTGATAACCTGCCATTGTAGCAGCAGTAACCGATCTAGCTGCCGACCGCATCGCTTTACTCTGATTGGTTCCTTACCTCTGTTATTCGCATACGCACGCACATACTAGTTTTTTTTTTTTTTTTTTTTTTTTTTTGCTCTTCAGTGCATGTTCAGTAGTTTGATCAATTACGGCTCGAAATTTTGTCCCTAAATATTTGTTCTTAGAAGAAGGCAAGGAATGCAGCAGAGTGAAGCATGTCAACAACCCCAGTACTGCGAACAATCACTCGAGTGATCTCTGAGGATGTCTCAACCTTCCAGCCCAAGACTACCTCCTCGGGCACGCCTAATGGACACGCCTGTCCTTGAGAGCACACAATGCCTCCCCTACAGCGGCAGGCGACTGCCAGCCATCCCCTCCCTACCCGGGCAGCCTCGTTACGAGACGAGGAAAAACCACGCAGCAGAACGAGATGGGCCTCAAAATGCGCAAAACATACCTACAATTTTAGTTAAATTTCCTAAAATTCAATGTTATGACAATTTTTTTTGGCATTATTATACTCAGAAAACTATAGCTGATTCCACTATTATTTATGTTTCAAGTATTTATTTTCCAATTAACTGAAAATCATGCCCAAAGTTACGCAATTTCACAATTTAAAAAAATTCACATATAGAACGTAAAGNAATTTAAAAAAATTCACATATAGAACGTAAAGGTATTACCATAACTCGAACAATTCAAGTTTTTACTTACGGAAAAACGTTTCGTCGCCATATCTTTAATAGTTCCAAGATAATCAATATTACAGAACCACTATGTATTTCTCACTCGAGATGGTTCTCTATACCACTCTTAANCGCCATATCTTTAATAGTTCCAAGATAATCATTATTACAGAACCACTATGTATTTCTCACTCGAGATGGGTCTCTATACCACTCTTAAGGGCCCTTTCACACCTTCAAATTTTCCTTTAAATTACAGCCGTGGCTGAGCGGTTAGACTGCTCGCCTCTCACCAGTTTGAACCGTTGATCAATCACCGCCCTAGTCCTTCCCAGATGTTCGCAAATGGTAATCGTGCCGGATGATGCCGCTGGTTGGCGGGTTTTTTCGGGGATATTCCGTTACCCCCCGCTATTGCATTCCGACTTCGCTCCATTTTTGCCAATTTTTTTCACCCTCATGGACTCTCACGACCTCGTTATTAAGAACCGTCCAAATCTCTGAACTCCTTCAAATTACCACCAATTTTTATTGAAATCAATTTACTGAATTCAATTTAATTGAATGCTATATGAAGTCATACGAGCGTCATAATCGCGGACAGCTTCTCTTCCAATTTCTTGAACATCTCGTTTTCGTTGAAGATTTTCGTTTTGTACATGTTCTATATTTTCTTCAATCCAAAATTTCAATCGCCGATGACAGTTTTTATAACAATATTATTGCAAGTAATCTCATAGTAATAGAGATATGTGCACACATTCAAAACTGTTATAAAATAAGAACGCACATACTTTTTAAAATTAAAATGTATAGTAATATGAAAAAAAAATTGTTCTAGTTTAACGAATTATTCTCATGTTGTACACAAGACGCAGATACTTTTAAGAATTAAAAATTTACTTTTGCTATTATTTAAACTGGTTTCATTGAAAATTTGTGATACATTTTTACACGCAGACTTGAAAGATTATTAAATGCAATCCATTGAAAGGAAAATTAAGTAATTTTTTATTTCAATAAATTGAATTTAAGTAATTTAATTCAATAAAAATTTTATCGTGTGAAATGGCCAAAAGCGCCATATTCATTTACTGGTTTCTTTCTTATTTCACTTATTTAGGGACAGTTATTTTGAAATTTCACAGTTACTTTCAAGTTTTCTGAAGCCCTGCTAAAGTTATAATTTAAGACTGTTCTTGTGTCTCGTACGAACAGAGCTTAACCAAGTCTAGGACATTACACAAAAGGGGACAACGCGCCGTATTCGTGCGCATTCACATTAAACATATTTTGCACGAGAACTATTTCTTACTAGGCATTACCAACGCATATACTTTCTCCCAGTTTTAATCATATTAATTTTATATGAAATCCAATTTTTAAGTCAAAGTTCAATTTAACCAGAAATACGATACTTTTAAGTTAGTAGAAGTAAAATGCTTGTGATTCTCGAGAGTTTCAGGAAACAACCAGATACGCCATACATGAATTTGAAAAGGTTTGATTAAAAAAAGTGTGAAGAAACTTCGAATAGATTATATACCTCTCTTTCAATAAACATTACNCCCCCCTCGACAAGGTCATGATTTTACGCTATGTTAAATAAAATTATTCTTAACGAAGTAAATAGTTAATACCGCACTATTAGAACCTGCACTTATTATTATAACAGAGAATTAAAAAAAAAAGTATTTAAATAGCCAACACATTAAGTACTGACATTATTTATATGTGGCATTAAAACGTAATGCTAACTTGGTAAGCACGTGTTTTGAACGTAATGCGAAGTGGCCCACCTCTCAAGTGGCTCTCTCGGTAACCCTTTTAGTCACAAATGTTCTGCTCACAAAAAGTTTGACATACATCAGAATTCAGCAAGTTATCCTAACTAATATTATAAATGCGAGAGTGCGTTTTATTTGTCGTTCTTTCACGTCGCAACGGAGGAGCGGATCAACGTGATTTTTTGTACAGAGATAGTTTGAGGGCCGGGAAGTGACATAGGCTACTTTTTATCCCGAGAAAATAGCTCATACTCTCGGGGAAATTCTTATTGGAAAATGAAAAAGTACACAAACGGAATAACAATGCAACGTCACAACCGAACAAAAGATAGACGTAATTTCTTGCACAGAAATAGTTGGATGGCTGAAAGGTGATATGGCTATACTTTTTATAGCGAGAAAATACCTCAAAAAATTTACAAACGACAACAGTGAATCAAGTCGGAAAAAAGTTCGCCGCCAGCACGCTCTCTTGCAATACGCTGTCTAAACCGTTAAAGATGGAACAATATAATGTAGTAAAGAATTGTGTAGAATAAAAAGACCTAAAAAAAACTCCGCGGTAGCAAATATCTATCTATAACAGAGAAATACTAATAAGTGTCTTTACCATTTAATTCACTGAGACGTTGAGTTTTATAATATCTATAGAGTATAGAATTAACACTAAATAAAATTCAACTTTATTTAAAAAAAACTTAAAAAATAATTCTGTAATCCACGCGAGCGGAACCGCGGGCACAGCTAGTTTTGATTAAAAGTAGTTTACATTTCATGTTGTACTCCTAATCGCACGAAGAGTGGAAACAAAGACAATACTAGTTTTGATCATCTCAGTATGAAACAAACAAAAGGCATTAACAGAAAATTAACTAAAACAAAATAATCTCATCAGTTTCAATAAAAACAAAAAAAAAAATGCCTCAGATGCATTGACAAACGCCTATTACGTGTAGGAGCTCCACGATTCCTGAGGCACGCATGTATCCGACGAGGCATGCCAAAAACAAGTTCGTTAAGCATGTACTGAGGCCCCATTCCTCAACTGCGGCTGTTCGTAAGGCCTGAGATTGAACCTGCTGTGTTTGTGTACGTGCAATTCGCATGTCACTGGAGGGGAAAACCCCAGTGTTTACATGATTCACACAACATAGGTACGATCTACTCAAAACTAGAAAGAATACTATTACGTATTTGTTAGCAGACGGGGAATATGCTTATTTTTTTGTGAGCAGTATGTATAATTTTAGGCGTAGCAATGAACAAAAGGTTTGTTCGGAACTGTACAAGTATCAGTGCACCGCTCTATCACATGTCGGGACCAATAAAAATGCGCTCGTGGTTGATGCAATTGACATCGGCTGTTCACGAGATTGCGTAATATAGTATCAACAGCGAGAGATATTTCCTACCACCCGTGGTCCTTGTCTCATTCTGATGTGTACAGTGTAGGTCATGGACTCCTCTTCATATGCGACGTCCCCTATGTAAGACACTGTGACTGAAGGGGTTAACGGGCTTCTATATCCACCACTTTTTAGGACACACATAATTTTGGAACTTTCGTCAAATAATAATGTCGTAATTTTTGCGGCGTTATTGTTTTAGTTATCATTATATTCTTGTAGTTTTACGAAATACCAGATAACTAGCTACACACAATTTTCGGGAAAGGATTTCGCAACTAACTGTCTTTCGTAACACTTTGGCTCAGATCCACTTTCGCTATTGGATGGTTTGCGTGCTAACAGTCTTAGGTATCTGAGCGCGAATTACAGACGTACAGTATCGAAGTTACCTAATTCTGATTGGCCAGTCAAGCGGACAAATGTGTTCTCAGAAAGACACGTCGCCAATAAGAAAAATAAAACTGCTGGAACTCCCGTAGGGTATTGAAATCTAGCAAATGCGGGTGTCCCTACAGATAACGCATCGATAAAATTTGGCGACCGCATTTGAACGCATTTGTGAAATGTAAACGTGCTGTAATGTGAAATATTTAATTATATCACTGAAACGAAAGCTATAGATAGCACAACATTAAATGAACGATTCAACATGGCGTATCAGACCTAGCCTTAAGGTTAGACGGAGAGTGGCTTCCAATGCAACAATGCAACTGACTGTGAAATGCACAGTTATAATATAATCGACAGAGACCAGGAAATTTCGCAATTTCATTTGAGGACAAGCTTGACTTTAAACACTTTTACATTTGATTTTCTGTCTCAATCGGATCTCAGTTTATAAGACACGTCCTGGACGAATTTGAACCAATAACTGACCTGCAAGAAAACTAGGACCAAATAACGTTCTACCTAGTCTGCGATAGAACTGGGACACCAGCCAATGAACAACTGACCGAGGCTAGAGAACACAACTGATTGTGGAGTTTAGCTTTTTGCCAAATGAATCCGCGAACTTTCTGGGTATCTAACAATGGATTTACAATTGTACCACGACTTACTTGAAACCTCTTGGATGATCGTCAGCCTATAAAAAAATACGCAAAGTATCAAAGATAGCCTCCCATAATAGCAGTCAATTTGCAGGTGGGGCCGCGGTGGTTGAGCGGTTAGTCTGCTTGCCTCCCACCAGGGTGAACCGGGTTCAATCCCCGGCCGGGTCACTCCTGGACTTTTGCATATCGGAATCGTGCCGGACAATGCTACTGGTCGGCGGGTTTTCTCGGGATCTCCCGTTTCCCGTTTCATTCAGCCGCTGCTCCATTCTCACCTCGATCGCTCTCATCGGCTCCTCTTAATACCTCGCTGTTAAGAGCCGCCCCAATCTCTTTACTCACTCAATATGCAGGCGTTCTTATCGCCTTGAGTTTACAAATTAATGTGGAGTCTATCCTACATCTAGATTATCCCGCGAATTTTTCCGGTCTCTGTGTGTAGGGACAGCCGATTTCCTCAAAAATATTTACGCCCATGGCTAGACTTTAACATTCTTGGTGAACACTTACAAAGTTTCTTTTGTGACTCTGCGCATGCTCATGTGAGAGAGCAGATTATCATTTGATAGAGCCAATCAGAATCAGGCTGCACCGAAACTGGCCATCCGTGATTAGTAAACAAACATACTAAGACGTGTAAGATTACATGTATGTAAATTATTAATTTTGCTTCCTAATATTTCAGACACAGTATATTAGTTAATGATTTATAAGATAAGATAAACGCTTATCTGTTTTTTTCCCCAGATAAAACGTTCTTGACTGATTTTCTGGCAATTTTTTCCGATGGTCCTTCGTATGTCAATCGGTAACGGCTTGGTGCACTTCGCGGTCATTGGTCGTCTCCTGTACCCCACGCTAATTCAAGCTTCGTTCATTGCGCATGCCCTGACTTCTGCCATTTCATGTTAATATCTTCCGCTTAAGTCTGGTCAAAATGCCGTCCTCTCTTTTTTTTGTCTCTATTCGTAACCAAACATACACTTATCCATACAGATTTAGGCAACTCTAGGCTCCTCTTCAGTGAATTATATTCACAGATATTTTTTAATGTTTTCTTTCAATCGTGTACATTTGAAACTACAGCCTGTTATTTGAGCATAAAAATTGTTTTTAAGAGTTTAATAGTTAAGCTGACTTCATGGAAAACCAAGGCACGGTCTGGTACTAAAATGTGAACTTTTCAGTAAATTTGGTGATTAAAGTATTAATATTGTATGTGTGTGTGCATATACATGCATATACATATGTAAACACAGTACTGGGTACTGAAATCGCTTTTGGCGAAAGAAAAAAGCAAAGAATGAATTTCCAAATACACTAGAACGGGATCAAACTCATTACGTACCTAATGCTTGTAAAGATGCGCTAACGCGTTATCGAACGCAGGTATGGAACACCCAGTAAAATTAGCGAAAATTTGCCATTTTTAGGCTAAGTGGATATATAACAATTTAATGCACTATTATTGAGGACCTACGCCATTGCAGACAAATATTATTAATTTTAAAGCGCAATAGAATATAATAAAAAGGTATTCAGTTCATCCATCATGCTAGTGGCATGGGAGTTANCTTCTTTCACACGGTGTTATGGTACTGTATCCATCACTATTAAGGAATTTTCTGGCAGGTCTAGAGATAGCTTATCAGTCTCGTTCATTTCTTGAAGTGTTACATGTTTTCCTCATTGTGCTTAGCTACGAAATTACTATAGTTAAGCCAAATTTTGCGTTGGTAACATAAATTGTCCGTCTTTTTACAAACCCGTCAAAACCACACGTCTTGAAACCTTGAGTAGGGCTTAGTACAAATTTTGCATAAAAATTTGCTCTGAATTATTCGTCTTTTTTCTATCCCAGCCAAGTAATGTAAAATAAATGGGTGTAAAATAAACGTCGAAACACGGAGTGTAAATTGAGTGGCCTCAAATATTCTTTCCAGATGTACTGAACTCATGTCGCAGACCTTGCACGATAGCGCCTGCATGCAGGCTACCATCGTCACTCGCTCGGTTAGTCTTCACATTTTAAAATCAAATCTTCGAAAAATAACCCCATGTATGACGTGTTTGATTGCTTCCTAAGTACCTCAACATACATAACTTTTTTTACTTGTAGGGGCCGCAGTGGTGTAGTGGTTAGACTACTCGCCCCTCACCTATTCGAACCGGGTCCGATTCCCGGCGGGGTCGCTCCCGAATTTTCGCATGTGGGTATCATGCCGGACGACGCCGCTGGTTGGTGGGGTTTTCTCGGAGATCTCCCGTTTACCCCGCCCTTTCATTCCGGCGCTGCTGCATACTCACCTCGCTTCACCCTCATCGGCTCTCAAGACCTTGATGTTAAGAGCCGTCCAAATCTCTTCACTCACACTCATTAACTAACTTTATTTACTTGTGTTATGATAAAAGTATTTTATGTTTGGTTAACCTGAACTTTTGTTTATGTTTTATATATAAATTTTTATATTTCATCTCTAATTGATACGAACAAAACGGGGAGAAAATAAGTATGTTGGTAGTGCCCAGTAAGAAATAGTCCTCATGCAAACAATTTAAAAACTGGGTGCGCAGGAACGCGGTGCGTTATACCTTTGGTGCAATGTTCTAGACTTGGTTAAGTTGTGTCTGCACGATGCGGAGGGATAGCCTGAAAGTAGAACTTCAGCAGGGCTTCAGAAAATTTGGAAGTCACCATGAATTGACTATAAATTTGTACGTCGGTGGTGCGTGCGTGAAAGTTGGAGTAGCAGTTCATCGTACTCGACAGAAAGGGTACATGACTCGTACAACAATGTGGTGTACTGCAGTGAGTCGGTTCGCCGCCTTACCTCGGCCTTGAAACACACGGTCACAGCTACAGAATAGGTAAGTATACTGAGATGAAACAGGTGATTTAACGTGAACTCACGCACTTTGCTTGGAACGTCTATGCTGAATTATGATTTCCAGTAGGAAGTAGATATATTCCATAGTGATATTTCCTGTTATTTAATAATTGAATTTTATAGTGGTTTTTTGTGAGTGTTCTTCTGTCACACATCTGTCTCTACACTGTATTCAGTCTCCAAACATCTACACGATATATAAAGTTGTTGTCGCAGTAACGTTACAGTTGTTTCATAATGTTATGTATCGTAAGCGTTTTATACTTGTGTTAACATTAAAATACCTTATTTATGGTTAAAATGAAATTTTATTTATATTTTATGTATATATTATGATATTTAATATATAATTAATATCAAATAAAATAGTGAGAAAAAAGGTTTTTTGGTAACGCTTAGAAAGAAATAGTTAGCGTGGAAAATATTATTACACTGAGTGCGCACGAATGCGGTATGTTGTCCCTTTTGAAAACATTTTTAGACTCGGGTATGCTTTGTTAGCATGAAGCGGAGGTACATCCTGGAAGTACAACTCTAGCAGGGCTTCAGAAAAGTTATAAGTAGTCATGAATGGACTGTAGGGAGCCTCCGAGGCTGACAATGGACCGACTCGCGGCTGTCGCGAAAGGGCGCGGAAGACGTCAGAAGCGCATGGCGGGTATTCCCGGCCGCTGCCGGGTGCTAAGTGGCGCCCAAACAAGCGCCGCGCCGATGAGAGGCGCCGGTGAGCGGGCACACCGCGGGCTTGCGCACTACACACCCGAGTCTGCGCTTCGTCCCCCCTCGCCACGTCTCACACCGCCCGCGGATTACGTTCCGCAAACGCCGCTCCCTCAGATTTCACCTGACCCTTTTCGACCCCCTTTAACCCTTTCCGTCATGAATTAATTTACGAGCTCAGGTGTTGCTTTCGTTTTTATTTTATGAGTGCTGTACTCGTTACGAAGTTGCTTCTCCCAATAACGTACTACGTCTTCGTTCATTTCAGCATTGGCCACTCACGTGTGAGAGAAACTGAAACCACTACAGACGAGATTTCTCATAAAAGGGATGCTGGAAACACCGGTCATTGATTACTTGTTGTGTACGCATCCATCCATAAATATCTTTCATATGCAGTATGTCCTCAATCATGGAAACGGGGACGAAACGGATTAAATTACGGTTTCTTGTGTTGGCATTTTTATGATGCGCGCCGTACTTACGTCGACGCAACACTTGTTACGTTGCCACAGCCGATGAACTGTAGGCTGTATGTTCGGCTACAGTTATATGAACAAATTATGACATAGACCAGTAGGAATGAGCGAAGAGATTTGGTCAGCTGTTAACAGCGAGTTCTTAAAGGCCGATGAAGGTTATTGAGGTGAGTATGGAGCAGCGCCGGAATGAATGGGGCTGGGGAAACGGAGGAAACCCGCTGACCAGCTGCATCGTCCAGTACGATTCCCACATGTGAAAATCCGGGAGTGATCCGACAGGGGATTGAACCCGTTTCGCCTTGGTGGGAGGCGAGCAGGCTAACAGCTCAGCCACCACGGCCCCTGTGCAATTAGCGGCAGTAAAATTTTTCAAAGGTTGATTTAAAAAGTGCTTAGTTANATTACGTTCCGCAAACGCCGCTCCCTCAGATTTCACCTGACCCTTTTCGACCCCCTTTAACCCTTTCCGTCATGAACTAATTTACGAGCTCAGGTGTTGCTTTCGTTTTTATTTTATTTTATGAGTGCTGTACTCGTTACGAAGTTGCTTCTACCAATAGCGTACTACGTCTTCGTTCATTTCAGCATTGGCCACTCACGTGTGAGAGAAACTGAAACCACTATAAACGAGATTTCTCATAAAAGGGATGCTGGAAACACCGGTCATTGATTACTTGTTGTGTACGCATCCATCCATAAATATCTTTAATTTGCAGTATGTCCTCAATCATGGAAACGGGGACGAAACGGATTAAATTACGGTTTCTTGTGTTGGCATTTTTATGATGCGCGCCGTACTTACGTCGACGCAACACTTGTTACGTTGTCACAGCCGATGAACTGTAGGCTGTATGTTCGGCTACAGTTATATGAACAAATTATGACATAGACCAGTAGGAATGAGCGAAGAGATTTGGTCGGCTGTTAACAGCGAGTTCTTAAAGGCCGATGAAGGTTATTGAGGTGAGTATGGAGCAGCGCCGGAATGAATGGGGCGGGGGAAACGGAGGAAACCCGCTGACCAGCGGCATCGTCCAGTACGATTCCCACATGTGAAAATCCGGGAGTGATCCGACCGGGGATTGAACCCGAAACGGGTTGGTGGGAGGCGAGCAGGCTAACCNCCAGTACGATTCCCACATGTGAAAATCCGGGAGTGATCCGACAGGGGATTGAACCCGTTTCGCCTTGGTGGGAGGCGAGCAGGCTAACAGCTCAGCCACCACGGCCCCTGTGCAATTAGCGGCAGTAAAATTTTTCAAAGGTTGATTTAAAAAGTGCTTAGTTAAACGTAAACAGTATATATCAGCGTAGATTGTTCAGTTCTTTACGTGCTCGCGCCACAACTGTTTAGTCAACTGGGTGCTGCCATGGCGATAGGTTTCTGTTTTTTTTTCGACTTCGTTGTACGTTATACTGTCATGATGTTTCTTCCTGTTCATTACTGGTTAAAAAATTGTTCAGGCCGTGTAAAAAAAACTTTTTCCAAACATGAAATGAACAAACACCACAGAAAAAAATAATTGTTGCGGCCACAAAGTTCTATTAACCCTGCCAAACTTTTTTGTAGTTTCACACACAATTTTTTGTAGCCACCAAAAAATAAAATGTTGGTAGCTACAAAACAGCCACAAAAGTTTAGTGGCGACAACTAAAAAATGTTGTCTCCCCCACAACAAAATTTGATAGGGTGAATTCCAACAATAGGTACAATTTTTTGCCACCACAAAGTATAATTTTTTCAGTGTGAGTATACGTCCTTGAAGTGTAACATACGTTGTCTATTTTGCTCGGATTCAATGTACTCTACAGGCCCGACAATTTTGTTCCATTTGGTTATCATTAGAAACCCGCAAGATAGCAAGATTCGTGTTATTATTTGGGGACACGTTAAACTTCAAACACGTGTACCTTTTCAGCACGTTTGTGTTTGGACCATACTTTATGTGACAAGCCCTGGGCAACTCTGCGCCAATAAATGAACACATCACAATTGTGTGCCCCAATCACGCGCAGTTCAGTCAGAAATGTAGTGAATTCAGGTTTATGCATCAGCCAATGGATGAAAGATATCGTCTCTAGTGCATACAGTACTATGAAGTTGAGACTGATGCCACATAATAACGTGAATTTGCATGTCTCTAGTTATCATGCACGTATGTAGCTACTATCCCATATCATTGGTCCAGTGATGATTCTGATACTCATAAGCATAACTTTTTGAGTTTGTTGTACCAACAACACACTCCAGTGAAAAGTTATCCTCCCATAATAAAAGGATAAACTACAGCGTTATGGAAGCTTTGTTGGCTCACAAGTTTTCCGTCATTTTCCAGTGTCCCTTTTTATATAACCGTCTCGGTGACATAGTTTGATAGTCTGTACATAGGTGCTTTTTACAACCACGCCACATTGTACTTTAGAATACAGAGATACGAAATGGCGAGGCGATCTATTTGATGTTGCCGTACCCATTCTCTGTTTGGCCTCGCAAGGCTTTGAGAACGGGACTTGTGTCTGATATTGGCTGGGCTACCAACTGGCAAGAAGGTTACCATGCTCTGATTGGTGAAGGCCGTTTCGACATGTTGTCGGTCGGTGACGCCATTCTGCTGGAGTTCGCTGAATACGCGGTGGTTTCACATCTGTATTAGAAAGTTCTCTGTGACGCTATTGTAATTACTTGAGAATGTGCGTCCNGGAATACGCGGTGGTTTCACATCTGTATTAGAAAGTTCTCTGTGACGCTATTGTAATTACTTGAGAATGTGCGTCCGGATATCCAGAGCCTGGAACGCCAGGCTCTGGGTCTGAATCCCGGGAAAGGTTATGGATTTGTACGCAGGAAAAAAATCTTCACCTCAAACTGACGTGTTTTTGCATATTTGCAGAACTTAGTGTATTGTCTGGGATCACAGTTTTTTTAACATACAGAATATGTTCTCTGAAGAACGGAGGATAACAGAATCACAGAGTCTTAAAGAATGCAGAGGCGAAACTGCCTCCTATTTCGCGATCTCCAGCCGCAGAAGCTAGCAAAATGACGTCGCTAGCAAGTGACATGTCAGAGCGCCGTTCGCGAATCAAGCGTCAGGTAACATACTTGCCAACCAACAGCCCAAGCCAATTGGAAACCTTTCTGAGCAAGCAGTAGCCATTCAAACGCGTGACTCAATCCCAGAGCCCCACGTGGCCAAACAAAGTTTGATTACGCTCAGACAACGGAGCCCGTACGCGCTAAGAAAAAAGGTGTTGTTGAATCGAACAAAGTTTGACGCAACCAAATTAATTTTTTGTGTAGGGCAATGAAATATTTTGTTGCTCAAAGGAAATTATTTTTATTTGGTTGCCACAAAGATTTTGTTGGTGCTACTAAAGATTTGTTTCGATAAACGTAAATTAAACAGTTTCGGTTAATATAAAAAATAATGGGAGCCCTACCGAAACTCGAACCTAGATCACATCCGCCGAAGCAATCTCCGCTAAATTGACTAGACGAAACAGGAGTTTTTTTTTAAATATGGGCTATTCACGGTTAAGTGAGCACTTTTGAAAGCCCTCTCATTTGGAATAATTGTCAATAAATATATTTTATTTTAGTCTTAGACGTTAACTTCCGAGTCTGGTGGAATATAAACACTGTATTTATTACTTACATGGCAATATTTATTTAAAAAGGTGGTTAAAGGATAACAAATTGCAGAACGGTAAAAGTAAATANTTTATTACTTACATGGCAATATTTATTTAAAAAGGTGGTTAAAGGATAACAAATTGCAGAACGGTAAAAGTAAATAAGGGCCTCAAAAGTGATCACTTAACCATGGACAGCCGTTAGATACATTTCTAATTCTGGACAACGTGCGCAAATAAATTTTTCATGTTTTACAGATTTACTTTTTAGTTTCCTGTTGAGCCGGTTATATAAGGATGTTTATACTATTAATAAGCATCAATAATTAACTAACAAACACTATTACTATCCTAATTGTTACAAAAAATACAAACAAACTCTCGAGCTGTGTTATTTAACGAAGGCAATTAAATGTGTGGCCGAACAAATATATTATACAGTTGATTAAAATAAATATTTGGTTGACAATCTAACTTATTTTGGCCCGACACAGAGTTTTCGTTAATTCAAGTGTGTATTTTGCTATATGGAAATAATTAATTTTGTTGCTTCGCAAGTTTTGTTTACTCAAAATATATTTTGATGCCAAAAATGTATATTTGGCTGGATTTCTTTCATTGCACCATTTCCATTTTGCTTCTGTTATATAACGTTCGTGTTGGTTTCCGAAAATGAGCCTTATCTCAGCGTGGGTTGTTTTCAACGCTGGTGATGCATTCTGGAATGCGTAACTAGCCTCCGGTGAACTCCGCCGTTCGTAGGCGGCTCATTCGCGAGAGCTTAAGACAACGGTTGTGGCGACTGCCACGAAAGCCTGCAGTCACCTTTGACATCTGTGTTGTCACAAATAGCCGGAAAAACGCTACCGTCACGGTATCAAACACCGTTTCTAGGAACTCTATTCATTCTAAAGGTCACAGAAGGCTGGGTCTACCTGACTTGTAAACAATTATGTTTATAGTCAATACGCGGTTTGTTCATACTTTTTTTTAATCAAACATTTGAAAAATTTCCCACGTATGACGTGTTTAGTTATTTCCCAAGTATTTCATGTATTACAAACGTTTTATACCTCTGTTAACATACAAGTACCTTATTTTTTAGTTAAATAAAAATTTTTTACTTATAAATTATTAATAAATTATAATATTTAGTTTATAATTACTACGGATAAAATAGGGAGATAATAGGCGTGTCGGCAATACGTAGTAAGAAATAGTTCTTATGGAAAATATAATTACATATAGTCTGCACGAATGCTGTGCGTTGTTACTTTGTGTAATTTTATAGACTCGTATAAGCTTCTTTTGCATGCAACGGAAGAATATCCTGGAAGTATAACCTAAACAGGGCTTCAGGAAAATTTGAACTATCCGTGAATGCACTATGGGCACGTTTTGATATAGGCTGGTTCACGGTAAAATGGACACTTTTGACGCCCTATTTACTTTTTCCTTTCAGCCATTTTTAAAATCTTTTAACCACCTTTTTAAATAAATATTACCATGCAGCCTAAGTAATAAACACAGTGTGTATATTCCACCGCACTCGGAAGTTGAAGTCTAAGACTAAAATAAAAAATATTATTGACTGTTATTCCAAATGAGAGGGCTTTCAAAAGTACTCGCTTTACCGTGAATAGCCTATATATTAAAATACTCAGCTAATAACTGCATTATTTCATACGTTTTGCGTCATTGAAATAAAAATTTACAGCTTTTATATTTCTTGTATTTATTCTGCAGTACCTTTGCAAATTGTTTTCCACGTAGTTCCCAAACGTTAGTTTGCAGACGTACACATATATTTTTATTTTTAAAAATTTCTTAACTATAAAATGCATATTAAATTTTGTTTTAAAGCAACTGCCATTATCTTTATGANTTTATTACTTACATGGCAATATTTATTTAAAAAGGTGGTTAAAGGATAACAAATTGCAGAACGGTAAAAGTAAATAGGGCCTCAAAAGTGCTCACTTAACCGTGAACAGCCGTTAGATACATTTCTAATTCTGTACAACGTGCCCAAATAAATTTTTCAAGTTTTACAGATTTACTTTTTAGTTTTCTGTTGAGCCGGTTATATAAGGATGTTTATACTATTAATAAGCATCAATTAATTTACTAACAAACACTATTACTATCCTAATTGTCACAAAAAATACAAATAAACTCTCGAGCTGTGTTATTTAACGAAGGCAATTAAATGTGTGGCCGAACAAATATATTATACAGTTGATTAAAATAAATATTTGGTTGACAATCTAATGTATTTTGGCCCGACACAGAGTTTTCGTTAATTCAAGTGTGTATTTTGTTATATGGAAATAATTAATTTTGTTGCTTCGCAAGTTTTGTTTACTCAAAATATATTTTCATGCCAAAAATGTATATTTGGCTGGCTTTCATTCATTGCACCATTTCCATTTTGCTTCTGTGCACTGCTATATTCTGTTATGTAACGTTCGTGTTGGTTTCCGAAAATGAGCCTTATCTCAGCGTGGGTTGTTTTTCAACGCTGGTGATGCATTCTGGAATGCGTGACTAGCCTCCGGTGAACTCCGCCGCTCGTAGGCGGCTCATTCGCGAGAGCTTAAGACAACGGTTGTGGCGACTGCCACGAAAGCCTGCAGTCACCTTTGACATCTGTGTTGTCACAAATAGCCGGAAAAACGCTACCGTCACGGTATCAAACACCGTTTCTAGGAACTCTTATTCATTCTAAAGGTCACAGAAGGCTGGGTCTACCTGACTTGTAAACAATTATGTTTATAGTCAATACGCGGTTTGTTCATACTTTTTTTAATCAAACATTTGAAACATTTCCCACGTATGACGTGTTTAGTTATTTCCTAAGTATTTCATGTATTACAAACGTTTTATACCTCTGTTAACATACAAGTAGCTTATTTTTTAGTTAAATAAAAATTTTTTACTTATAAATTATTAATAAATTATAATATTTAGTTTATAATTACTACGGATAAAATAGGGAGATAATAGGCGTGTTGGCAATACGTAGTAAGAAATAGTTCTTATGGAAAATATAATTACATATAGTCTGCACGAATGCTGTGCGTTGTTACTTTGTGTAATTTTATAGACTCGTATAAGCTTCTTTTGCATGCAACGGAAGAATATCCTGGAAGTATAACCTAAACAGGGCTTCAGGAAAATTTGAAGTATCCGTGAATGCACTATGGGCACGTTTTGATATAGGCTGGTTCACGGTAAAATGAACACTTTTGACGCCCTATTTACTTTTTCCTTTCAGCCATTTTTAAAATCTTTTAACCACCTTTTTAAATAAATATTACCATGCAGCCTAAGTAATAAACACAGTGTGTATATTCCACCGCACTCGGAAGTTGAAGTCTAAGACAAAAATAAAAAATAATATTGACTGTTATTACAAATGAGAGGGCTTTCAAAAGTACTCGCTTTACCGTGAATAGCCTATATATTAAAATACTCAGCTAATAACTGCATTATTTCATACGTTTTGCGTCATTGAAATAAAAATTTACAGCTTTTATATTTCTTGTATTTATTCTGCAGTACCTTTGCAAATTGTTTTCCACGTAGTTCCCAAACGTTAGTTTGCAGACTTACAAATATTTATTTATTTTTAAAAATTTCTTAACTATAAAATGCATATTAAATTTTGTTTTAAAGCAACTGCCATTATCTTTATGAAGGATTGCTGATCTACAATCTGGCTAGGTATCGAAGTGAATAAAATCAATACGCAGCCACCCACTATTTGTCCCAGCATTTACGTAACAAAGCGGATATGCGACTGTTTGTAGAGATCAGTATTAATCGTCATTTTCTTTCATTCAACGAGAATAATCAGGATAATTTATGTAATGGGTGCGGATTTGGAAGATGGACACAAGCGTGTACATGTTTGTGACGTCACCTCTACCCGGTTGCAACTTTTATTAAACATTATAGAAGTTCGTTGTGTAAAGAATGAGGTTTTATTAGTGGGGCGATGCCAAACCTAGCTATTCCGTCAGTGGCATGAGGCAAATTGTTGCAAGGTAAGCGGGCGTTAGTTATATGCTGTATCCTGTTGCTCGCTAGTTTACACTTCCACCACAAAAACGTAGTTCGGCATTTGACGCCACAGGACATGTGCATTGGGTCACTTGTCTACTCGTTGTGAACGGTCGTAATACATTTAGGTTCGCTAGACTCCACTGTGGTTATTGGTTCCTGCTCCGCACCGAGAATGTACAGTAGTGAGCAAGCACCAGTTAACCTTGCAACAGTTCACCACACGCCACTGATATTCATACGTTACTGGTTACTGCCAGTACTAACAACGTAGAAGTTTTTAATTGGCACTGTGAGTAAAAAAAACATATGTTTATTAAAATAATTTATAGTACGGCACCCATTACACATTTTATCNTGATAGTACGGCACCCATTACACATTTTATCAATATACAGCATGCTGGACATTTTTAGTAGCTACCAGAACAGCTAAGTGAAATGTCTTGCAGTTGAGTTGAGAGATTTGNTACTGCCAGTACTAACAACGTAGAAGTTTTTAATTGGCACTGTGAGTAAAAAAAACATATGTTTATTAAAATAATTTATAGTACGGCACCCATTACACATTTTATCAATTTACAGCATGCTGGACATTTTTAGTAGCTACCAGAACAGCTAAGTGAAATGTCTTGCAGTTGAGTTGAGAGATTTGNATACAGCATGCTGGACATTTTTAGTAGCTACCAGAACAGCTAAGTGAAATGTCTTGCAGTTGAGTTGAGAGATTTGGGGGGCTCTTAGCAACGAGGTATTGAGACCCGATGTGGTTGAAATGAGGCAAGAATGGAGCAGCGCCGGAATGCAAGGACGGGGGAAACGGGGAGATCCCCAAGAAAATCCGCTGACCAGCTGCATCGTCAGGCACGATTCCCACTTGTGAAAATGTGTGAAGTGACTCGGCCGGAGATTGAACCCGGTTCGTCTTGGTGGGAGGCGAGCAGTCTAACCGTTCAACCACCGTGGCCCCTAAAATGTCGCGCAGTTTCTTTCATTGGCAGGGCTGCCGGCTGAGAAGTAAGTTAACAGGTGCTGATTGGCCAACAGTGTTCCGACATTTTACTGGTCAGCGACGCCATTTTGTTGCGTTGTGAAGTTCCTAACTTCCCGTAGTAACAGTTATATATCTTCATCTTCGTATACGAGTTTAATTTCTCTTACTATGTATAGGTTAAAAACTTTCATTGCAGTTTACGAAGTTTACAGAAATTTTGGTTTACAGTGCACTGCGCGAGGCTCTGAACAGGCATTGTGTCTGATTGGCTGTTGCGTGTTGTGATAGATTCACTCTTGACTGGGCCGCCGGTTTGCAAGGAAGTTACCAGGCGCTGATTGGTGTTCTAATCTAATTAAACTGTATCCATTTTTTCTGTCATTATAATTAATTACAATCAGTTTCTCTTGAAAGATCCAAAAAAGTAAAACTTAGTCTTGATTCTTTCCGCAGATGTTATTAAAATATTTTTTCGTTATATGACTATGTCTGTGACATAACTTGTTGTATGATTGGTGAAATGCCTTTTCATATATATGTTAAGTCTATGAAAGGAAGAAAAATAGAACCATGTTCGACCCTCTGTGAACAGTTGTTAAATATTTTGTAAATAATAAGTGTATAATAGTATTTGCTACACTATATTATTACATGTTCAGCGAATTACTTTGCAGGCATTTACTTACACTAATGATCACATTATTTATTACTTGTTGCATATTTTCTGAGTAAATAGTGCGGACAGTAATTATGAGAGTAGGGNACTAATGATCACATTATTTATTACTTGTTGCATATTTTCTGAGTAAATAGTGCGGACAGTAATTATGAGAGTAGGGAAATGTAGACACCGTAGTTGAAGTGTTTCAAATGCAAGTGTTAAATTTCCATGCAGCGGAAATATAGAATCAGATCAGTAAATTTAAGTAAGCAGAATTTCCAATTGTGCTTTTTTAACATTCAAATTACATTCATTCCCATGCCTTACATCGAAAATTTAAACAAACTATTTCTCGTGAATATTTAAGGCAGTGTTGAGAAAATGTGAAATATAATTAAACTGAGACATCGCATTTTACCTCTCAGGTTTGTTGTAGGCTCTGTACACTAATGCAGTTTACGGTATGCATGNACTAATGATCACATTATTTATTACTTGTTGCATATTTTCTGAGTAAATAGTGCGGACAGTAATTATGAGAGTAGGGGAATGTAGACACCGTAGTTGAAGTGTTTCAAATGGAAGTGTTAAATTTCCATGCAGCGGAAATATAGAATCAGGTCAGTAAATTTAAGTAAGCAGAATTTCCAATTGTGCTTTTTTAACATTCAAATTACATTCATTCCCATGCCTTACATCGAAAATTTAAACAAACTATTTCTCGTGAATATTTAAGGCAGTGTTGAGAAAATGTGAAATATAAGNTTCTCGTGAATATTTAAGGCAGTGTTGAGAAAATGTGAAATATAATTAAACTGAGACATCGCATTTTACCTCTCAGGTTTGTTGTAGGCTCTGTACACTAATGCAGTTTACGGTATGCATGATTGTGCTATTGTAATTTTAATTTACTTAAACGATCTCTCCAAATCTAGTTATGCTAAACCATATATCAATTTTAAGCATTATTCTATTCAAGTTATTGTATTTTCTGTTTCGCCTCTTGTTAATGGTCGTTTTTTATGCTTGGAGATGTGTGCAATATGCTATATCTGTTTAAATTGTACGAAAAGACATTTAAGCCTCAACTTTGCCAGTGTAAGGAAAGTGAAACTAAGTAAATAAATTTGTGGTCTTTTTTTTTTCAATTGGGTGAAATAGCGGGCTGGAACTTTGATAACAATTGCAGCAACTTGTGAAATCAAGCACGGTTGCAATGATATTGGAACGAAGTCAACGCCAAAAGAACACAGCGTTTCTTCGCCGGGGTCTCTCCTCCTTTCTGACCACGCTGTCAGCCTCACGTCCACCACTGAGTGTCCTAGAAGACCTGCAGAGGAAAGCACCTGTTTACTTCCCACTGGGAAGTTGGGTTATAAGCCTCTCCCCACACCCCAGCTCTGTAGGACACGCACATCCACTTCTGCGGGTTGTTTGTCGGCAGGGGTGCAATTTGTGAGGGTGTGTGTTCGGTGAAAAGGCCGGGATTTCCCCGGGCCCCTTGTCCTTCCCCGCTCCCTCCTGCAGAAGTGGTTGTCGTAAATTTTCAAGAGGGTCGCCTTTAGGACCTCATCCACTCGTGTCCTTTGCCGGCAGGGTTGTCTGACCGGCCGCTGCCAGAAAGTGTCAACCCCTCGTGTTCCACTCCGCTGCTCGCGCCTTGCGACCACCTCTGGTGGCAGACCTCCGAACTTCCTCTGTGACACAGAGTATTTTAGAATACAGAGGTGAAACAGCCGCTAGTGCCGCCTATCCCAGCCGCACACGCCAGCCATAAACATGTCGGAACGCCGTGCTGCAATCAACACCTTCACTCTAAATCTGTGAGAATTTCACTGTTGAAGGAATTTTGCACGTGTGAGGACTAAATACGTGGGAGCGCTAGGGGCGACCGAGACATGCGCATCATCTCTCTCATCGCCTCTACGCGCAAAGCATTGAAATGGCGCGCATTCTTGCCGTCGATAATGCGCCTCTTTAAGACTTTCAGCGGAGATCCTTCCATTTTATGACGTAATAATAAAAATAAAGGTTTGAATGTTCTGTACTGGAATGATCATACCTAAAAATGACCGTGAAAACACCCGTGTGCGCCATTTTCACTATCACAAAAACATGCTTAAAGTNGAATGATCATACCTAAAAATGACCGTGAAAACACCCGTGTGCGCCATTTTCACTATCACAAAAACATGCTTAAAGTCTTTTAATTGCTATTTGTAAGCAGACCTCACTCAGTGACGTCCAGTTTTTTAGTAAAATGTTTTCTTCTGGAGCTCTGCACACCGTTCGGTGGCCTACCCAGGCGGCCACCTTAAAAGCACCTCATTTATTCAACAGTCACTCCAGTCAATAAAACTGTAGAATTAATGAAAAAAATGCCCGTTTTCCTTTACTTATTGATATAGAGACATTTTTCCATTGATTGTGAACCATTTCATTCATTGCTTTTAAGTGATTTGTTTTTTGACTGATGGATCAGTTAAACAACGTGTATTGAATTAAATCACAATGCATAAACCAAAAAATTAAATTAAAATATTTTTTGATAGCAGTGCTGCTTTTTATAATACAATTTTACGGTGCAACATGAACATTCAGCTTTTCTTTTTGTTTTTACGTCTTTAATTTTGTTTTCACGTAACCATCATGACGCTCGGTTTGAAGGTTTAAACGGCATTAAATGTACTGAAGTGAGTGCATTCATACGTACTATTTGTTTTAACAATCCTAATATTACCAATTGAATAAAAAAACGAAAAAAGGGCATATAATATAAAGTTTCATATATTCTATAAAGAAAGATAATNAACGAAAAAAGGGCATATCATATAAAGTTTCATATTTTCTATAAAGAAAGATAATATGTACATGTGTTTTCCCTTTTGTTGTCATTTTTGGCACAGTAGCTCTATTGGTAAGGTAACTGCCTAGCAACGTGTTGATATTGGTTTAAATTCTGGTTACCCACAAAATTTTTTGTTTTTTNGCCTAGCAACGTGTTGATATTGGTTTAAATTCTGGTTACCCACAAAATTTTTTTGTTTTTTAAAACTATATTAAATTGTACAATATAAACAGTGACTGTCGGAAATATGTTTATTTATCGTAACGAATTAGCTAGATTTTCAATAAAAACAATATTTGATTCGCAGCACGCGGTTGGCTGTCACTTATTCAGTCAGTGAAATTGTTTTACTGAAACATCTCGTGGTTTCCCACCGATCCTAAGTGGAGCCATTTTCACTGACCGAGTAGTTGAATTTGATTGCGAACCAGCAGTTTTCAACCGATTCGAATTAAGAGTGTACCAGGCAGGGGCAGCTGACACGGGATCTTTCGTAGCATGCAGGGGCTGCGGTGGTGTNGATTCGAATTAAGAGTGTACCAGGCAGGGGCAGCTGACACGGGATCTTTCGTAGCATGCAGGGGCTGCGGTGGTGTAGTGGTTAGACTACTCGCCTCCCACCTAGGCCAACTGGGTTCTATTCCTGGTGGGGTCGCTCCTTAATTTTTGCATATGGGAATCGTGCCAGACGATGCCGCTGGTCGACGTAATTTCTTGGGGGATCTCCCGTTCCCCCGCCCTTTCATTTCGGCGCTGCTCCATATTCACTTCCCCCTCATCGGCTCTCAAGACGTCGATGGTAGGAGCCGCCCAAATCTGTTCACTCCGCTCTCCCCACTCCATTCGCAGCACGCAGCCAATCATGCACAAGGCTCGTTCCAGAACCTCGCCCCGCCAACCAGCGAATCGCGCAAATATCATGCCTTGTGTCGATGATGCTAAATCAGCAATTGTTAAAGACCTGAAGAATTTCCGGGTTCAATTCGGGACAAGCTGGGTTTAAAAAAAAACTCCTACGTTTTTGTCACTTTTCCAATTGGTGCACAAGTATTTGAAACCTGGAGAACACTGAGCCTATAATAAACATGCAACAAAATGCAATGATAATCGCCGTTCCCCCTTCCCTTCCCTCCTCTATTGTGGTAGTAAACGGCCAATGAGCAGTTGATATTTGCGTGATCGTTCATATAATTTTCAATTACTTCCAACTTTTCTGAAGACCTGCAGAAATTCTACTTTCAGACAATTCTTCCGCCTCACGCAAGCAAAGCTGAACTAATTCTAGTTAATTACGCCAATTGTACAATCCGCTGTATTCGTGTGCGCTCAGTTTAGTAATATTTTGGATGAAAACTATTTCTTACTAGGTATTACCAACACACATATTTTTTNTTCGTGTGCGCTCAGTTTAGTAATATTTTGGATGAAAACTATTTCTTACTAGGTATTACCAACACACATATTTTTTCTCTCTGTTTTATTCATATTAATTATAAATAAAACTATAATTTATGGATGTTATATAAGCAAACGTTAAATTTACCAAAAATAAGATACTTTTATGTTAACAGAAGTATAAAATGCTTGTGATACGCNTATATAAGCAAACGTTAAATTTACCAAAAATAAGATACTTTTATGTTAACAGAAGTATAAAATGCTTGTGATACGCCAACATGGAATATTGAGGAGACAACCAAACACGTTATCTATGGGGTGATATTTCCAATATTATATTAAAAACGTGTGAATGAAGGTATCACGAATAGACTGCGGCCGTGTGAATTATTTTCTAGTGGTCATTAAACTCGCGAATTTTTCAGGTCTCTAGTACCGGTTATACATCTCCCCACGACAAGGCTTGTAATTCAGGGTCACCTCATTTGAATGAAAAATGCTGGCAAATTTTACTAATTTTTATACTTATTTCGCTGTATTTTTTTTTTTTTTNTCACCTCATTTGAATGAAAAATGCTGGCAAATTTTACTAATTTTTATACTTATTTCGCTGTATTTTTTTTTTTTTTCGTAATTTGTAACCTGATTGCGTTTAAAACTTCATGCCGTTTTCTACAGCAAAACGTGGCTTCAGAAATAACAGGAAGAAAACAATGCTTATTTATTACAAAATTACAAGCCTCGTCATTGTTTCACTTTCACTTGATGTAGCCTGAACTTTGCTTGCTTGTCAGTCGTGTTCCAGTGCACTTTCCTTTCCGTGCCCACACATTACAGACACGAATCCACACTAATTTACTTATACAGTACAGACNCACATTACAGACACGAATCCACACTAATTTACTTATACAGTACAGACGAAATCAGGTAAATCACATTTTAAGGAAAACTAGGAACATCTTTACGATGCCGATGTGCTGAGCACCATTGTGTGCGATATGTAACACAATCCCTAGCCCGTAAATACAGAGGTAAACTCTGAGTTAGTGGAAGTTCACCGAGGTTGGATATTTTCATTACCTCACATATTCCAAGATTTCCCAGTAACACTTTAAACACATTTCTTGGATCAAACAATTTACCACTACACGGAACGAAATTCCTTATATAGTCCTGTATCGTTCGATTCGTGTGATATATTTAGATTTCGCTGTTTTACAAAGGTTATTAAGTATTTAAAATTTTATTAACTTTGTATAGGTATTTTGCAAATGCATGATTCTTAAATATTTTCCACAAAAAAAAAAAGGTTTTACAACAGCAACCTTTTATAACGTCAATACTTTTCGATGAATGTGTTGAGTCATAATGTACAACCATTAGGTCAATTACCGAGTGGATTGGTCATCGCTAAAGTCAGGTAGAAGCATCATCTTTATTTTTAGAAAGGTGGGGTGTGAAATCCTGATTTCCAGTTACTACCTTTCAGCTGTTTTTTTTTTTATAAGTCTGGAGGTTACGTTTTTGCAACACAATATACCACTTTAGCAGAAAAATAATTTTCCAACACTTAAAAATATATAAATATATCAACTTCAGATATTGTGCCAAACAACTTTCAAAAAGTCTGTTAAAATGTTTTTTTATTTTTTATTTACCTAACATCACTGTTATAAATAATTTTCTACGAAACCCAACACCTGGCTCACGCCTCGCCTGTCATTAAGGTTTTATTTTAAATACATTTCTTTGAAATTTAAACGTAAATAACAGTCTAATCGCACACTCAATTTCTTCGGAGATTCTTTATGCTACTCCGGCAAATTCGAAAGTTAATTTGAGCTCTAGCCGAACTGGTTCATTATTAACTGTTTCTGAAATTTGCAGGGTACCAGCTGTAAATTTCAGATACCCATAATTCTGACTGGTAATCTGTAACTGAAAATTTATGTCTGGTTTCNTACTCCGGCAAATTCGAAAGTTAATTTGAGCTCTAGCCGAACTGGTTCATTATTAACTGTTTCTGAAATTTGCAGGGCACCAGCTGTAAATTTCAGATACCCATAATTCTTACTGGTAATCTGTAACTGAAAATTTATGTCTGGTTTATTTTGCGCTTGTATCAGGCTGCTGTCTTGATATTTGTCTATAATGATATGTAAAAAAATATATATATATTTTAAGACGCTCGGTCAGTTTTAAAATGAATGGCTTCATGAAGGTGTTAAACGAGTTTTATTGGACGAGTACGAAAAATTTCGCAAGTTCCAGCGGCTCCGTTGTAACTGAGCGCGGATGGTGAATAGAGGCGAAAGTGTACACCGTACTCGGGTGGAGGTCGGCCGTATTGCCGGTGCCCGCACAAGCACACAACCAGACGGCGCGGCGCCTTTGATGTTTATGTCCGTGAAGGCACGGCGTCTTCATGATCGGGCATTGTGTCCGCGCGCCGCTGTAATATCCATAACGGCACGTCGAGGGGAACGTGATTTGGTTGCGTTAAGAGTACAAGGCACGCCACCAGACTATTGGATACTGGAAAAAGAAAACTTAAGGAAATTCTTAAAAACATATTAAACAACGCGAAAGAGGAAAAAAAACAATTACTGTTTGGCTTCGTGTCTTTATCAATGCTTTATCGCAGCTTATTTTTTTCGGGAATAGGAGGGGGACACAGAAGACAGAGAGAGAGAAAGAGAGAGAGAGAGAGAGAGTGTGTGTATGTGTGTGTGTTTGTGCTGGAGTAAGGGGGAATGCATGGAGGTAGGTTTACCGGACATTTAGAATAAAAATAATAATATGTTCACTTTGGAAAAGAACATTGTAATGAGGGCAACACAATTTCATTAGCGCCGAAAATTATTTATACTGAAGAGCAATACTGTAAATAACTTTTTTTTTTCGGATGTAGTTTAACATTGATAGCGTTGAGATAAATAGTTAAAACCATTAGAGTTAAAAAAAATTTTTTCCAAGAATTTAAATGGTAACAAACATTTTAATATGCAATTCAGTCAGAAAAGAATCAAAATGACAAATAAAAAAAAAAATCGTTAACATAATTTACATAAAAACTTTTATATAAATAACCAAGTGAATGTTTAAAATACAGATGTAGTAAATTTTGTTGCATAAAAACTATTAAAATCTAAATAATTAGAATGTCAAAAAAGGCGCGCATTTTTATCGCCACAAAGCACCGACCGGACGCACAAAAATTTAAAAAGAGGGCATATTCTTATGCCGGACATATGGTAACCCAATAAGGAGGGGGACACTGAGAGAAATATTTCGTTTAAGATACCAAACAAATTTATATGAAGAGTATTTGTTAACACTTAACAATATTTTGTTTACTCAACTAACTTGCATTTTTTTTTATTGTACTAGCAATTGCTCGGGTTCATTGTTAATTTAAATAAAAGTCTAATCATCTGAGTTTTGACACCGATTATACAGTTAAACAAACATTATATATTTTTCATTACATTATCATTAGCTATGGAGTCATACATACCATACAATTCAAACAGTAATATTATTTGTTTCTGCAATTACGTACACTACTGTAATTGGAGTGTAATTAGAGAACATGGAGTTAATTGTAATCTAATTGTAATTTTAATTAATTACTATTGACAGTAATTATATTTAATTACATTTTCTTAAACTAGTAGTTATAAATTGTATGTTCTGTATCAGGGGCGCAGGGCGAGGGACGAGGGGTCGAGCGGCGGCCATCTTGGAAGCGGTCAACCTCATGCTCTATCATTCCATCCCGACGGTGGCCATTTTCCCAGCCAGTCGAGAGGCGGCTATCTTGGATGACGTCATTCCAAGTCGGCAGCAGCCATCTTCGATTTACCTTCCCACTCAATCATTCCGCGGCCATCTTGGTCCCTACTTCATGCGCTGGTATCGATACGAACATTTTGTTAGTTCATTTGTTGCCTGCAGGAACGCGCTAGCATCGGGGAGTGTAGTTCAAACAATGACTGCCAAGAGCGCTGGGAATTTAGTAGTTTGGGAACTCAAAAAATGCAGGAGGCGTGCGGGATCGTCAGTCGGTCGGTCGTCAGTCCGATGCCTTGACCACATGACCACCATTGCATGGCATGTTTAAGAATACGAAATAAAGTACATACACGCACTGGCCTACGCACTCGACAGGCAATCAACTTTTAATCGTGAAAAAAATCAACATTGAAATATAATAAATACTCACATTATCATTCAGAAAATTACACACACTTCTTATATGTGTAATAAAAAAACTGACAGTCTATCCAGTACCAAGACCGCAGACCTGCATGTTTGTGATTGAGCCGAATTACAATCTGCCAGTATTTTACCCATCATTGCTAATAACCGTTTAAGTATTTTTACCAGGATCACTAAGTGACTTGCAAAACGAACATTATTATTTGGGCGACTTAATAGACTCAAAATTTTTGCATTTTACTTTTAGTATTTTATTTTGTTAACCCGTTCCTAAGGATCATTGATCCAAAAATAACCAATCCATGCTTTTAGTGAATACATCTGCATTATCCAAACAGGCATATTTATTTCAACTAGACGTGAAAGAAAGGACCGACGCATAAAGATGCTCCACAATCTAATACCGTTGAGTGTACATTGCCCAGAGTATTTTTAATAGAAACACACTCTTATGTGTAAAATAAGAAGTTACTTATAACTAATGATCCTACTTTCCTCAACAAAGGTGCATGAAATTTTAGTGAAGTTCTTAAAAGCTCGGATAGTAGGTAGGCGTTGACGTTTCATTGACAAAAAAATCATTACAGATGAAACCAGTAACATATGAAACAGTAACAAAAAAAATAAAATACACGAGTAACTTACCCGAGATTCGAATTCAGAAAAACTCTTAACATTAAGCTAGTTTGCCATCAACTGCNGCAGGCATATTTATTTCAACTAGACGTGAAAGAAAGGACCGACGCATAAAGATGCTCCACAATCTAATACCGTTGCGTGTACATTGCCCAGAGTATTTTTAATAGAAACACACTCTTATGTGTAAAATAAGAAGTTACTTATAACAAATTATCCTACTTTCCTCAACAAAGGTGCAAATAAATTTTAGTGAAGTTCTTAAAAGCTTTGATAGTAGGTAGGCGTTGACGTTTCATTGACAAAAATATCATTACAGATGAAACCAGTAACATATGAAACAGTAACAAAAAAAAAAAAAATACACGAGTAACTTACCCGAGATTCGAATTCAGAAAAACTCTTAACATTAAGCTAGTTTGCCATCAACTGCNTAAAATACACGAGTAACTTACCCGAGATTCGAATTCAGAAAAACTCTTAACATTAAGCTAGTTTGCCATCAACTGCATCAAGGAGATAGGATTCGGAGCATCAACTTCGGATGTAATCAGTCTAATGTTTTGAATGATAGAGTTCACTAACCGGAAATATTTACACGGCCATCATTTTGAAAAGAATTGCCTGAGTCACTAAAAACACATAAGTGTGAAAAATGTAGTGGAAATCGGTTGATTGGTCTCAGAGATATAAAACCTAATTTCTTAAACGGGGTTATATTACAAAATTGCCTAAAAAGTGGCTGTGTACACGTTGTCTCTAATATATAGAGTCCACATAAAAAGTTTGATTATTGCGTTAAATTAGTAAATAACTATAAGAATCATATCAAAATATTTATATGGTAACCATTTTGAAAATTAGTGTCTAATCCCATTTAAATCATATAACTTTACATGGCCTTCTGTAGGTGCAAAATTTGTTAGAAATTAGGTAAATTTTTCTCGAAATATGGTAATATGTTCAATTTACTCATTTAACACAATTTTGCAAAAGAAAAATCTGGCGAGCAAAAGAGGATCTCTGTATGCATAAACGATGCTTCCTATTAATACTGTTAGCGCACATAATTTGGTTGAACTTTGTTGAAACGTTACATAGATATAACATATTAATATAATTATTTATATACAACCTATTAAAACATGCCTGCTGCAAGTAACTCGTGTTACTTTACATACCCTACTACAGCAATAGTTGCGCAATTTTTTTTAATGAATCAGTTGATTGGTCTTTAAGACGTGGCATAAAACCTCCATTGTATAATGTGACGATTTTAATAAATGNTTTAATGAATCAGTTGATTGGTCTTTAAGACGTGGCATAAAACCTCCATTGTATAATGTGACGATTTTAATAAATGGAGGTCAAAAAGGTTATGTGTTAGCACATTCGATGATTTTCATAGATATACAAAGTTAAATTTAAATATGTTACATAGTTTCGTACACATAGCACACTATGCTTAAATGTTTGTGTATGCCCCATTGGGAAAATAAGAGACATACACATTTAAAACGTATAAATTAATGTGACTTGCCACAGTACAATTTCTTCGCCAAATTTGAAATAAATCGGTTTATTGCTTCCCGAGATACGACAAAAAACTCTATTATTTCATTTGAGGCTATATTACAAAATGGCGGATAAATGAGCCTTTAAATAAATCATTTTTATGGACATGATATATACTGTCAACATACAATGTAAAGTTGAAATTTGTTATGTAGTTTCGTACATAAAAAATTCTGAACTAAAATTTTATATAGGTGCCATATTGGAAAAAATGTGTGTCTGACCCTCTCAAAACTTGTCAGTTTACATGGTCTGCCCTAGTGCTACTTGTTTTCCAAATTTGGTATAAATCGGTTGTTTTCTTTCGGAGATATAGCGTAATTTTAATTTGTAATGTGATACTAGTTTAAAAAATGGCGGAGATTATGTGTGGATACATTTGATGTTTATAATGTATACATTGTTATAACGCATACAAAGTTTCATAGGAATTAATTACATAGTTTCGACGATGTAACACAAATATGAAATAGCAATATGGCCTCCATTTTGAAAATAAGTTCCTGACATACATAAAACATATAAGTTAACATCACCTAGCACAGTCCTACTTGTTTGCAATATTTGGTAGAAATCGGTCAATGGTTCCCCCGAGATATTACATGAAAACTTTATTTATTTCGTGTTGCACTATCTTAAAGAATGTAGGAAAAAAGAGGCTCATTGTAATTACACATGAGGTTAGTTATATATACTCCCCGCATACGAAGTTAAGTTGTAATTGATTACATGGTTTCGAAGATATAGCATACTGGGCTAAAATAGCTAGATGGAAACCATTTTGAAAATAAGTGTCTTACACACTTGAAACATATTAATATATTAACTGACACAGTACTTCTTGTTTGCCATATTTGGTGGTAATCTGTCAAATTGTTTCCCGAGATATTACACAAAAACTTTATTAATTCATTTAGTGCTATCTTACAAAATGGCGGCCAAACGTATTTTATTTTCTTATATTTTGCTTGTAATAGATACTGTCAGATACGAAATTTGGTTGAAAATGTTCGAACGGGATGGTACTTATTACAAATAAACATAAAATATTTGTATAGGCGCCATTTTTATCACAAGTCCATTATCAACTTGAATTGTGTAAATTTACATGTCTTAAAATAGTATTATTTACTTGCAAAATTAAGCAAAAGTTGATTGAGTAGTTTTCAATGTATAACATAAAAGCTTTATTTATCTTGTGGCAATAACTTCCAAAATGGGAGATTAACAGCACTATTCACCTCTGAATTCAATGCTTACAACTTGCCCTGACAGCACAGAAAATTTCGTCGAAATCGGTAGAATTGTTTCCGAGATATGTTATACCAAATTAAATTTTTTAATGACCGCCAATTTTTAAGTAAGTGCCCGGCTCGGTCTAAAACTATAAAAGTCAGGTGCTTTTACTTAGCACTATATGTGTACCAAGTTTGGTGAAATTCTGTTTACGCGTTCAAAAATTGAAAGGAGGATACACACACATACACACATTAACACACGCACACATAGGAAAGTGATCTCATAAGCCATTCTATAGTTCGGAAATTAAGTTTAATATCATTAGGGTGCGTTGTAGGCAATGTGTGAATTTTTTTTCTTTATATTTTATTACAGAGGCCATTTTCACGACACTAGACAGATCTGTAAGGTCATTCGATAGTCGGCACTGTCTCTCACCTATAGTGCATCGCCCTTTCTCCATGTAACCACAGGAACTAGCTGCACACTAGGATAACCTTCGTGTATGGCTGCAAGTGGTCACGTTGGAAACCGGGTGCCACGTGAATTGAAAAGTTTAGGTTTAAAGAGGTTAGCAACAAAAGACATGACCAGGAATACAACACCGAGCTGAAACGCCTCTTCCCCAATACCTTTACAAATGTAATACTTGGATAAATTCCAAAGGTTTCTCCTATATATAAAAATGTATGGATTAACATAGTTTTTTAGAACATTTGGTTTCTACAAGATAATTTTTAAATGCAGGAATCTTAATTTTAAAAATGTACTCGGTTCACCACCTTCCAAAACTGGAGGGGTTACTTTAATATTTTAAAGACTCTCTCTGTGACAGGTAATATCAGTAACAGTGGAGTATAATAGTAACCATTTCGTTACAAAACGAAACAAATAATATAAAAAGAGGTATACAAAATGACGCTATGTTAAAAAAAAATTACAACAGTTATGGTTAGGTTTGTTTAATTTATTTGGTCATTAGTATTTTGGGGCACTCCTGTACAAAAACGAAACAACATCTGAGACTAATTATATATGTTTCTTTGATAAAATTTTTGATTAGGTTTTAGTCTAAATCACTTTCTTAATATTAAGCGTACATGGCAGTTTTCAGTTTTTAACACACACATTTGATGAGGTGCTCCATCCCAAACATGCAAAGAAGATAATTAGAGAAATGATAATTTCTTAGCTGACATCCTACCGGAAGCGGTTATTGACTATTCCAGAAGGGAAGCAGGACGGGGAATGCCACCGTCCCGTCTGTAATGGAAATAGGTAAATTGCCATCGCAAGAATCACACCATCGCTAGAGTTGAACCGCTAAACAACAAAATTTCGAAAAGTTAGCGCTCAAATACTACTTCGATATGCCCCAATATTTATAATATAATATAATATTCACTTACCCTGAGCGGAAAGTCAATACGATTAACACATATTAAGTAGATTTGTGAGCACTTGAAGAAATTCCGTTACGTTGCGCCATGATTGAGTTTTTCAGAAGAAGGAAGACGTGTGTTTTCCGCACGAGTACAATGGAGCTCTCGATATAGTCGGACGAATCGATAGTATTTATATCGACCAGCATACATAACATTTCTTTAGAGACACTTCCAATTACACAGATGTTAGCAAGACAACAACTAAATTTTCGAAATCGTAATTCTGTATTAATTTTTATAAACAAAATTTTCAAAGGAATTTTAAAACAGTATACATAGATGACACANTGAAGAAATTCCGTTACGTTGCGCCATGATTGAGTTTTTCAGAAGAAGGAAGACGTGTGTTTTCCGCACGAGTACAGTGGAGCTCTCGATATAGTCGGACGAATCGATAGTATTTATATCGACCAGCATACATAACATTTCTTTAGAGACACTTCCAATTACACAGATGTTAGCAAGACAACAACTAAATTTTCAAAATCGTAATTCTGTATTAATTTTTATAAACAAAATTTTCAAAGGAATTTTAAAACAGTATACATAGATGACACANAAAATCGTAATTCTGTATTAATTTTTATAAACAAAATTTTCAAAGGAATTTTAAAACAGTATACATAGATGACACAGTCACCAATATTACTGCCAAAATAACTGTCAGAGCAACAAACAAATAATTACCTTTACTTTTAAACAATTACATTTGTGTTTTTTTTTTACTTTGATTCTTTACCTTACTGTAATTTTAGCTTTACATTTAATAAACGAGGAATTGAGAAAAGGCAAGCTTTGCCTTGAAGCAATCTAACAAAGTCCCCAAACAATAACACAAACAAAGTATAAAAAAAAAGTGTTAAACAAAGTGGCACAATAGCATGTCAGTAGCTGACTCTTAGTGCAAAATGTGTTTTAAGATAGCTTCAATTTATGCGTATTGTAAAAAAANAATAGCATGTCAGTAGCTGACTCTTAGTGCAAAATGTGTTTTAAGATAGCTTCAATTTATGCGTATTGTAAAAAAACCCATAGTTGTAATTACCATATACCCTCCTTTTCTCTACTACTGGGGACGTGTTCGCAGCTGAATATTNAAAAAAAACCCATAGTTGTAATTACCATATACCCTCCTTTTCTCTACTACTGGGGACGTGTTCGCAGCTGAATATTTATTTTAGGCTTAGATGTAAGTAAAAAATTGCTACTTTCTTGCCCCGGTGTACAAATACCACCATTTACTGCTGGCATGATGTTTACCCTCTGTCTAGTCGATGTCGTGTCCGTAGATGACACTTTCTGCCATGTGTACGAGTAAGAACGTCACTATTGTGGACAGGTGTATCGCCATCGACAGTTATCCGGGACGTCGTGTTTACCGACTGGCTGCGCGCCCTCACACCTACGCTGGTGTTGTGTGTTTGCTCACAGCGTGTAATGGCGTTTGGATTGGTGCTCGCCTCGCCTCGCCGGCACGGCGCGGCACCCGAAGTGTTTCCTGTGGGGCGAAGCCCTCCAGGTCCCGTACTTTCACCCGTGCGCCAACAGCCGCGCTCCCGTCCTTCCCTGGCCGCGTCACTCGTCCTTCCAAGCAGCATTCCTCCACGCTTCAGCGTACGTTTATCGTACCAGCGAAGGGGGCCGCGGTGGCTGAGCGGTTATGCTGCTCGCCTCCCACCAAGGCGAACCGGGTTCAATCCCCGGCCAGGCCACTCTCGAACTTTCGCAAGTGGGAATCGTGCCGGATGATTCCGCTGGTCGGCGGGTTTTCTCGGAGATCTCCCGTCGCCCTTGCATTCCGGCGCTGCTCCATTCTCACATAATTTCACCCTCATCGGCTCTCAAGACCTCGTTGTTAAGAGCCACCCAGATCACTCAACTGAACCCAACTCGTACCAGCGAACAGGAGTTTTCCTCCTATAGGCTGTACAAGGTTAATCGAGCACTTTTGAAATCAAGCTTTGATAAATGTCACTATTTGCATATATATTTTAGCGGCCACACCGACTGGCATAATTCCAGTAAATTTTATAAAGACGGAGAGAAAGCATGTCTTAATGTTACTTCAAAGGTGCCTGGAAAACATTTGTGAATACTGAAATGATTTATTTTTTTTACTGTTTTTCTTTTGCATATAAGTGTAAGAATGAGCAAATTTTTATAAAATTTACTTTTCCAATAACTTTGCAGTTTTATTTGACCAGCGTATGAATGAATGAATGAGGCCCATGTCAATGTAATGTGCATACATGGCGGAAGAAGACGCAATGTGCATACAGTACATTTTAAGCAGGGTTCTCGAAAGTACACAGTTTACCGTGAACAGCCTGATTGCCCGTACACTGAATTTATTTAGTTCAAAATGTTGCTTTCTCGTTCATATTTATCAAACAATTTAATCAATTTTCTCTGATTTTATGTATTACTCTTGAGCTTATTTAGGATTTTTTTTAAAGAGAAAATGCATCTTTTACACATTGTTTCGAGTCTGCCATTATTTATTCACTAAAGCACACAGTAGGCAAGAACACATATACGGAATGGCGTAGCGGTTCCTTTGATCCATTGATTGCCTCCATAACTTCTTGCAAGTGGACCACATGTTGACTCACGGCGACCCGCAGACAGCACGCCCACAACGCATCGGGTGAGTGCGATCGCAGAACACGTAGAATGAAATGGCGTGGCGGTTCCTTTGATGTGGGCGTACCTATTTCCTGACTGGCTGTGCTAGGGCTGTGGGAACAGGACTTCTGTCACACTGGCCGTACTGCATGCTACGAAATTCCTTATTGGCTGGGCTGCCGGCTGGCAAGCTGGTTGCTAAGCGCTTATTGGAAAACGGCATCATAATATTTCGATAGTCAGTTACACTTATCTCGGGTGTGAGGCTGGAGTTGACTAGAGAGATACAACGAGGTCTTGAGAGCCGATGAGGGTGAAATGAGATGAGAATGGAGTAGCACCTAAATGCAAGGGCGGGGGAAACGAAGGATCCCCCCCTCCCCCGTGAAAACCCGCCCACCAGTGGCATCTTCGGGCACGTTTCCCACTTGCGAAAATCTGGGAGTGACCCGGCCTGGGATTGAACCCGGTTCGCCTTGGCGGAAGGCGAGCAGTCTAACCGCTCCACCACCGTGGCTTCTGTCTGCGGCTGGAGATTGCGAAATAAGCTGCATTTTCACCTTTGATTTAAGTACTTTGTGTAGACGCTCAACAGCTGTCATCTTGAGCGCAGATTGGAGTGAAACCAGGGGAGAATGTAGCATCGACGGAATGCGAGGAAGTATCCCCAGAAAACCTACGACAACGTTCGCCACGTTTAAAGCTCCCGCCCTACCTGAAGCTGTTTTCCGCGTTTGAAGCCGAGAAGCTCGGGAGTGATATGGGCGACACTGCCACGCGCATCAAGTGCGTCATCACCGCTACGCGCGATGCTCTGTATTAACGTGCAGTGTTCTCGTGTCGTGATGCGTGTACCTATGGGACTTCAAGCGGTATAATTGTTTTGATGGAAAGTCTGCAGCAGGGCTCAATGCAGGGGTCTGAAGTATTTTTGTATCCATCTGATGCGTATATTTTGAGATACGGCACTTTGTACAAGCCGTTTTCAGCTATGCTTGAGCGCTCCGAGATGGTGTTCCTAATGTTCGCGACGTCTTGAAAGAACTCAACAGCCCTCGTCTGAAATGTGTAAATGCGGGTTTGGCACCACCGCAAATCAAATCCGGGTTGCCTTAGTAGAAGGCGAATTCTTTAAGCACTACACCACTGGAGCCTTTCCCAAAAGAGCCTGAATAATTCGCATGACACTTAGTGAAGAATAAACAGGCTTCTCACTGAAGTGAAAGTACGCAAGAAGGTTACGTCGGCCCGGCTGTAGAAAATACTAAAACCGGTGTGCGACGAGACAGTGGCCCGTAAATCCTCGGTAGGAAGTTTCTACGAGATATTCTATCCGAGTCTCCATACGAGCAGCTATGGATGTTTCTATGGAATAACCTGTCATGCGAGAATTGCTCGCACGAGTAAAGGCAAGTGCGTTTGTCATGTTTTCATTTCTGCAAATGTCATTCAAGAACGGACTCCACATAAGATTTCGGCAATATTCGTTAATGCGAGGAACATAATGGGTTTGTTATGATAACCAGAACTTATTTGTGTTAAATATACACAAGTGTTTGCCACAGTTTTCACATAATGCTGCTGGAGCTTCTGTAGAAATTTTCTCGTTTTTTATTTGATATTTATTCTTGTTTAATGATTTTATCACTTTTTCTCAAAACAAAGTAAACAAAATCACATATATAGTCATTACCACACTCCACCACCCTCTCTCTGGTTGGCCAAAATTTCGACCTTGCAGGAAATCTTCCATCGAAAATTGCACACGACCAACCACGAAAAACGTTCATGAAAACGTTCAGCAGTCGGCAAAATCTTCCATGGCACCATCCGTACAAGCGGCCATGCAGGCTTGCATGGAATCATTCAAGGAAACTTCCATCGTAGCACATGGGCTTTAGGGACAACCGATTTTCGCGATAAGAGTTCCACGCACGTTAGTTTTCAATGGGGCATAAAGGCAATTTTATTTTGCTTGTTGGCCATGTGTCTCTGTTAGAAGACATTTCATCACTTCGGTAGCCAATCATAATTACGGTACGCGAATAGACACCTAAGAGGGTAACATGTAAATTATCAAACGACGTACATGGATCTCAGATTAAATATTACAAAATAAAACTAGTCACGTAATCTTTGCACGAAAATCGAGTGTTCTTAAAAATATTATTTGTTGTCCAGGTAAGTGAGTGAGCATATTTTTTTACAGTATCTTTAATTTAACGGAGTGAAATAATTTTCCAGTCATCTTTCTTTATTAGTTTACTCCGTTGTTCAGTTTTAATATACTTTTAGTCTTTTTCAGGACATGTTAAGTAAGTTAAAATCACTTCTCAGACGCAACAAACGAACACGGTCGTAAAATGAAACTCTGTTATTATAACGGAGTTTCTTGACGTTAAAAACTAATGGACGAGGCTAAGCTGGGCTTACAATTTTAATTTAAACTTGAGTTAGGTTGAAAATGGTAACAAAGTTTCAATTGTCGAATGTTTAGAAAACATGTATTTCTTCAATTCATCACAGTTACGAGTAAAAAGAAGTATCGCGACAGAGCCGCAGTGAAGTGTTAGCTCATGAATCTGCAATTCATGTTTTCAGGAAGGTTCCGTGGACGTCGGCGGCCATCCTCCAAGTAACGAGTTGTGTTTGCAGATGCAACACTCGTAAATGGTTTCCGTAAAAATGTTGGTTCCCATTTACGAACTCGTGCGGGGGAGCTACCAGCGCGAGAATCTGGTATTTTTACTATCTGCGTTATGCAATAATAGTTCAAACTCAAGTGTTGCAATTACGTACTCTCAAAACCCGAATCAGTGATCTCAGCCAGTGAAATACCGGGCACTGACAAGTCCGTTAAGACGCTGTTGCAGACTAGCCAATCATTTAAATGAACGGAGAATCTGTATCGCTGCGTGGCATTCATTGTCGTGTCTGGAGATGCGACGTAAGACGTGATTTTAGTATTTTCGTTCACTCGTGTTTGATATGGAGACTTCGAGATGGAGATTTTGAACTCGACAAATTAACATGAAAAGTATTTTTGTCGATTTTAGAACACACACATTTATTTTGTAATTAATCGTGGATGATCGTACCAGACCTAAAACATATGGTACATCACATGTTCACACCGTACGCCCACTTAACACTGCGTAATAAAATACAATGTTAAGCGAACAGCAATCGTTTCGCCACGAAAACATATTCCACCATTCCGTAAGAAATGTGTATTGTCCATTTAAACCGCTTTACAAAGTTTAAAATACAGCCTGTTCACAAGTATACGACATTTTACGATGACAAGAAATGACCTTTCGAATCAGTGGAAATTCAGCCACCGTGATAATCAGTACTTTTCAACTAATTTCAAGTGGAGGCATTTTCTCTAGTTGTCACTAACTTGGCTCCGTTTTCATTAATTCAGGATTATAGTGTATTATTTTAATGTGCGTTTCTACTCGTGAGGAGCTTGTTAATTGCAACAAGTTGATAGCATCCTGGGCGCTCAGTGGTATTAACATCTACCACTAATAAATTATAGATACAGCATTTACCACGGATAAGGTTACCCACAGGAATGTTACCGATAGTACTGAGCAGTGCTTTCTTGCAACGCACAGTAACGGCCATGAGTATCCTTCCAATGAAACATGTCTACAACAGTAAACACAGTGAATGAACGAAATAATTGCAGAAGAATGCAGTTATTAAAACACCATGTAAATACTTCCGGTTATCTGTTTTCACTGATTGATTTGGTTTGAGTTGAGAGATTTGAGCCGCTATTATCAAAAAGTTGTTGAAAGCTGATGAGGGTTGAATGAGGTGAGAATGGAGCAGTGCCGGAATGCAAGAGTGGGCAAAACGGGAGATCCCCGAAAAAAAACCCGCCAACCAGTTGGAGTGACCCGGCTCATTATGGTGGTAGGCAGGCAGTCTTACCGCTCAGCCACGCGGCCCCTTTCGCTGATCGATGGGAACATGGGAAGCCATTTGCTTATCTGGTAGGGCCGCGCATGAATCGACTACGGCAGCAACACATATTAATTAAAAATACCAAGGCGAAACAGCTGCGAACTCCAGCAGCACACAACAACAAAATTGCGTCACTGCACTGTTAGAAAATATACCCGTAAAATTACGGAAAATACCGGTTACAAATTATTCAGACATCAGCGTTAAATTACGGTCTCTTCGTTTTTTCCAATAACGCTCTCTCCGTAAATTCACATAAATCTCCGTGAAATCACGGAACGTGTCTACAAAGTTGCAAGTTTGTATTTTTAATCTGCTCTTTATAAAAATGGGTAGCAAAAAAAGTTTTACTTTCGTTATATAGACGATTTACTGTGTATAAAAATGANTCTGCTCTTTATAAAAATGGGTAGCAAAAAAAGTTTTACTTTCGTTATATAGACGATTTACTGTGTATAAAAATGACTATAAAATAATAATAAAAAATTCTGTCCGGTGGTGGGATTTGAACTCGGAAAAATATTTTGACAGCCCAACATCTTACCCACTAAATTACCACGCTTTCAAAAGAAATTATGTCGGAAATACATTTTTATATACATTTTTTTTAGTTTCTAGTCATGCTAGAGTGTGTGCGATTTTGTTTTCTTTTTATTTCAGGTTTACAAACAGAGTTTTATTTTCTTAATGTATTTCACTGTGTATATTAGAGAAATTAAAAAAAGTTTAAATGTTTTGTTCTCTGGTGGGATTTATACACGAATCGAACAATTAACAAACAATTACTTAAACCACTCACCTACCACATCTTTACACGAAATATTTCGTAAATAAAGATTTTACACGGAAGTTACGAACCCGCCTGTCTTAGTTTCAAGTCGTGTTAGAGCGCTTGCTATATTTGCGGTTTATAAAACGAGGTTACGAAAAAATGGTTTTATTTTCGTTATGTGCGTGTTTCACTGTGTATACAGAAGTCTTTGTCCTGTAGCGGAATTTGAACAAAAATCAACCATTTGGCACTCCATGAGTGATTATTAGGGCCAGTGACTTTTCGCGTAAAAATCGGAGCACACAGTAGACTTCAGTACTATATAGACACCTCAGCTGTTGTTATACTCCATTGGTTGCTGGTGCCGTGTCCGTCTTTGACCAAGCAACTAAGGACTAAGTAACTCCGACACTGAACNTTATACTCCATTGGTTGCTGGTGCCGTGTCCGTCTTTGACCAAGCAACTAAGGACTAAGTAACTCCGACACTGAACCTTCGTGATTCGTGCGCAAACGGTTAACACGGGACAGAACATTTTTTCGCTAATCAAAGAAGTTGGACGACCCTATNCTTCGTGATTCGTGCGCAAACGGTTAACACGGGACAGAACATTTTTTCGCTAATCAAAGAAGTTGGACGACCCTATAGTGCTTTGGACTGTATCTTGTCTCTAAATCTTTTCGTGAAATATCATTGCCCCTAGTGATTAGCATTCACCTACTACTATTTTACACGAAGTAGTATTGTGAAGACAGGAGTTTATATTCTTCAGTTATCATCTGCATTGTCCGTGTCTCAAAATCGAAGTCATAAGAATACGGAGAGCTTCCGTATTTTATATTTACGGAGCTCATTTTCGTTATTCGTCATTACGGAGTGCCTTTCCGTAAATTAACTCTACATCTCCGTAAAAGTTTCCGTAAATCTATAGATATTTCTAACAGCGATGGGCAGCAAAATATTGGAGACCGCCATTCACNCTCCGTAAAAGTTTCCGTAAATCTATAGATATTTCTAACAGCGATGGGCAGCAAAATATTGGAGACCGCCATTCACCAATCACTGCTAGGTATCCTGCTTGACGGTCGGAAAAATTTCGCAGGATGCAGTAGCCAATCAGGCAAAAGGTCCGTTCCCAAAGACGTTCTTAGATTAGTGACGCTAACAAAATATTTGGTCGCTGCAAATAAATCCTTTATCTAAAATATATCGCACGTAACTTGACGTATTGCTTCGTTGACACGAAATATTAGTTTAACATACTGAAACAACGAAATATTTGTTTTATAGAAATTATTTGGCCTTGTGATTAAATTTCTTTAATTTGGTTGTACCAACAAAATATCATTGTAGATGAAACACACGCCACGCAAACAAATATATTTCGTGTACTGAATCAAATTCTTTTCCTCAGTGCACCTCNCTCCGTAAAAGTTTCCGTAAATCTATAGATATTTCTAACAGCGATGGGCAGCAAAATATTGGAGACCGCCATTCACAAATCTCTGCTAGGTATCCTCCTGCTTGACGGTCGGAAAAATTTCGCAGGATGCAGTAGCCAATCAGGCAAAAGGTCCGTTCCCAAAGACGTTCTTAGATTAGTGACGCTAACAAAATATTTGGTCGCTGCAAATAAATTCTTTATCTAAAATATATCGCACGTAACTTGACGTATTGCTTCGTTGACACGAAATATTAGTTTAACATACTGAAACAACGAAATATTTGTTTTATAGAAATTATTTGGCCTTGTGATCAAATTTCTTTAATTTGGTTGTACCAACAAAATATCTTTGTAGATGAAACACACGCCACGCAAACAAATATATTTCGTGTACTGAATCAAATTCTTTTCCTCAGTGCACCTCNTTTGTAGATGAAACACACGCCACGCAAACAAATATATTTCGTGTACTGAATCAAATTCTTTTCCTCAGTGCACCTCACATGAACCGCCACACAATCTATACTCCGTGTAACTGTCTACTCTATGGCAGCGATGCTCTTCTGAGGTTGGCGTGCACACGATTGCTGCTTGTAATTATAAAAGAATAGAAATCACCCAGCAATAAATGTAAATAGAAGCAACAGTGCTTTAAAGCACGGTATATCTAGTCGAAAAAAAGTATTTTGGGAAAACCTCTGGCCATATGAATAAGCCCTTACATGTGTATCGACTAACGTGCTCACACAGGTATACAGAAGACTTCGTTACTTCTGCTGCCATTGCAGCACACTCATACCTGTGCAAGTACAGAGTTGTTTACGTAACTTATATCACATTACTGACACAGAGTACTTCGTAATACAGAGGTGAAACAGCCGCTTATTCCGCGAACTCGAGCCTCACACGGCAGCAAAATGGCGCCACTAGCCAGCAACAAGTCGGATCGCCGTTTGCTAACCAGAGTCTGGTAGCTTACTCGCCAGGTGGCAGCCCAGCCGATAGGGAACCTTCTCGCAGGACGCAGTAGCTAATTAGACACTAGATCCGTTACCAAAGTCCAGCGCAACCAATCGGGGAATGGGGACTCCCGCATCGAACCGCCATTCCATTTCGTCACTGCGTACTTATTTACTCTATGCTACTGACGTCACTCCATCAAAGCATAGTTGTTTGTTCACCATTGCTGTGAATAAATGTATGGGTTATCGTATGGCATCACTGACTGCGTTGCTTCAGTTCTCCACTTGTCCACCATCGTTTTCGACACATCTTTCCCATGTGGTCTGCAGAGACTGTATCACCAGATCTTTAATCAAGTTTCTCCATACAGTTGTCTGGGGATCCCACATTCTGCGCTGTATCGTCTCGTAAACTTTTTGCGATTACTCACATTTTAATTCCTAAAAATGCCACTGTTTCACTTGCATGGCACATGACTAAAGTGATCAGGCCCATGGCAATGTTAATATTATAAATGCCAGAAGTATATTAAATNCACTTGCATGGCACATGACTAAAGTGATCAGGCCCATGGCAATGTTAATATTATAAATGCCAGAAGTATATTAAATAAAGGAAAAGTATATCCTGATCAGAGCTTTCAGAGGTGCATAACCGTGATATGCTTACGCGTTAAGTTCTCTCAAGTTTGTTTATTATTGGCCGTCTGTATTCCAGTGTGTAGTAGTTTTCCTCTTCACATGTCGCCCTCTATGTGTTAGATAATTTAATTCATATTTTGTGTGTAGTCATTTTCCGTGTTGTAAATTGAAATAAAATTAAAACTTAAAATTTTAAAACTTACAACAAAATAAGGAAGTATAACTTGTGTTTTGGATGGCAACTGTAATATTTGATTGGTTTTGAAATATTTCAAAAATTACCAAATAATCTGATTTATTCTATTACTCTCCATGTGGCGAATAGGTGAGACTGGAAACGGATCTATACCATCCCCAGGTATAAAGTAAACATTTTAAGTACTGAGATGGCAATCCAATTGATTTGGAGTTCACTACCACAGAATATATCCGTACAATGTAAAATAGTGTGACTGTTACTTTTATAGAGGCGTACCCGTTTGCTGATTGGCTGCGCCAGGCTCTGCAAATGAGCCTTTTATCCAATTGGCTGTTGCGCGTTGCGAAAGTTTCCCTATTGGTTGGGCTGCCACCTGGTAAGTAAGTTACCAAATGCTGATTAATGAACGGCGTTACGGCATCTCGACAAATGACGCCATTTTTACTGGCGTGCACGGCTGGAATTCTTGGAGTACGGGGCTGATTCCCTGTCGTATTATTAATTATTCTCTGTCACTATGATAATAAAATTCTGTCGTCTTTTGATCAATGTGAACCGTTTCACTACAGACGGGCCACACTTGTTTCTGGCTCTTTTTTTTCTACTGAGATGTGTTAACCACGGCCACTCGAATTTTCATTTCAAAATTAAGTTTCTANGTGTTAATTGGTGGCATGTGACGCGTTTACGGCGGATACGGCAACCGGCGGCCGTAATCCCTAGGATGTACCTTTTCCTCGAAGGACCATGACACTCACGGATAGAGATGCAGCCGTTCATTCCTCGAGCGAGGTGACTGTCTGCGCCACACATTACATAACAAGGCAGTCAGCACTCGACTTCCTTTCTTGATACAAGCTAATTAATAGCAAAAGTCTTCCAACATATAATGTCTCTCGAATCTATTTGACTCAAGTAATTAAAAACCAGTCACTGTACTGTTGTGTGGATGTCTGAAGAAACAAAACTCCAAAATACCAGATCCATTGTGGGCAGTCATTCCTTGTAACGCAAATCTGAACATGAAGCTGAGAAGAAAAGAAACTCTCTTCTGCAGTCGTCACTCGCTTAGCAAATACATTGTCATCCTTCATAACATCACAATAAAAAGAACCAACGTTCCTGAAAACAGGTGTTGAAACACATATCCTCTTATAACAACGCGCACGCCTCATGGCGCTGTGAAATTAGTTGGGTTCGCAGACAATTGAAATGAACTGCTCCCGAACACGCTTTTCCTACTACTAACGGCACTCCGCGGCAGCGCTCAGTGTGGTTTCTGGTGTTACAATTAAGACATTTTTTTGATGCGCGCTATACTTAATCTGGCAAAGGACCTGTTTCGTTGTCACAACCAATAAGCTGTAGGTTTTGTGTTCGGCGGTAAGTGTGCTGAACCAGCCATAACGTAGAGTAGAAATGGGAATCAACTGCCCACAGGGAAGATAATTGGGCGCAGAGCCTTCCAGTGCACAGTGCCGGTCAAACATAACCTTCCTGTGCATCGTGTGCAGGCAATTGTCTACACCGGGCACGAAAGGGTTAAGGTTATTCTACACGTGCCAGATTACTTACTTTCTTCGGGCAGGTTATGCCATAGCAGCTGGTGTACCAACTACTCCGGCAACCATAAAATGGCGGTTATCGCCTTGCTTGGTTTCATTACACACCTGGTTTTTTACTAGGACCTGGAATCCTGTTCCATAAATTATAGCGTGCTTAAAGTTACTCGTTGTTAGCATCGTCATGATAGCGACAGCTATGATGACAGTTACTCGTAGTTATCGATATGTGGCATCGTGAAAGGCATCTCTTCATCGATGGATCTCCCACTAACTGTACACTCTAAATTCGAATCCGTGGAAAACCACTGATTTGCAGTGAAATTAAACTACTAGAATATGGCTCCACTTAGAATCAGTAGAAAACTTCTGATTGTTTCAGTAAAAAATTTTCACTGATGTAATTATAGTGACGTAAAACAATTTAACTGGCGAATTTAATATTGTTTTTATTCAATTTAGCCAAATAATTACGTGAAATAAACATATTTACGATAGTTTACTATTTATATTTTGCAATTTACAGTAATTAAAAAAGTAAAAAAAAAACTGCCTAAGGTGGCCGGAATTGAACGTACACACCCTTCCCCTTTCGCTTTTAGACCGTTCCCTTGCCATCTGCGTAACCGAGTCAAGTTTCAAGTTGAAAAATAAGAGGTGTGTGTGTGTGTGTGTGTATATATATATATATATATATATATATATATGTGCGTGTGTGTGTGTGTGTGTGTGTGTGTGTGTGTGGGTATGTTTGTCTGTGTGTATAATAGTTCTTATCGAAATAGTGAAGATTTAAATTGTATGCCCTTACTTTTCGTTTTTGGTTTAATTGATACCGTTAGGATTGTTAAAACTAATAATATATATGAGTCGATTCTCTTCACCGCATTATATGCAGTTTAAACCTTCAAACAGAGCGCTGTGATGATTACATGAAAACGAAATGAAAGACCTAAAAACGGAATGAAAGGCTGAGGTTGATATTGCCTCGTAAAACGGTGTTTTTAAAGACGAAACACATTTTAGAAAGTATTTTGTATTGGTTTTATTGGTTTATTCGTTGTTATTTCACTTGGTACACGTTTTATAACGTGATTTTTAATGTTTGACGGCCGTTTTTACACACAGTCAACTGATCCATCAATCAAAAAACCAACCACTGAAAAACAGTGAAAAGAATGACTGGGGAATCAGTGGAAAATGTCACTGGATCAATAACTAAAGGAAATCTGGCATTTCTTCACTGATTCACCAGTTAAAGTCACTGGAGTGACTGTTGAATCAGTCACGCACTGTTGACTGATTGAAACAGTGAAATTCTCACTTGCTCATATTTAGAGTGTAGAAAACGAATTGCGCAGCGTCTCGGCTTGATCACCGTATAGGTAAGTAAAAATAGTATTTTAAGTAGCGTGCCGACTCCTTTGATGTGGGCGTACACATTCGCTGATTGGCTGCGTAAGGTTCTGGAATGAGCCTGGTGTCTGATTGGCTACTGCGTGTAATGACGTGTTCACTTTCGGCCGGGCTACAGGCTGGCGAGTAAGTAACCAGCTTCTGATTGGTTAACGCCGTTCTAACATTTTGCTGGCTTGTGCGACTGGAGCTCGGGATACAAGTGGCTGGTTACTCTCTACATTCTAAAGTACTCTGTGATATGGATCGCCGTTCCTGAAACAGTCAAATCACAGTTTAAACTGTCACATACGCACGTACACGACAGGTAGCTGCTCGGATGTGTTTTGGTGTTGACCCAAGCGGAAACACTTAACGATAGTGTAAATTAATTAAAAGGAGAACGATTTATGTTCGGGAAATTTCGCCTATTAACCCCTTAACTTGCTCGTTACTTTTTCGTTTGAGGTGTTGCAAAAGAGGAATCTTTTGGTCTGACAAGTATTTACGAATTCCTTCTAATAACTTAAACGATGGAACCTATGAAAAGTTTTCTACTGGTCAATGGCGCCGGCAACATCCAATAACATTTTGGTGTGTTAGCAGCAGCCAGTAGCAAGAAATTGGAAAAAGACTTAGTCTGTATTGGGGCCAGCGTCTGACGTTGTACAGCATCGACCATGATCTTATCAATTTTGCAGCACGTCACACGTGAACGAGTATAGTGGGGGTGATATGTTAAGCGTCTAATTGTCCGGCCAGAATTAACCACAAGGTACACATTAGTTTTTCATGTTGCAAAAGAAGACATGTTTGGTGTTAACTGTACTTGCGAATTTCTGGTAACAACTGACTTTTGGAACCTGTAGAAAGGGTTTTAGTATATCCGTAATAAATTAAGTTACAAAAATACAACAGCGTGCGTGTCAGCAACAACCAATAGCATTGTCCAAGGAAAGGCGCTTTCTCTATTGGTGCCAGGTTCTGGACTTGCACAGCACTGACATGAATTTCACCTATTCTGCAGCATGTCAAACGTGAACGAGATTCGGGATGTTACGTTAAGGGTAGGACCACCTGTTATTCGCGAAAAGATTTACGTGGAGGCTAGACTTCAATATCCTATCTTCACACTTTTAGTCTTCATTTAACTACTGGCCTTTGTGTGAAGAGAGTCTGTTACACGAGAGAACCAATCAGAATTAAGTTTCTCCGATACCGGCCGTCCGTGATTCATGGGCAGACATATAAGACGCATAAAAATTCAAATGATCCACTCAACAAAGCGGTTATGAATTAAAGTTGTTTTGGAACACAACTTGCCCTGAAATCTTTTCGCGAAAAAACAGGTTAACGAGGAACAAGAGACATCTGTTATATTCGACGTGGGCGCCATCACACTGAGACTTCGGCTCAGAGTGCTTTAGAATAGAGGTGAAACAGCCGTTTATACCACGAACTCCAGCCGCACACGCCAGCAAAATGACGTCACTGACCAGCAACATTTTGAAACGCCGTTCACCAATGAGCGCCTGGAACCTACTAGGCAGCCGGTAGGTCAGCCATTAGAGAACCTTTCGCAGCCTGCAGTAACTAATCAGAGGGTCGTCTCCAGAGCAGCCAATCACAGAATGGGCACGCTCACATCGAAGGATCCGCTTCTCTATTTCGTATCTGTGTCTACTCTGTGACTTTGGTCACATCAAGCGTTCGGGGTTGTTAGAGTGAATTAGTTTGCCGTTACAGTTCGTTCTCTTATGAAGACACGGCAAGTTTCTTATTTCTTTACAAAGCACAGTCTTCCGTTGCCACAACTAAATATTAACAATGGTTTGGACATAATACGTATTATCCAAGCACCTATACAGCGTAACTGTGAAATTGTTACAAAAACCTACTCGTGCTCTTATACGCTTATTCGCTCTCAAACGTGTAGATATAAAATAAAAATAACTAAATGATATCTATCAGTTTAAACATTACGGTTTAAATAAAACTTCAAGAAATAGATATGCTTCTATAATTACATGCTAAAATTACTGCAATATCACAATCAAGTTTTACGTTATAATTTATCGTTGCAGTTATCTAACCGTAGACAGAGTCGTGATTAAAAGTAGGTTTATTTATGGTAATAAGATAAAAAAAAAAGGTTATTACGTAAGTAAATGAAAATTCAACAGAAATTACCTGAATTATTTAATTAATCATTATGTTTNTCTATAATTACATGCTAAAATTACTGCAATATCACAATCAAGTTTTACGTTATAATTTATCGTTGCAGTTATCTAACCGTAGACAGAGTCGTGATTAAAAGTAGGTTTATTTATGGTAATAAGATAAAAAAAAAGGTTATTACGTAAGTAAATGAAAATTCAACAGAAATTACCTGAATTATTTAATTAATCATTATGTTTGTAACAGCAACCAGTATTAGAATCAAGCCTGTTTTATTAATTAAATTACACTGTAAAACCTCTGCAATTCTTAATTCGCAATATTGAAATCATCCAGTCTTTCACCAATCTTGTCTTACCTGATTTCATGCCCCTAAAAAATCGTAACTTAATTTCGTGATACTATTTACAGTTGCGACAATCAAACAGAAATATATGAACAAAAATACATCTGGAAATAGACCTGTAAAATTATTTTTATAAGTGCGTGAGAGAAAGAGAGCGATATCGAGAGAAAGACACGCATGGGAGGCAGTTCAATTTAACGTATGCTTGGGCAGGAAGCAGTCAATAATACCTTGGCGTTAATAGCGAACTACGTGACGTGTGATCTATTTCTGTTGGTGCAGCCACGGATGTAAATATAATACAGACACTTAACGACTATCGAACGCAGTAACGCGAGCAACTGGAGCTATAATCTCGACAGTGTGCGACAGAGAAGTCGCCGTCGTTTTGATTGATGTTTTATCGATACTAAAACTGCCAAGGCTGCCCGTTCAAGTGGAATGGAATAACGTGGGCGCAGTCGGTATCTCTACGTTGCCAGGATGGTAATCGGGCCAAGACCTTTCACTTACAATTGGGAGAATGAAATCCATACAGACGAGTTCCAAAGCTCAGTTTCTCCAGTTTTACAAAAATTTGAGGGTTTTTTTTTTCTTTTTTTTTTCTTTCTAACTGAGCCTTCTAGATCTCACCAAGTTTGCGTTCAAAATTTTTGAGCACTGTGTTTGAATATAGTCCGACTAACGCTGGCATGATAATGCTGTATCTCTATTCTTGAAGACAAAGGTCACACTATATAGTTTTCGTATTTTTTTCTTCTATAGATTTCGCCAAGGTCTTGTAGTATCAACAAAGAATGCCAAATTACACATGTATGAAATGGCGAGGCGGTTCTCTTCATGTGGCTGTACCCATTCTCTGAGTGGCTGCGCGAGGCTCTGGGAACGGGCCTTGTGTATGATTGGCTACTGCATGCTGTGTAAGTTTACCTGTTGGCTGGGCTGCCGGCTGACAGTTAGGTTACGAGGCGTTGATTGGTGAACAGTTCCAGTATTTTGTTGGACACTGACGCAAATTTGCTTTTGGGCGGTTAGAGTTCGCGATATACCTAATGGGGGCGTAACCCATATATTCAAAGGTACTACGTAGCATAACTAAATTGCATATAAAATAAATTTCACAAATAAAATATATATTTTTTTACAACTCAGACGATTATGATGTATTATACTGTCCCATTTATAGAGACCTGAAAAATTCGCGTTTTCATTTCGGGACAAGCTAGAATTCAAATCCCCGTACGTTTGTATTGCTAATACTATTGGTCCACCCGTTAAATTACACCTCCTGGACAACTCTGAGCCAATAATAAATACACAGTAAAATGCAGACCGAATCACCGTCTTCCGCTAATACAACAAGCAACCAATTAACAGTGATATCTGCATAATTTTGCATGCGAAAATGGAGTATAGCATACAGGTCATTGAGCCAATGGGCACTATAAACTCGACACTCTTGTGGGTGACAGCCAGTAATGATCGTTATGAAGTACTGTATCACAAAGTAAATTAGTACACAGAGACAAAATGGCGTGGTGGTTCCTTTAACGTGGGCATACTCATTCTCTGATTGGCCACACGACGTTATGTGAACGGGCCTTGTGTCTGACAGGCTACAGCGTGCTGTGGATGGTTCCCTATAGGCTGGGCTGCTGGTTGCCAAGTAAGTTACGAGGCGCTGATTGGCGAACGGCGTTCCAACACGTTGGTGGCGTGTGTGGCTAGAGTTCGTGGAATAAGCGGCTATTTCACTTCTGTATTCTTACGTACTCTGTGACAGTGTAGTGTCTGGAGTTGTGTGAACCATTGGGACGATGGTAAATGGGAATACAGATATCAGCAGAACTGATCTTCCTACAGTGTTGCATAAAGGTGTTTCAGAACGAGCGTGTTTATGATATATGTAAATGTGTACAGATCTCTAAAATGCTCCCCCATCAAGGCGAACTGCGTTCAATCCCTGGCGGGGTCACTCCAAATTTTTCGCAAGCGGAAATCGTGCCGGACGATGCAGCTGGTCGGTGGGTTTTCTGGGGGTTCTTCGGTTTCCCCCGCCCTTGCGTTCCGGCGCTGCTGCATTCTCACTTCATTTCACCTTCAGCGGCTTTCTCAAGATCTCGCTGTTAAGAGCTGCCCAAATCTCTCAACTCAAATCTGTTAATATAGACACGTGGCTTTGACAAAATCCATAATGTGCGGGCAGAAAAAAATACTAATACAGTACTCTCGAAAGGGTTCAATCGGGCTACAGTTCTAAACAATATAAAGGTAGAGGTTGATCGTACACTCTGAAAGTAGGGAGTAGCAATCCTCCACACTCTCCACTCAGGAAACAAGCTCATCTGCATTCATTATGCACATGTTGTGGTTCACTTGTTTTTCGCGAAAAGATTTCAGGGATACTTGTACTCCAAAACACTAGAACTCAGATCCACTTTCGTAATTGGATGATTTTAACTGTCTCCCTTTGCAGGTGTCTGACCGCGAATACGGACACTCAATGTCATATTTACCTAATTCTGATTAGTCCAGTCAGGTAGTAACTGTCTCCCGACAAAGACGTGTGGCCAACAACCAAAGGAAAACTTCACGAATTCCATACGGCATTAGAGTCTAGCCTTCCCGCTTAAATATGTTCACGAAAGAAGGTAGTCATAAAGATAGTTATTCAAATTTAATGTAATTTCTTGAAAATATAATGTCTTCGTAAATAACTTGAAAAGCAGCGAAGTTGCATCCCCGCTGAAAATGTGCGTTGCTGGTTGATTTGACCACTATGTAATGAATGGTCCGTACAGCTGTAGTGAACAAGAATCTGTAATAAACTTACCAACCAATAATATATGGTTTGTTACACGAGGGTGAAACGTTAGTTGGGGTGATTTTATCACTCCTTCTATGATAGTTGAGAAACGTGTGCCAGTAAAGTCAGCAAAATATTACTCCTGAGAGGACTGTAAATATTGGTGATCTTATGCTCACGTCTGATGGACTCGGAGCAAATAAAAGGAAGAACAATAAATAGTGTGTGTGTGTATCATGAAAACACTGAAAAGAAGTAAACGAGCTCTTAGATAGGCAGGAGACAGCTTCTGGGACACTGCATGGTTCTCTAATTAATTAATCTTACAACCCTCTAGGCATCTCTCTTCAAATGGCAGAATTCGTTCATTTACAATAAACCACTTACTAACATACCGAAACACTAGCGCGTAAAATGACTGCGTGGTTCTTTGAAAATTTACATTTTCTTGAAATACCAACGTGTTTTAGAGGTTTTTACAAAGCGTGTTGATAATGGAGATGTTTATCTGGTGACACAGTAATTTAAACTTGGCTTCGGTACAACCTCATCGTGTGGCGAGTTAAAATATTGAGCTTAATGACTGGTTCCAACGAGGCGGAGCAGTTTTGTTGAATATTCGTCTTGCACTTTCACGTCGCCTGCTGATGCTATCGGAGAGCGGTGCAGACAATTACGTCCGAGGATGCTGCGTGGAAAAGGCGCGGAACAAATCAATGCGTCAGACCGCGGTTAAGAACCAAGTGCACGTAAAACAGCGGTGCGTATTTACCGCATTCGTACACACCTCAAAAAATGTTTTGCACCACCTGTCATTTGATTGCTCATGAAGTATGTTGGCTGTGACATAGATATGTTCATAGCGGAAAAAAAATTCGTATTATTTATATGGGTTATTTATAAAAGTATCGTTTTACAAAACGACATATCGAAACAAAAAAAATATATTTTTGGTACATCAGAATTTGTAATTTTATGTATTAAATTACTTAACAAATGTAAAATTGCTAGGGATATTACATATTCAGAGCACGAGGCATTGCAGAAAAGCATGGCGCCAGTTTTTGGCGCATGTTACCAAAATAAACATAGCAATTTTTTTATTCAATAATGTGTTCAAAATAGAGCCTATTAAAATAGTAAGTGTTTAAAATATGTATTTTCGATACCTGGGAAAAATATATTGATTTGGATAAAATATCTTTGAAATTATTTATGTCGATATATCGTTGATATAATATTGTTATTTCATTATATCGATACTTTTTCAACATTCGTAATGAGACAGTAGGTGCATTACGAATAGGTAGACACCTGAAGAATTCGCGGAATCATTTTGGGACAAGCTAGAATTCAAAACACGTACGTTTTTATAACTTTAGCCATTGGTCCACGCGGTGTTTGACACCTCCTGGAGAACGGTGTCCAATCGTCGCCTTCCACTGTGACCGTAGACAACCAATGTGCAGTTGTTATCGGAATATTTGTACATAAAACTGTACAGTCTAGCCTGCAGGTCATTGAACTCGCGAATTTTTCCGGTCTCTACCCATACGTAATCGTGTGCCATGAGCAACAGCGTAACCCAGTAATCGCGGTGGTGTAAAACCTTTTTAATGAGATGTGATTTCGAATTGTAAGGCTGCGGTGGAGGTAGAAGATATAGATTAGTGCCAATTGTGAGGAGGCTCTGGTTTTATAGCCTCGTAAACTACGCCTCTTAATAGCTCCTGGTGCGACTAGAGGCGCCTGAAAAGTGGCCAAAAATTCGTGGAGCGATAAGGACACGTCAATATATCGCTACCACGAGATTGGCGCAAATTAAGTGTCGAGTGGCAGCTGTTAAAAACGAAATTTCCAAAAGTCAAAAATGGCGCTGGAAGACAGTTCACACATCCTGTGTTTTCGAGGGCCATCGTGTGTCCCCAAGAAAACGTTTGTTTCGTTTAAACAAATAATTTTTTTTGTACAGTGGCAAATATACATGCTGTTGACAATTGAATAAAACCTAATAGTAGTTATAAATATTATGTTCACCGGCGAGGGAATGGCGTTGCGGCACCGGGGAGCCACGGCGACCAATCTTGGTTTTCCCTTTTACCCTTAGAATGTCCCTTCCCCCCCCCCCCTATAAANTCTCAAAACCGGCAAAATTTCCCGCAGAAAATTTTATTTGCACAATCCGGCTGGCAGTTGCTTACTCCGGCGGAATCCGGCGGAAATTTTGCAAATGCCCACCAAAGTGTGCAATTATTTACAAGCACTCTGCCATTCCATGCCAGCACCATCTCTCTTGTCTGATGAATGAATGTTCAAGTTCATTGCCCTGTCATGCAACTTCTCTCATTACTTCCAGTCTCTCTCATCCACGTCAATTCTCTCTCTCTCACCTGTATCCCTTGGGGTTTTCTCACATTCCTTCTAGTTTCGTTTATTTTCTCTCTCTTGCATTTTACGTCCTCCATCTTTAATTTTCACGCCTGCCGCCAGTCGGCTGCTGTAAGCTGCCATATTTGATTCCCGCGCCAGCCACCAGAGTGTTTGATGTTCTACTGTTCGCAACTAGGAGCGCTAGTATCAGCGCAGCCATTTTGTGCATGTGTGTTGGTTAACTCGTCGCCTGCAGGAGAGCTCTAGCATCGGGGAGTGTAGTTCAAACTGTGGCCTCCAAGAGCGCTGAGAATTATTTTTTAGTTTATAGTCGTTTCGGAACTCATAAAACGCCAGAGGCACGCGAGATCGTTCCAGCACCCTTGGGGTCAGCAGTCGAGCGTCTTGCCCACAAGACCACTGCAACATCTAGGAAAGTAGGGTGTTTAACGACGAATACTTATATGGTTATTTCCATCCTGGGCATTCGGACAGGCCCCCGTCGTTATATATACATATATATATTTATATATACATATATATATATATATAAATCACCATTGCATGGTTAGGAGAATAAATAAAATTAATACCTGCATCAGCCTATGCACTCACCAGATAATAAACTTGTCATCGCGAAAAAAGAGGATGTTTAATCCTTTAAGATATAGTCGTAAAATTCATAACATAGGCATCACCTAGGACAACGAAAAGGACTGCAGGGTCAAGTATGCCCTAGACACACTTATAAAGCATAGTTAGCTATAATTTACGAACTTTTTAAGACAAAGTTACCAAATTCGGTGTGTGTTATGAATCTACATATTTCAGTATCGAGCTCATCATGCGAAAATCGTAATGAACTATATCTCCAACAAAATATTTTCGTACATTACCGTACTCAGTGTATGTACATCTGAAATACTTGCAGACTAGATAAAAAGCAGGTCACTCTGTGACAACCCGAGACGGATAACACGAACCATCATGTAGTGATAATAGTATAAAAGCATGCTTCATGTAATAAATGGTTCCCACTTCGTCGTCGAGTGTGGCGGAAAGCAGATCGTTACGTCTACATTCACCTACTGCTATCGCGCACATTGTTACAATATAGGGACGCAATCATTGGTTGAAGACTTACCATCTGTAACACTGACTGCATCGTCAACAACAAGGGACTCTGGGGATTCGCTACTTACATCAGGACAATATGAAAGTAGTCATTGCATGTTCGCCCGCAGTGATAGTCTGAATAGACATAGCAAGAAGCGCAAATACAATGTTTGTTGTTCATCGGGAAGTGAGTGGAAGTACTGTAGCAAGACATTCACTTGTAGCCTACCAGAAATTTATAATACCTTGCAGTAGGTACATTTCTTAGTCGATAGTAATTTTAAAAAATGCTTATTTTTTATTTTTTGTATTTATTTATATTCTTTACTAAATAATACACATACATAATATGTCTTTCAATAAATACTTTAGCTCTAAGTTAATCGATAATCGAATTTATCTCTTCGCTGACAGAAATATATCCACTTATCTGCAATGGAACCAACGCCTGCAGTCTATCAACCAGCCATTGGGGTCTTCAGAAAATAAGTAGCTGGACTTCATGTCACACTTCGCAGAAGGTTCACGATACATTTCTGCATCTATGTTCTTCTGTGATGAGTAGGTTTTTAGATACCTCTGGGCCAGAGTAGTAGGTTCTAATCTGCGTTTATTCTGTCCCAACTTTAAATATTCCTAATATTCAGCAACATGTTTACGCTTTTGTTTTGCAGATGTCGGCATTTCATCATTGTCAGTAGAATATGCATATTTCACATCATTACCAGCAAACTTGGAGGTTACATTTTCGTTCTCGATGTCCTGGACAGTTGTGTAACGTCTCGTTTTTCACCTTACATGTTAGCGGTGAATGTTCTTTGTTCACAACTTCTGAAGATCTGTATGGCTCGCATTCTGCATAGTAAATGTCTGCAACACTCGTATTTCCTTCTTCACACACTGTTTGGGAACACGATGCAGGCCCGGGTAATGTTATGGGCGCTCGAGTCATCGTTAGTTTACACGAGGAATCAGCAGGAAGGCTAGCCATTGTCTTGTGACAATAAGTTCAATGCATGCTGTCTCGTGCCAAGAAAAGGTACTTTACCTTTACATGAACCAGTGTGTCTCTTTAGATTATCACTTCTACCAAATGTTGCACTACATATATATAGCTGTTAGTATTCTGGAGGTATCATTGAACATTCGCTCTGTTCATGGCGACGTGCTTTGCAACTTTTACTGAAGGCCTTGCCACAGCAACTGCATTGTTTTCCACATAATTTTTGAACACTCGGTGATACGTTTTGCACGTAGTCGTACATGACATACTCGATTGCACACCCTCAGTGGTTTTCATCATCTTCTAGGAGATGTGAACTCAAACATTTCGTCTACTACGCAGTGCCGACTCCTCACTGCTTACTCCTCACTGCTGATTCCTCACTGTTGACTGCTCACTGCTTACTCCTCACTGCCAACTCCTCATTGGTGACTGCTCACTGCTTACTCCTCACTGCTGACTCCTCACTGTTGACTGCTCACTGCTTACTCCTCACTGCTGACTCCTCACTGTTGACTGCTCACTGCTTACTCCTTACTGCTGACTCCTTACTGCTGACTCCTCACTGCTACCTTCACTCAGTACCAGTGCCACACATGTCAGTTTAACAACTGTGTGAATTTCTGCAGTTGCAGTAATTTATACCTCCATTCTGCTGGTCGAATACGAAGCTATGTTGTAATTCTCTCTGTAGTGGAGTAGAAGGAAATCCGTATTCACCTATTTATTAAGTGACCTAGGTGAATTTTTCCTCAACTGTAGTTGATCTACCATATATAGTGTCCAACCGGAACTCTTTCCCATGTATTCTTCTTCCTCGTGGCAAATCTTCGGTATACTAGCTTTAAAACTGTCTTCGATTTTGTACGTGTTATAAAGAGGCACGTTCGAGGTCTTGAAGGCTCTCTCACTATATTAATTTTCATGTGATTCTGGTTTGGTATATTTACATTTCAACCATATATCATATTTTACAGCGTCTTCTTTTTCCATCCCATGTGTAAGTTGATCTACAATATTCTGCTTCATAAGTTTAATATATGTACAAATATGTTGCGCCATGCCTGACGAATTAGATGCAACATACGTCTTCGTAAGACCACGGAAAGAATATTCTTTCATTATGAATACATTCTCATTTGGTAAGCTTGCAACACATACAGGTGTAGGAACTTTATATGTACACAGTTTTGCATGGTCGTCATACGACTCCTGCTGGAGATGTATTTCGTGTCACACTTCGTCTGGAGTGTTTGTTACTTGATAACACGTGAACTTACGACTACACTTAGTATATGTCATATGCATATGTATCACATATTCCCACTTTGAAAAATCCGGGAGTGACCCGGCTGGGGATCGTACCCGGTTCGCCTTAGTGGGAGGCGAGTAGGCTAACCTCTCAGCCACCGCGTCCCCTTGCTTTGGGTCAAGTAGTTGTTTTTTTACGTAAGTAACTGTTTCGAACGCCTCCTTTTTAACGCACGAAGGTAAATAAAAAGGTAGGTTTCCTTTACAATTAAATGTTTTCAAAATTACTTAAATTGCTTCTTTTTTTTTTTTTTTTTTTTTTCCTCTTGCAATCATTTTGGCTGAAGACCTTTCTCAAGAATTAAAATATTGCCGTTTCGTACATGTGTAAACGTCGAGAATGCGACCTTATTGTAACTGATGACCACAAAGCTTGTAATAAAGAATACCTAATTTCATTGTGATACGTCCTATGCGTTATCTACGAACATGGTTTTTATCGTGAACCCAGCTTCAGACGTGACGGTTTGCCTCGTGGAATTTCGGTTTAAATATTGCCAATTTTTTTGTGAAATATATCTGATGCAAACCACTAAATCAGTAAATATGCCGAAATATTTGTCTTAAAATAAACAAAATAATATGTACAACCCTATGAAATTTAAATCTGCATACCGGTGTCGTAAAGAAAAATACATATTTTTAAACAAATTATTTTAACAAGCGCTTTTAAAAAAATGAAATTAGGTTGAAATTAAGAGGTGGGTTTTGTTTTTATTTATTACACAGTTCTATTTAATAACATGTTTTAAAAAAATTATGTTGATATGTACTGATTTTGCGGTTTCTATACGTTATTATTTGAAAAGCAGTCACCAATGTTTTATTTGAAAATTATACTACAGAGTACTTAGGAGTACAGAGGTGAGACAGCCCCATATACCTTTAATTCCGGCCTCACGCGCTAGAAAAATGGCGTCACTGCCAAGAAAAATGTTTGAAGGTCGTTCGCCAATCAGCGCCTGGTAACCTGCTCGTCAGCCGGCAACCCAGTCAATAGGGAAACTTTCAAAAACGCGATAGCCATTCAGACACTAGTCCCGTCCCCAAAGCCTTGCGCAGGCCAATCGGAGAACTTATTACACATCAAAGGAACCGTAAAGTCATTTCGTTGTATAAGCGGCTGTTTCACCTCTGTATTTTTAAGTACTCTGTGGTTGAGACCATGTTCTGCAGTCTCGTAAACAGCTGCTGACAATAACATCCAACCCACACACATTTTAATTTATCCCGAAATATGACAAGGCGTTGTACAGATAATTGTACAGTTCCAAACAAAAATTTTGTTCATCGCAATGCCTGAAATTATGTACTGTATTAATCTCTAACTGGAAGGGTTAAAATGCTACTACTAAACATATTACACTCGGCAACTAAGAGTAGAATTTAACCCAATCTACAGTACATATGTACTGTAGATTTAACATTGCCATGGGCCTGATCACTCTATTCGCGCGTCGTTCAAGTAAAACTTCAAAATGATTAAAAAAATTTAATATATTACAGATTTGTTAATCTATTCACTTAAATGCACTAAACAATCATAAATCAAAACAAACAATATAAGTATTCACAAATATTAACATAAAAATTTTTATTCAACGTTTAAACATGGAATTACTTCCCTTCCGTTGTTACCAACTTTACTGGGCGTAGGCCAGTCAGTGTGCACGTTAAAGTGAATGCAGGTAGGGGCAGTGACATTTTTCTAAGGTTGATTTCAGAAGTGCTCAATTTAAAGTGAACAGCCTTTATCCGGTCTGAAAGTGCTAAATAAAATGTCTCTTAGAGTGCACACGGTTCGGTTGGCCACCCTCTCTCAAGTCGTTGGAAAAGTAGCACGCCTCTCCCCCTCTCTCTCTCTCTCTCTCTCTCGTGCGCTATCTCTCTCTTGCTGGACTGCGGACTCCCCCATTGGGGCACCATATGTCAGCACCTCGTCAATTGTGAACCATTCCACTTCCCTTGCTGCCGGGTGTGTTAATTTCCTCGAAGATACCCACTTCTCGTAATTGTCGGCCGAACTATCATTTTATTTTGCTCGTAGCGAAATAACACGCTTGCCGAAGTGGAGAGAGTCTTACTTATCGGGCCGCCACGTGTAATTTCGTACGTTATAAAACTCCCTTCGTTGCCGTACGTCGAGGCCGGCACATAACGGCCTTCTTCCGCGCTCAGAAACTCCTTTTTTACGCGCCGTTACGAGAACGCTTTCCTAAATAGCACCAGCTGCTGGCCGCACGGATTAATTTATAGCCAGCAAAGTGTAACATTCATTCCACACCTGTCAGCGCAAAGCGACGCCTTGCTCGCGATAACACAACTTGTCGGCACGAACGAAGAGTCGTCCTGTCAAACAAATTGCGGCAGCTCATTTCATGTTTGGTACACGGATAATAAAGGCTATAAATTTCGTCGCTGCCTTCAGGCAACTGGTGGTACACATAACAAAATCACCTACTTGTTCTGATACACGTATCCAGAAAACTTTTCCTGCAAAATTTCTTACGCAGGTGCATTTAACCATTTCACTCCCATATTAATGTATAATTTCTGGTGTAGTAGATAAGACATTTTTTGGTGCGTGCTGTACGTAATCTAGCAAAGAAATTGGTTCGATTACAACCAATAAGCTGTAGGTTTTGTTTTCGGTGATACGTGATCTGAACCGTTCGTAACGGAGNTACTAAACATATTACACTCGGCAACTAAGAGTAGAATTTAACCCAATCTACAGTACATATGTACTGTAGATTTAACTATGCCATGGGCCTGATCACTCTATTCGCGCGTCGTTCAAGTAAAACTTCAAGATGATAAAAAAAATTTAATATATTACAGATTTGTTAATCTATACACTTAAATGCACTAAACAATCATAAATCAAAACAAACAATATAAGTATTCACAAATGTTAACATAAAAATTTTTATTCAACGTTTAGACATGGAATTACTTCCCTTCCGTTGTTACCAACTTTACTGGGCGTAGGCCAGTCAGTGTGCACGTTAAAGTGTATGCAGGTAGGGGCAGTGACATTCTTCTAAGGTTGATTTCTGAAGTGCTCAATTTAAAGTGAACAGCCTTTATCGGGTCTGAAAGTGCTAAATGAAATGTATCTTAGCGTGCACACGGTTCGGTTGGCCACCTTCTCTCAAGTCGTTGGAAAAGTAGCACGCCTCTCTCTCTCTCTCTCTCGTGCGCTATCTCTCTCTTGCTGGACTGCGGACTCCCGCATTGGGGCACCATGTGTCAGCACCTCGTCTATTGTGAACCATCCCACTTCCCTTGCTGCCGGGCGTGTTAATTTCCTCGCCGATACCCACTTCTCGCGGTTGTCGGCCGAACTATCATTTTATTTTGCTCGTAGCGAAATAACACGCTTGCCGAAGTGGAGAGAGTCTTACTTATCGGGCCGCCACGTGTAATTTCGTACGTTATAAAACTCCCTTCGTTGCCGTACGTCGAGGCCGGCACATAACGGCCTTCTTCCGCGCTCAGAAACTCCTTTTTTACGCGCCGTTACGAGAACGCTTTCCTAAATAGCACCAGCTGCTGGCCGCACGGATTAATTTATAGCCAGCAAAGTGTAACATTCATTCCACACCTGTCAGCGCAAAGCGACGCCTTGCTCGCGATAACACAACTTGTCGGCACGAACGAAGCGTCGTCCTGTCAAACAAATTGCGGCAGCTCATTTCATGTTTGGTACACGAATAATAAAGGCTATAAATTTCGTCGCTGCCTTCAGGCAACTGGTGGTATACATAACAAAATCACCTACTTGTTCTGATACACGTATCCAGAAAACTTTTCCTGCAAAATTTCTTACGCAGGTGCATTTAACCATTTCACTCCCATATTAATGTATAATTTCTGGTGTAGTAGATAAGACATTTTTTGGTGCGTGCTGTACGTAATCTGGCCAAAGGAATTGGTTCGATTACAACCAATAAGCTGTAGGTTTTGTTTTCGGTGATACGTGATCTGAACCGTTCGTAACGGAGAGCAGTAATATAGATTATGAATCGACTGCCCACGGGGAATATTATTGGGCACAGAGCCTTCCAGCGTACAGCAACGGCCAAATATATCATTCCTGTGCAACGTGTAGACAATTTTCTACACTGGGTACGAAATAATTAAGAATAGTTCTTTTCTAACAAGGCCACGTCCTTTTTTTCCTCAAAGAAAATATCTACCCTACAAAAACAAACACTTTCGTAGGTAGGTACAAACGCGGAATCTCAATTTTTTAGGGGGGGGGGTGTGGATCAAGACTTCCTGTGCGTTAAGTCCCTGAATAACGGTTTAGTTATCTTTGGCTAGTTTTAATAAACAAAGAAACGCCGTCTTTTAAAACTCGAAAAATTATGAAGTTCAGAATTTTGTGAGCTGAACCAGTCTTCTATACACTTGTTCACTGGTTGCAGACAAAATAAAAATAAAAAATCCGCTGTTTATGAATATCACGAGGCATTAACCTGTGTGACGCCACTCATCATTTGGATCCGTTGGTGTCAGCTGTCTCTCAAGTGGAACTAATGGCAAATATACAGTCATTTTTGTAGGTGGAGAAAAAGGGATGCTTAACCAATAGCAGTTTTTCACATGCAAAATTACACATATGTTCTTAAAATACTATAGGTTTAAATACTTTTTTTACATTACTCAGCAATTGCGTTTTTTTTTTAAATAATCATTGATGTGATTGCTTATTCCTATTGCAAGAATCTTTCGAAGAACATTATGTACTACGTCAATGTCTCATTGCGTCCCACATTACTACGCCCTGGTAACGTCAGTCAATGTAACTGCTGATAAAGTCGGGATGTGCATATATATATATATATATATATATATATATTAAAATTTTTAATTCTGGACAACTTGCGCAAACAAATATGTCAAGTTTTACAACTTAACTTTTCAGTTTCCTGTTGAACTTTTTCTATTAGTGTGTTCATATGATTATTTAGCATCAATATATGCACTAACAAATACTGTCACCATCCTAATAAACTCTCGAGCTGTATATTACAAAGGCAATCAAATGAGCGATCAAACGAATATGTACAGTTGACCCAACAGAACATTTTGTTGGCGCTCTTAATTTCTCTCGGCCCAGCATAAAGATTTTGTTTATTCAAACGTGTATTTTGTCAGATGAACGAAAGTAATTTTGTATCTTTTTCAAATTTTGTTTGCTCAACAAAATGTTTCGTTAGCGCAACAAAATATATTTTCCACTCTATACAAATAAATATTTTGTTCGATTTTCTCTCAATGTATTAGTACAGTGTTCCTAATGGTACAGGCTACAAAAAGTGTCATTTTTAGTTCAAATGTGCACGATGCGAAACAGGACGCTCCACCTGGCCGCGAAGCGTGCAGCGGTTCTGCTCCTTAAATCTCTTAACTTGCAGTTCTTTCTGAAACCACACCTCAAGCGCCAGCGCGGTTGGTAGCTAGCTAGAGCGTTGTAAGAGCCAGTTGTGCCGCGCAGCATTTTAAAATGGCAGGCAGAACACATAGGTAGGGAAACCCGATTTCCACGATAAGAACTCACGACTAGTTGTATTTCATAACACTTTGGCTCAGATCCACTTTCGTGATTGTATGGTTTGGGTGCTACGAGTCTTGGGTAGCCGAGAGCGAATCACAGACCTACAGTATCGAAGCTACCTAATTCTCATTGGCCAGTCAAGTGGACAAACGTCTTCTCACAAAGACACGTCGCCAGTAAGCAAAATAAAACTGCTGATACTCCCGTAGGGTATTGAAATCTAGCAAATGCGAAAATCTTTTCGCGAAATTCGGGTGTATCTACTGGCGCAAAGTTTTCGAGAGCATGCGAAATTAGGTATGGTGCAATAATAAACGTTCTGCAAACTTAAAAGTGCTTAAAATATAACATGTTGCCAAAAATAACGCGAATCTTGGAAGAGTCTTTTTATAGGAAATGGTAGTAGAACGTAGGGACTAACATTTCCCTGCGAAAGGTTGGAGCAACAACAAAATTCTTAAAAACATTCTTCTTCGTGATGATTCATGACATTATGTTAAAGGCTGTTCACGGTTAAGTGAGCACTTTTGCACTCAACGTTTGGAAAATGTCACTGTCCCTACCTGCATTATTTTAGCGGGGACACTGACTGACATGTGCCCAGTAAAGTTGGTAACGACGGACGGAAAGTAGTTGCATGTTTACATAGCCCAACAATTTTAATTTAATTTTCAAACATGCAACTTTTTTTATCTTCGTCGTTACCAACTTTTCTGGGCGTATGCAAGTCATTGTGTCGAGTAAGATATGTGCAAGTAGGGAAAATTACATCTTTCAAAGGTTGTTTTTAAAAGTGCTCAATTACATATGAACGTCTATTAAGCATACTTGCTATAGTGCATTCACGCTTGCTTCCAACTTTTCTGAAGCCCTGCTAAAGTTCTTCTTTCAGGCTATTCCTCCGCCTCGTGCAAATAAAACGTAACCAAAATTAGGATATACGCCAAAGTAACAACGCGCCGCTTTGGTACGCACTCAGTTAAAAAAATATTTTGCATGAGAAATATTTCTTACAGGGCATTGCTAACACAACTTTTTTCTCTTGTTTTTATTCAAAATAATAATAAATGAGATTCTATGTTTTAAGCCTATAGATAAAATATATGTAAAAGTTCATTTTAACCCAAAATAATATAGTGGTATGTTAACTCGAGCATATAAACGCTTGTGATACGTGGTATATGTAGGAGACAACAGTGCATGTCGTTAAAGGTGTGCATTTTCCAAAAGTTCGACTCGAAAAGAGCGAATATACCGCGAACAGACTATACGCGAGAGAGTGTAGGGGGAGGCTAATCGCACGGCGGCCGCGCGAGTGGGTGTAGTGGGCGCGCTACAATAACAAACTAGCGGCGACCGCGGCTCTTGTTTGAGTACGTGGCTCGCGGCACGGACTTGTTCATTTTGACCTGCGAGGGCGGTGGAGGGGGCCAGACGGTTTACCCTGGGCTCGGCGGAGCCTCTCCAAACCAGTTTCGCATTCTGCCCACGCCACAGCGTGTCTCGCCGGGAGTACGTTTCGTTGTACCCAGGTGATAGCTGATTCCTTAATAAAGGCTTCGGCTGGTTATTTATCCGGTCCAGCTGTCAACGAGACGTTCGGTTGTACCTCCCTTCCAAGTTCGCGACCCGCAAAATACTCAGAATTGATTACAACATCGTAACTTATTTGCTGCGGCTAACGGACAACATTTTAAATTTAAGTGAAACAAGGTGCCGAGATCTGAATTAACTAATTGCGGTTCTAATGGAATTAACAAATAACGGTAAAGAACGCCATCACAGAATTAAATAAAAATGATGATTTAATGTACTTCATTATTTATAGGTACGCTGTGTATAACATAATTGTTCAGTATTTTCTCTCCGTAATTTTTGTATGCGTAACATGCGTAAGCCTACAAAACGATTTTTAAAAACATACACAACTACCATTTTGTTCTGTAAATTTCTGGCATGAATATATTAATCTGGCAAGCGTGATTTTCGATCTGAACGCAGTCTTCCCGTGCCCAACTGACCCTCTATGATACTTTCAGTCGCTATCCTGTCATTTTGTGATTTAATGTCAAAAGTAATGTTAACTGTAAAATAAAAATAAATTTACACAAAAAAGGTTGGTAATTTTACATTATTAACGCGTATTTTGTAAAAAGAACTACAGTAGGACTTACTTGTAATTTTACATAAATGTTCATAGGAATCCCAAGAGTACATTGTGAAAAATCTCTATTTAACTTGGCGTTTATTTAGTGGAACTATGCAACACTTGCTGGTTCGGTGAGACAGCAATAACGTTAAAATCCTCCGAAACAAAAAAAAATAATAATAAAAATTCCAAATGCACACGTTACCCGCTAAGGCATTTTCATGTAAACAACAAATTCCAACATGTATTCTGACGTCACAGGCACATAAACACGGCGACGTCCGTTTTTCCAGCGCAAAATCGTAGTCTATTTTAAAACGCGTTATTCTCGAGAAAAGTTATACACACGTAAATAAAGAAAGGATTACAGTGTCCGTCCTAAAACTTATCATACTATCACGCGGTAGGCAGAATTTCTTTCTTTTTTAGTAGGAAAAAATATTCAAAAAGTGTGAAGAAACCGCGAGTAGACCGTATAGTTCGTAGCTACGTAAACAGCTGCTAACAATAACATCAAACACAAGACACGTTTCTGTTGGTCCCGACATATGGCACTGATACTTGTTCAGCTACGAACAAAGAGAAAAATTGTTTGTTTGTTCCAAAGTCTAAAATAAAATATTCATCTACGGCTGACTTATTGCCTTCATNAACAAAGAGAAAAATTGTTTGTTTGTTCCAAAGTCTAAAATAAAATATTCATCTACGGCTGACTTATTGCCTTCATCTCCAAACGGAAACTGATTGCGCTCTGCACGTTATAAATCTAGAGTTAAGTACTCGTCACGAGGTCAAATACGCGGNCTCCAAACGGAAACTGATTGCGCTCTGCACGTTATAAATCTAGAGTTAAGTACTCGTCACGAGGTCAAATACGCGGAGGAAAACATTACTCGAGGTAGATGAAATTATTAATAGCTGCGCGCATAAACCTGTCGGTATGTATTTTTCTTCTTTAAAAAAAAAGGTGAGGAACGTAGACGGTGAGTGCGTGGCGTGGCGCCCCTCAGCGAGCGGGCGTCGTTAGCGCTAGCGAAAGTGGTTACAACCGCTAAAACACGCGCCCAAGGCGGTCACTTGGAGATGCAGATGCGAGGCCGCCGCGCCTCCTTCCANTGGTTACAACCGCTAAAACACGCGCCCAAGGCGGTCACTTGGAGATGCAGATGCGAGGCCGCCGCGCCTCCTTCCACCAAAAACGCGACGTCGATACCGCTTGCGAGATCCAAGGGCCAGGCCGCACAGTTATAGGGCACTTTGAAAGCGCTGCTCAAGATCTGCTTATACGCTCGTTGTGTACTCTTCCACGACATGTAAAATCAACATTGCCGAGTGCCCGTTAACTTTATTCCTGCGACGGTCAAGGGCACCTGTAAAATTATTAGAAAACTAAATGTTTTAAAAATTTTCTAACCCTTACGCTTATATGCATTAAAAAAATCACTAAAGAAAATAAATCATTTTAATATTCGTAACTGTTCACCTAACACTTTTAATTCAGAGTTGAAACATGGAACTACTTTCCCTGCGTTGTTGCGAACTTTACTGGACGNACTTTTAATTCAGAGTTGAAACATGGAACTACTTTCCCTGCGTTGTTGCGAACTTTACTGGACGCATGCCACTCGGTGTGCCCGCCAAAATTACTTACAGGTAGGGACAGTGATATTTTTTCTAAGGTTTATTTAAAAAGGTTCTCACTTGACAGTGAACAGCTTTCACCTGGTAGGTTCACACACTCGGGAATCCGAATCAGTGATATCCGTTAGTGAAACACTGGTCGCTGAAAGTCAGTTGACCCGTTCGGTCACCGAGTCCACGATCGTCGTCGCGTTGCACGTTAATTACATTTATGGTCGGTGCTGTACACAGCAAGGCATTAGTGACCAGTCTTCCTTGTGGCTAATCTGATTTGTGAAATTGTATACAACTCTTTGACGTTAATGGTGAATGCCGATATCATCGATCACGTAGCACGTTGTACGCCGCCGGTCGCAAGACGAGTGGTGAACCCGAGCACAGCTCGTAGCGTCCGTTCACGGTTACTTCCAACTTTTCCGAGGCCATGCTGAGGTTCTACTTCCAGGATATTCCACCACATCGTGCAGACAAAGCTTAACCGAGTATAGAAAATTGTACCAGAGGGACGACGCACCGCGTTTGTGCGCGCTCAGTGTAATCATATTTTGCGTAATAACTATTTTCTCTCGGTTTTATTCGTATTGATTATAAATGAAATATTATAATTTAAAAATGAAACATATATGTAAAAAGTTAAATTTAACTAAAAATAAGACACTTTCATGTAATCAGAAGTATTAAACTTTGGTGATACGTGACATTTAGGAAGCAGCAAAACACGTCATGCATAGGTGATNTGGTTACAACCGCTAAAACACGCGCCCAAGGCGGTCACTTGGAGATGCAGATGCGAGGCCGCCGCGCCTCCTTCCAGCAAACACGCGACGTCGATACCGCTTGCGAGATCCAAGGGCCAGACCGCACAGTTATAGGGCACTTTTGAAAGCGCTGCTCAAGATTTGCTTATACGCTCGTTGTGTACTCTTCATTCCACGACATGTAAAATCAACATTGCCGAGTGCCCGTTAACTTTGTTCCTGCGACGGTCAAGGGCACCTGTAAAATTATTAGAAAAATAAATGTTTTAAACATTTTCTAACTATTACACTTATATGCATAAAAAAAAGCAAAATAAATCATTTAAATATTCGCAACGGTTCACCTAACACTTTTAATTCAGAGTTGAAACATGGAACTACTTTCCCTGCGTTGTTGCGAACTTTACTGGACGCATGCCACTCGGCGTGCCCGCCAAAATTACGTGCAGGTAGGGGCATTGATATTTTTTCAAAGGTTTATTTAAAAAGGTTCTCACTTGACAGTGAACAGCTTTCACCTGGTAGGTTCACACACTCGGGAATCCGAATCAGTGATATCCGTTAGTGAAACACTGGTCGCTGAAAGTCAGTTGACCCGTTCGGTCACCGAGTCCACGATCGTCGTCGCGTTGCACGTTAATTACATTTATGGTCGGTGCTGTACACAGCAAGGCATTAGTGACCAGTCTTTCTTGTGGCTAATCTGATTTGTGAAATTGTATACAACTCTTTGACGTTAATGGTGAATGCCGATATCATCGATCACGTAGCACGTTGTACGCCGCCGGTCGCAAGACGAGTGGTGAACCCGAGCACAGCTCGTAGCGTCCGTTCACGGTTACTTCCAACTTTTCCGAGGCCATGCTGAGGTTCTACTTCCAGGATATTCCACCACATCGTGCAGACAAAGCTTAACCGAGTCTAGAAAATTGTACCAGAGGGACGACGCACCGCGTTTGTGCGCGCTCAGTGTAACAATATTTTGCATAATATCTATTTTCTCTCGGTTTTATTTGTATTAATTATAAACGAAATATTATAATTTAAAAATGAAACATATATGTAAAAAGTTAAATTTAACTAAAAATAAGACACTTTCATGTAATCAGAAGTATTAAACTTTGGTGATACGTGACATTTAGGAAGCAGCAAAACACGTCATGCATAGGTGATTTTCCGAAGGTTTGATTCAAAAAGCGTGACGGCACCCAAATATCACGAAAATATCTCCGCACATGCTAGATTTCCATATCCTGCAAGTGTGCCAGCAGGTTTATTTTGCTTATTGGTGGCGTGTCGTTGTGAGAAGACATTTTCTGGCTTGTCTGGCCAATCAGAATTAGGTTACTACGATACTGCACGTGTGTGATTCTCGGTCAGACACCTAAGACGCGTAACACGTAGATCAACCANTAATTAGGTTACTACGATACTGCACGTGTGTGATTCTCGGTCAGACACCTAAGACGCGTAACACGTAGATCAACCAATCAAGAAAGTGGGTCTGAGCTAAAGTGTTATGAAATACAACTAGTCGTGAAATCTTTTCGCTAAAAACCGGGAGTCCTTACCAATCAGTCGTATGAATGGATATAGCCTGTTCACGGTAAAGTGAGCACTCTACTTTTTATTTCAGTCATTTTTAATCATATAAATATATTTTTATATAAATATTGCCATGTACGTAATAAGTGCAATGCGTATATTCCACTGTACTCGTAAGTTAATGTCTAAAGTTAAAATAAAATATATTTATTGACTATTATTCCAAGTGAGAGAGCTTTCAAAAGTGCTCACTTTATGGTGAATAGCCTATAATTAGGGACAGGTGATTTTCGCGAAAATATTTATGGCCATGTTAGACTTCAATATCGTACGTCCACAACCATAACTTCCTTTGGTTATTGGCCGCGCGCCTACGTGAGAAGACATGTTCTCATTTGACTGGGCGAATCAGAATAAAGTACTCCGATACTGGACGTCCATGATTCGCGGACAGACACTTGAGGAACGTGGCATTTAATCATAGAACCACGAAAGTGCTCATGAACAAAAGTGTCTTGGAGTTCAACTGATCTTGTAATATTTTCGCGAAAAACGCCTGTCCCACTATAATCAGTTTCACGATGTCTAGTTGTGTCTAGAAATTACTTGAGATGGAGACTTGATAGTCCATTCACGGTTACTTGCTACTTTTCTGAAGACCTGTTAAAGTTCTACTTCCAGGATATTCCTCCGCCTCATGAAAACAAAGCTTAAGAGAGTGCATCACATGCCAGTCAAATCAGTGATTCAATCTGTCAGGACTCGAAGGATTATATAGGCATTATTGCACGTGGATCATTTGCAATCGAATAGTCAAGGAGGTAAAGTGTTGATAAAGGGTCCTAGTGTTCAATATTGTCGAAAAATTAATTGATCATTTTATAAAAATTGCCTTAAAAATGCCGTTTCCAACAATTTTGAAATGGCTTTAAAGATAATCAATGTGCACAAGTCTCCATTACGTCCTAATAGGACCAGCCTCCCGTTGTTAACAAGAAACTTTGTCGCTTTGTCCTCCATCGAGCGCAGTGCACACACTTCTAGCATATTGGAGGTGTACAGAAATNAACAAGAAACTTTGTCGCTTTGTCCTCCATCGAGCGCAGTGCACACACTTCTAGCATATTGGAGGTGTACAGAAATGCTGTACGCTGATGACTCGAAGCGACTTACCACTTGTTGTAGAAAACTAGCGTGCTAAACTGAAATTGTTCTTCCTTTTATATTCCCATTTATGGCGTGAGCGCGCGCACACAGAGACACACATGCAAATACGGCAGCTGAGTTAGACCTGCTGTGATGCACTCTCTTAACTAGGTCTAGAAAATCCCACCAAATGACCAGTGCACCGCATTCATGCGCGCTCAGTTCAATAATATTTTGCATAAGAACTATTTCTCACCAGGCATTACCAACACACGTATTTTCTCACTGCCTTTGTCCGTATTAGTTATAAGTGAAATACTGTAATTTAGAGGAAAAATATAAGTAAATGTTAAACTTAAGCTAAAAATAAGGTGCTTTTATGTCAACACAAGCATGAAACGCCTGTGATACATGACATGTTTAGGGAGCAACCGAAAACGTCATACATGGGGTGTTATTTCAAATGTTTGATTCAAAATGTGTTAAGAAACCGCGAATAGACTATAGATATTTCCTACACAGTAAACTACATTAAAGGTTTTTGTCGTTATTAAAAGAAATTAATATATTGTAATGATTCGTAAATAATTGTGGAGGGAGTAGGATATTACCACGGTTAAAATACAGTACATCGCGTGTTCGCGAGGCGACCGCACTGTTCATTACTCTGTGTGCCCCCTTATCGCTGCATCAAAAAATGCAATGCCAAACGAACAGCAATAGTTTCACCTTGTTCTGAGTTGTAGATAAGGCCTTCTTATTTGTGCATTGTTTTGTTTTTGTGCCTGAATATTTTTATAAACGAAAATAATTCCATTGTAAAACGAAACAATGAACTGTGTCTGTCACTTTTTCTGCAGTTATCTGAAACGAACTGTAGTTATTCTTATAGCTGTGCCGTTACAAGTGTCAGATAGTTAAGCCTTGAGACTTTGTTAGCTTCAAATTTATTGTACACGTATCGGTTTTATTCAATTGTTATTGGCTGTCGTGTGTGTTTGGAGATGTCTGTTTATTTTGATAGACCAACGAATATTCTGATACTACCTAATTAACGTGTTTGCAAAGTGTTAACCAGCGTTACGAAAGCATAATCTACATAAAATGTAGTGTTTTGAAAAAAAAAAATTCCGTGCAAAATATTTTCGCTATTTGCCTTTGTCTTAGAGGAAATTAATTTTTTTGCGAACATCAAATTTGTTTTGTTTTAATATTTTGTATGGTAGGCCCTACAGGTTTTATGTTACGTTGATCGCCACAATTACGGGGAAACAACGATCATATTTCTACGGAAAGATAATGAAAATAGTTTTATATCTCATTCTGTAAGAAATAACCTTTCATTAATAATTCCCTGGACCATAAGAATGTGCGTTATTTGGTTTATGTCCATACGTAGCTTACTTGTCCCTCCTGGTCGTGTGTACACGTAGGAAAATGCAGTTGTGCTACTGAACACAGTCAGGCTAATGAACAACAAACTTTATTCCAACCTGTAAGGCCATTTCTCTCGAGGACCTATTATTTTTTATATCCCACTACTCAATGTTTTATTTGTGTACAGTGGCAATGCTAAACTCACGTACGAGCGTTATTTCAGCCCCTCTTCCAGCTACATAGTACGAGAAATTTAAGCGTTTTCAAAAGATGGTAGGAGCGGGAGACACGAAGGTAGCCAAGAACATAAAAAAATAAACGTAAGGATAAAATAAAATCACCGAACACGACACAACAATTAAGCCATTACGACACATAAATAAGCTATCTGCCTCGGCCTCAGGCGGCTGAAGTTATGATCGTCNAGCTATCTGCCTCGGCCTCAGGCGGCTGAAGTTATGATCGTCAGTACGAGCTCCGAATCGACATTTTACGAAGTTGTTTGAAAGGTTCTTTGTATCCACTCTTTGGAGCCTACACTGACAAGAGCAAAGCGGCCGAGAATATGGTATGCGGGCCCAAACTTAACGGTCGTCAATAACATGTCTTTTAAGACGGGCGTGATAGGCCTGACGTGAAGCAAATTGTTAAGAGCTCTTTTTAATTGGGTGCTCCTAATGTCGCAGCAGTGACAGCAGTATGCGTAGCTTCCTACTATACTTGGCCTGAGATAATCGGTTCGCTTCGATATACTATCTTTGTTCGTACACTTCATGTAGGGACATACGAATTTCGCAGAAAGATTTGCTATCTTAATGTGGGCTATTTCAAACCGCTTTATCTCAGCTCCAATTTTGCCATTGAAATGTATTAATTACGCTTCTAAAGCGTCTGCCCGCTAATTACAGACGTTCAGTGCTGGAGTAACCTATTTATGATTGGCTCAGTCAAATACAGATCTCTCACACGACCAGTAACGAAAGTACACCTGCAGGTGTGCACGAACGCTATTGAAGTGAGCATATATAGACTGTGTAGAACTTTTCCGCGAAAACCAGGTGTCCGTAAAGATACACACTTACGTATCAAAACCAAATTGCAAAGATAATATAATTAAGCACAGCAATTGTCAATGCAATCTGCACGTCGATAGATGCAATGAGGAGTATCGAAGTTTNCGTGTGATGTCATACGAACGAACGCTCGACATGCCGAGAGAACGTACGAGACAGTCGCGCGAACAAGTGACGTGGTACAAGAGAACCCGACAATAGAGTTTACGAGAGGCAGGGTCGTAGGCACGCTGGATTATTGCTTGTCATGTTGGCCTCTCGGACTTAATTGTCAGGATGTATTGGAAGCTGTGTGTGTAAGAAGAGGCACCACTACACGGTGGACCGGTTCTGGACCATCCCGACAGATCATCAAGGTGGAGTGGAGCGGAGTGGAGAGGTTTTGTGGGCGGCTCTGAACTTCGAGATCTTGAGAGGCGAGGAGAGCGAGGCGAGGTGAGTATGGAGCAGGCGGCGGAATGCAAGGGCGAGGGGAAAAAGGAGATCCCCGAGAAAACCCGCTGACCAGCGGCAACGTCCGGCACGATTCCCGCATACGGAAATCCGGGAGCGACCCCACCGGAAAACGAACCCGGTTCACCTGATGGGAGGCGAGTAGTCTGACCACTACACTACTGCGGTCCCAACACCAGGAGGAAGGACCTGCCCAGGGGTGTCCGGGTTATTTTAGGTATCACGAGGGTGGTGGGAAGGGTTACAAAGTCTTGTAGAGAATTTGGCGCCCGTGGCTCTGTAAAAAGTTCCTCTCCCGAAAATTTTGTTTTGGAANGGTTACAAAGTCTTGTAGAGAATTTGGCGCCCGTGGCTCTGTAAAAAGTTCCTCTCCCGAAAATTTTGTTTTGGAATAAATTATGTTAGTAATTACACGCACACGTACACATTGGTTTCTATTTATACATTTCAACACAAATTACTATCACACCAGTGTAAACACTGTGTTTAACATTATTAGATACTGTTACAGGTTTAGTAAATGTACATTATGTATGAAACTTAATTTGCATTGTTTTCTTACGGCACCTCATCTCGTGGAACGTGAGACGTGGATAAGGTAGGGTGGAGGGGATTCTCCCGTTGCCCCTGACTGCCCTTTTTGACACCCTTATCCCTGTGTGGGATATGATGTGACAGCTTCGACAGAGCACCACATTTCCGCCACAAGCATTTCTATACGCCTAGCACAGGAAATTCTGTCCTCGACGACCTACACCTGGGGACGGGTTGAGCGAAAGGATAAATGTAAATATTAAAATTTTTTAAGGNAATTCTGTCCTCGACGACCTACACCTGGGGACGGGTTGAGCGAAAGGATAAATGTAAATATTAAAATTTTTTAAGGCACTTGTCAACTACCTTTCAGAATATCGTTTCCAAACAAAAAAAAATCTTGTTCCTTTTTTAGTGAATTATCATGCTACAAGAGAGAAAGTTGGAGTAAGTTAATAAGAGTTGGGGTTTCATTGTTTTTGTCGAGTTAATACATTTTAATTTAGCAGCAATTTTTCAGCGCATTAAAAATGTCAAAAAAANAATTCTGTCCTCGACGACCTACACCTGGGGACGGGTTGAGCGAAAGGATAAATGTAAATATTAAAATTTTTTAAGGTACTTGTCAACTACCTTTCAGAATATCGTTTCCAAACCAAAAAAAATCTTGTTCCTTTTTTAGTGAATTATCATGCTACAAGAGAGAAAGTTGGAGTAAGTTAATAAGAGTTGGTGTTTCATTGTTTTTGTCGAGTTAATACATTTTAATTTAGCAGCAATTTTTCAGCGCATTAAAAATGTCAAAAAAANGGTTTCATTGTTTTTGTCGAGTTAATACATTTTAATTTAGCAGCAATTTTTCAGCGCATTAAAAATGTCAAAAAAATATATTTTGTAGAAACGTGACCCGGATAAAGATATCGTGAAGGGTGGCCGATACACACACCTGAGTCATCTATAGGCAGTTCATGGTAAAGTGAGCACTTTCGACACCCTAGGTCTACTGTTTGCTTTCAGCCATGTTTTACCTTTTAACAACCTTTTAAATAAATATTGCCACGTAGGTAATAAACACAGTCTGTTTATTCCACCGCACTTGGGCGTTAACGTCTAAGGCTAAAGTAAAATATATTTATTGAATATTATTCCAAATGAGAGGGCTTTCAGAAGTGCCCACTTTACCGTGAATAACCTTATAACATTTAAAATCCCAGCCTTTCCCNTCCAAATGAGAGGGCTTTCAGAAGTGCCCACTTTACCGTGAATAACCTTATAACATTTAAAATCCCAGCCTTTCCCTCCTTTCCTCACATTAGGCAGCCGCGATGATGCATCAACATCTTTACGTTAGTTTGCAGTGGTATTCGCTGACCTCCCGTGGCGCAGTCGGTTGGTGCGCCGCCAGTCTGGCGTGCGGGAGGTTCTGGATTAGAATCCTAAGTAAGGTGTGAGAGTAAGTTTAAGTTAGGTAATAAGTTAGTTTATANTCCAAATGAGAGGGCTTTCAGAAGTGCCCACTTTACCGTGAATAACCTTATAACATTTAAAATCCCAGCCTTTCCCGCCTTTCCTCACATTAGGCAGCCGCGATGATGCATCAACATCTTTACGTTAGTTTGCAGTGGTATTCGCTGACCTCCCGTGGCGCAGTCGGTTGGTGCGCCGCCAGTCTGGGNTTCCTCACATTAGGCAGCCGCGATGATGCATCAACATCTTTACGTTAGTTTGCAGTGGTATTCGCTGACCTCCCGTGGCGCAGTCGGTTGGTGCGCCGCCAGTCTGGGGTGCGGGAGGTTCTGGATTAGAATCCTAAGTAAGGTGTGAGAGTAAGTTTAAGTTAGGTAATAAGTTAGTTTATAAGCCGTCCCCTGGTAAGAATTCAGGCATAACACCGGGGGACGTCAATAAGCCCTTTCCAATTCCACTTCCGATTCCAAGTGCAATGGTGTCAGCAAAGAGTAACGTCGAATGCTAGGGATTGGCTGCATGTTGTCTTCAGCGACGAATCACACGCTTCCTTAGAAACGGGTTATCACTATGCCAGAGTATGACGGACTACGCGTGGTTTCATTGGGCGACCTTGAGTTTTTAATATAAATTTATTTGCGAGGCAGTTGTTATGCACTTGTCAAATTTCATATAACTCTTATAACATTTTTTACTGCTCCCCAGATCGTCAATACAGTACAAAGTGTACCACTGTTAGGCGTGGCACAGATTATAGTGCTCAACAGCGGACACGTGATTTACCGCTACGCTTTGTTTTTTTTTTTTTTAGGAAGGAAAGACCAAACCCCTTCTCTTAAATAATTACAGAACGACTGTTTTGGAACTTAATCCCCAGATTATAGAAATACAATTGACTCGGCGTGTATGACACAAAGGATAGCTNAAACCCCTTCTCTTAAATAATTACAGAACGACTGTTTTGGAACTTAATCCCCAGATTATAGAAATACAATTGACTCGGCGTGTATGACACAAAGGATAGCTAAACTCGCTCCATGTGTCACGTTAAGGTAAAAGGAAAAAATATGTATATTTTATTCAAATAGTTTTACGCCATATAAACAAAACCCGTCGTTATTCGTGGAAGTATGATCTTGTAAATTAATCTTTCGCTGATTGTCATGTTATTAAAATATAGTCTTGTGATGGTTAAGTAATTATTGGTAGGGACGTGCGAAATTCGCGCTATCATTTGGCATCACGATTTCACAACTTTGTGAATATTGGAAACGGTGTCATTAGTTCATTGNGCGAAATTCGCGCTATCATTTGGCATCACGATTTCACAACTTTGTGAATATTGGAAACGGTGTCATTAGTTCATTGACTGCTGTCTGGGCGTGAAGCCATTCCTCTTCTGAAACGAATGAACATGATCTGGGCTCGCCAATTTAATGTGTCCACTCACTATCGAAAAGTTTTAAAGGGCATGTCAAATTAATTATGGTCCAATGAACAACGTAGTGCAATTGACACGTCCTTAAAATTCAACTCGTCGCTAAAAAATAACGCTAATTTTGCACGTCCTTACTTATTGGGCTGACCATGTATATATTATTACAGAGCTTGGTCTGTTAGAAGTAAAAAAAAACCTAATGCACGTCCCTTGCGTGCACATACTCAGGGGGGCAAAGCTCCAATTTCTTACCCCTCATCTATGAACAAGACGGGTGCAGAATATATAAGTATAGAGGAGAAAAATAGGCGTGGCTGTTTCTTTGATGTAATCGAACTCGGTCGTTCATTGGCGGTGCGAAGCTGTGGAAACAGGCCTTGTGTCTGATTGGCTGTTAGACGTTATGGAACACTCCCCAATGGCCGGGCTGCCGTCTGGCAAGTGATTCTCCAGGAGCTGATTGGTGAACAATGTTCCGCCATATTGCTGGCCGGTGTAACTGGAGTTCGTAATACACGTCACCATTTCACGTCTGTATTCTTAAGGCTCCCGCCTACCTGGAGCATTATTCCGCGTTTGAGGCCGAGAAGCGCAGGAGCGATAAGGACGACACTGCCACGCACATGAAGTGCACCATCGCCGCTATGCGCAAAGCTCTGAACTGACGTGCAGTGTTCTCGTCGCCCTGCGATTGCTCTATTATTTTATAGGTGGAAAGTCTGTAGGATGGCTCAGCGCAGAGCCCTTGGGTAGTTTTGTATGTATCTGACGCATATATTTTGAGATACAACACTTGAAAGAATTTTTTAGTCATTTTATATCACTCAAAAATTGCGTTTCTAATGTGCGTCACGTCTCGAAATCTCTTAACAGCCCCGGTCAGAAGTGTGTGCTCTTTTCGTAGATCAGCACATTGAACTCACGTGTAATAGTTTCGTGGTAAAACGTGTATTTCAAACACACAGCAACGCAGTTCAAACGTCGGATAGTCGGGATCCTTCAGCACTCTGTGCTCGAACCGAGAATGACAGGCGCCGGGAACTGAGGCACAGCCAGCTATGCCGCGCTGGTCGGCGACATCAAAAGGAATCGCTAACATGCTGTGTAAGTAAACTTGCGAACGCTCCGAGGCTCGATTGAACGGGTGTAGGACGATGTATAGGAGGGGGGAGGGAGGAAGGGCCTTCCCTGCCTTAAAAAACAAAGCGGGTTGGCAGCCCTGCGGCAGTGGGGCGCAGCCGTAAATCACCTGCTCCGTGTGGGTCCGCCCTGGAAGTCAGACACCCCCTCCACCCCTTCCGCATCAACAACCGACTGCCATTACAGAAACATTTCCGCGGCCCGCGGTCAGCTGCACACACGCCGATAGAGCACGGAATAGTTGACAGCAAAGAAGCGAAACACGTTGTTACGAATGAGCTTTTAAGTCAATTCATACACCTGAAAGGGGCTATGGGCGTAGCTAAATAATGAGTTATGATTAGGTAAAGCACAACAGTATAAGGTGTGTTTTATTGAGCATAAGAATTACACAACAATAACAACAATGCTTTCATTTCTCCAGCCCCCAGCTGCAAAGCTATCACTGAAGTTGCGACGCTACGCTATGAGCTATGAACTATACTTCGGGTCCTTGGTATTGTCGAATCCAGTTTAACTTCATATTACTGAACTATGACTAGTTCAACCAGCCTCATGGAGCTTTCATGGCTGAAAGCCCCTCTGGGTGCGGAGGTTGAGANCCCCCCCCACCTACCCAACGCACCCCTCACGGTTTCCATCCACTTCCGCCCCACTGGGCGTATGGCTGTGATTTAATCACCAACTCTCCTATTGGTGTATTATTTTATTGTGAAAGTTTTAATGCCCACTACCACCATCATACCGGCTTATTATGGTACTTTCCCCTCCCAGTCAACAAAGGTGCGAATCTGCTTTTCGGGGGCCGCACCCTGCACACCAGTTGGGGCAGAACGGCCATTTCACGTTATCATGATGTTATATTAATGCCCCGCTCATCTTTCCGTGATTAGGGCATTGCCGGTTGCAATTTTCAAACCACTGCCAACACGAGTTCTTCTTCAATCTGATCTCCAGGCGCAGGGGTAATCAAGCCTTGTATGGACACAAGCCTTCTCCTGATCCCCTACTGAGGGAACCTCTAGAGTAATGAGGTCAGCCCGTGCTACTCCTTCCTTTTATTTGTGGGTTATCCACTTCGGTGGGCTAATACCCCAACCCGAAAATGGTCCCTTTCCATTCTCTTGAATTTCTTCACAGTGAAATTCAGCTTTTGGGCCCCTCTGGCTGTAAAGGAGTCAACCGGCCCGCCACCTGGCGCCTCGGATTATACAATAACTATTTACGTGACTATCGATCGGGGGAGTTTAAATGGAACACAAAGATGCTAATTAATTATAATAAGTTTTATTACCGCACGCCACCACTATTACAATCTATTTGGAAAGTCCCCACCTTGTTCATGTTCATTTCCACGTCTTCTTGGTCCGCTGCCCCGATGACAAAAATACCTCGCTCCCAATGTTACATCGGCCTATTTCGGGCCCGTTGTTTAATATTTTTGTCCCCGTTTACTGGCCGGTGGAGGGGGTTTCTGCAGCTGTCCTTTGAAAGGTGTTATTGCAATCACGCCAGTGTCCTGGTTCAATGTTTGAAGGTGTGATCAGGTAGGCCGTTCAGCTAAGGCCTGATCACATCATAACAACGTGCGTGTGTCACCCACTCGAACCACAGAGTAAATTAGGTACACAGAGAAGAGTTGTTGAGTTGAGTTGAGAAATTTGGGCGGCTCTTAACAACGAGGTCTTGAGAGCCGATGTGGGTGNCAGAGAAGAGTTGTTGAGTTGAGTTGAGAAATTTGGGCGGCTCTTAACAACGAGGTCTTGAGAGCCGATGTGGGTGAAATTATGTGGGAACGCAGCGGTGCTGGAATGCAAGGGTGGGAGAAACGGGAGATCCCCGAGAAAATCCGCCGACCAGCGGCATCGCCCGGCACGATTACCACTTGCGAAACTCCGGAGTGACCCGGCCGGGGAGTGAACCTGGTTCGCCTTGGTGAGAGGCGAGCAGTATAACTGCTCAGCCACCATGGCCCCACGTTAGCCGTATCAACTGCTGTTTTATCGCTGCATTTATAAGGGTGCTGTATACCAAGCATGCAGTCACTGAGTTTCAGTGGGAATCAATGCTTAACAAATTCNCGCTGCATTTATAAGGGTGCTGTATACCAAGCATGCAGTCACTGAGTTTCAGTGGGAATCAATGCTTAACAAATTCCTTCTCATTGCATCAATTTTACCTATTTAGACCCAGTGACCACAACTGTGTACATCACGCGTGTACAGGTAATTTTTGGTTTTGTACTGCACACTGCAAATCTCAATGGCCAATGACCTGTGGGTAAATGATTCGCAAACCGTCTTACTTGTCTTGGGCATAATATAAATGTAGTGGAACATACAGTATAGTCTTCAGCTCATTCGCTGTGACAACGAAACAAGTGTTGTGTCGACTTAAGTACAGTGATCACGCATTATAAAACTATNCGCTGCATTTATAAGGGTGCTGTATACCAAGCATGCAGTCACTGAGTTTCAGTGGGAATCAATGCTTAACAAATTCATTCTCATTGCATCAATGTTACCTATTTAGACCCAGTGACCACAGCTGTGTACATCACGCGTGTACAGGTAATTTTTGGTTTTGTACTGCACACTGCAAATCTCAATGACCTGTGGGTAAATGATTCGCAAACCGTCTTACTTGTCTAGGGCGTAATATAACTGTATCGGAACATACAGTATAGTTTTCAGCTCATTCGCTGTGACAACGAAACAAGTGTTGTGTCGACTTAAGTACAGTGATCACGCATTATAAAACTATTNTTCAGCTCATTCGCTGTGACAACGAAACAAGTGTTGTGTCGACTTAAGTACAGTGATCACGCATTATAAAACTATTTGTTTGCGACACCTGAAACAGTAAAATGAATTGGGTCTGGAAAGGTTAAAGATATCCGTTTCAAACAAAATTATTCTACATGGAATTTCGAAAGGAATACTGGCATATTAAGAAATCTTGAAAATTTTATTTTTAATATTGTTTNAATTATTCTACATGGAATTTCGAAAGGAATACTGGCACATTAAGAAATCTTGAAAATTTTATTTTTAATATTGTTTTCTAAAACTGAACATTAAAATTTATATTTTACAAACACGTAATTGAACAGGTATTAAAAAAAATTGGCATGACATTTTCTGAGGAAGCCGCGTTAAATATTTTTTGTTTGAAACAGTTAATTTTAATATTGTATTGCACAGGAATTTATTTAACTCTTTCAAACCCACATTAAGTTACGGTTTCAGGTGTTTTAAACAAGAAATTTTATGATCCGTGCTGTACTTAAAGTCGACAAAACTCGTCTNAATTATTCTACATGGAATTTCGAAAGGAATACTGGCATATTAAGAAATCTTGAAAATTTTATTTTTAATATTGTTTCCTAAAATTGAACATTAAAATTTATATTTTACAAACACGTAATTGAACAGGTATTAAAAATAATTGGCATTACATTTTCTGAGGAAGCCGCGTTAAATATTTTTTGTTTGAAACAGTTAATTTTAATATTGTATTGCACAGGAATTTATTTAACTCTTTCAAACCAAAATAAGTTACGGTTTCAGGTGTTTTAAACAAGAAATTTTATGATCCGTGCTGTACTTAAAGTCGACAAAACTCGTCTNATAAGTTACGGTTTCAGGTGTTTTAAACAAGAAATTTTATGATCCGTGCTGTACTTAAAGTCGACAAAACTCGTCTTTTGTTATAAAAAATAATGATCTGTAAGCTTTGTTAGACTTTAGTAATGTGAACCAATCAAAACCTAAACCAATAACATGACTTAATCAGTTACTCATATGGAAGATCATTGTACGCTGAGCCGTCCCGATGTGCAGTACCATCTAAAAATAACCTTCATTTGCATTGTGTACACAATTGTGTACATTGGGTCTGAATGGATTAACACCGATTCCCCATTTAAACTCCGTGGTCGCAGGATTCGTAGGTATGCCCTTAAGTACTCGGTGAAAGTGTGACGTTGATCCTAACTTCGACTCTCTGGTTACGTATCGACTTACAAGACCTCGATTTTAAGAGCCGCTCAAATCTCTTCGCTCGCTCGCTCACTCTGGTTACGTAACAGTGACTGACGGGGTGTGTGTTTTACCAGACGCGAGGAGGGGTCATACAGCACCTCGGGGCAATTGTCGTGTCCGGCGCACAGCAATGAGGCGAGCGAAGTGGAACCTGGGCGTGGTTCCCGCACGCCTTCCGCGGCGGAAGGGACGGCTTGGCGGGGCGCCAGGCCCTCTCACCGCGGTTTAATTAAAGCGGAGAAGCGGGGCCCATGTACCGTGGGAGCTGTATCCGGATGTCCCCCGCCACCACAGGCCGGCTGACTCTCTCGCTCCCAGCGGACAACAGGCGGACTAACGTTTCAAAGATACCCGTTGACCTGCAGGCTAGTTCCTGGCGGTGGCACCGTACAGTCAATATAAGGTATAATCTAATCACTGTTTCTTCATACTTTTTGAATCAAACCTTCGACAAACCACCCCATGGATGACGTGCTTCGTTGATTCCCAAATATATCATGTATCGCAATTTATGCTTGTGTTGGCATGAAGGTGCCTTATTTTTTGTTAAAATGAACTTTTACTTACATTTTTATGTATAAATTAAAATACTTCATTTATAATTAATGCGAAGAAAAACAGCAAGGAAATAGGTGTGTTGGTATTGCATAGTAATAAATAGTTGTTATACAATATATTATTACGCTGAGCGCGCACGAATGCGGTGCGGTGTTTCTTTGGTGTAATTATCTAGACTCGGTTACGGTTTGTTTGCATGAGGCGGAGTAATATCCTGGAATTAGAACTTAAGCAGGGATTCAGAAAAGTTTGAAGTAACCGTGAATGGACTATAGAGTGATACTGCTGGCTGCGCAAAAGCACTCTCCGTGCCCCAACATTGAACTGCTTTTCTGCCAATACGACTACCATAAACGACGTGGATTGGCTTTGAGGTTATAACACTGTTCATCTCATTAAGGTTCTCGCCTACATGGCTCTTGGACTGCGTTGCAGAGTGTTTGAAGTATTTGTTTTTCCACGAAACTATTAAACGTGCATCCAATGTNCATGGCTCTTGGACTGCGTTGCAGAGTGTTTGAAGTATTTGTTTTTCCACGAAACTATTAAACGTGCATCCAATGTACTGATCTACGAAAAGAACACACGCTTTAGATGAGGGCTGTTGAGTGCTTTCAAGACGTCAGGCATATTAGAAACACCATTATAGAGTACTTGAGGATCAAGGTTCTATTTGCGGCACGACATCATTCTGATATGGATTTTTCCACGGTTTATCTTGAGTCGTTCCTTGCTACAGACTACGGCCGCTTCTTTACTANGTTCCTTGCTACAGACTACGGCCGCTTCTTTACTCGATCCTTATTGTCTGAGCAATTAGTTCATTCTCTAACGTTACCGCCAGAAAATACTTAAGAATACATAGGTGAAACAGTAGCTTATATCACGAAATCCAGCCAAACCTGCCAGCAAAATAGCGTCACTGGCCATCAGAATATCGGTACTACAGTACTACAGTATTCCCACTAGCTCACAGAAAATACAATGAAAGAGAAACTTATTGTTATTTGAAACAGCTACCGTGTTAACTCAACGAATATTTTTCGTAAGATCCTGTCCTCGTCATTTGCTGGGTAAGCACACAATCCATCAGAACGCTGAGTTTTTGTAGGACGTACTAGTGTTTAACCACCGTAGTCAAACGTGCTAGTTTAAGGTGTAAGATCGTGCATTTGGCCATTAGGTTACATGGCGTTATTTACTTATGCGCTGTTCTGTAGCATTGCGTTTTCAATCCTGCAGTAGGAAGTCAGTTTCCAAGGAACTACGCTGGGAGTCATCCGGAATGGCGATGAATAGCCACATGGCTGCTTAGCTTAACGAGCCAGGAATGTCAACTGCACGACCAAAAACTCGTACTTTAACGTAATAATATTGATCGTTGTGTGTCAAGAGTGTTCTTAGCACCTCGGTTCTGTCTCTGGTGGTGTGTACCAACTAGTAGACATATTTTTGGGCGTGATGAAATGTCAAAATCACGTACAAGTAATGCAATTGATCTCACCGAAATGGGATAGCTCAAAACAAAATGAGATGCAATAAGGTACTACAAAAAATCTTCAAGATCATGCTATGAAACGTTTTTGCAATTATTAAAAACTTTTTAAAACAAGAAAAGTTTCACTTTTATTTTTTTTTTTTTAATAGATATTTTGTAATTTAAAATTTTTAAGCATGTTTTAAAATGAACTAATTAAAGATTTTCAAGTCACCCTCATTAAAGTTTATGTAAAGGTTATCTTTTAATTTTTGTATTTCTCAGAAACACTACAATTGTTACTCTGACACGCCATCATGCAGGTAATATACGATATAAAAGTATTTTTATGCGAGGAAAAAGTACTTACAAGAAATGTCTACAAGTAGAACTGCAATTTCGTACAAATACAAAATTATAAATGTTTTGGTGAGGAGTGCTCTTAACAGTACGCCTCTAACCGGCGCGCGTGTTCGTCGGCGGGACAAAGGGCAGAGAACGGAACCCGTCCTGAGTTACAGCGACTGACGGCGGCGGGAATGGGATGTCTTACCACGCGTCGGATTCTCCAGCTGNTCGTACAAATACAAAATTATAAATGTTTTGGTGAGGAGTGCTCTTAACAGTACGCCTCTAACCGGCGCGCGTGTTCGTCGGCGGGACAAAGGGCAGAGAACGGAACCCGTCCTGAGTTACAGCGACTGACGGCGGCGGGAATGGGATGTCTTACCACGCGTCGGATTCTCCAGCTGATCGAGCACGATTGCAGCGAGCTTCAGGAGTACCGACGACAGAACAAGCTAGGAACGCGCCCGTCGGTGTGCTCACCGCGCGCCGGTTTGTGTTGGGAAAGCTTAAGAATTGTTTTTTTCCTTCTGCATGAGTTCCGGAACGAGACCTGCTCGGATCCAAGTTCTCGGAAACCTTTGCATTTGGCTTTGGAGTGCCTGACGCAGAGGGCCTTTACCTCATCCATAATGCACATCAGTTCTTGAGGGTTGGGGTCGGTTGCGTACTTCCTGAAATATGGTGAGTGAGGCTTCATTTGTCAGGTGGCGATACAAATTAGGTAAGCACACAGACATGAAATGATTATCTGGTTGACAGCCCGAGGCTCTGGAGACAGCTATGTGCCTGATTGGCTACTGAACGCAGCTAAAGTTTCCCTATTGGCTGGACTGCTTGCTGGCAAGTAGTTTACCGGACGCTGATCGGCGGACGGCATTTGAACATTTTGGTGGTCAATGACCCCATTTCGCTAGCAAGTGCGGCTGGAGTTGGCGGCATAAGCTGCTTTCACTTCGCCTCTCTATTCTTGAGTACTCTGTGATGGCGCTTTCTTTCATCATTGCTGACGTAACGAGGCTTATTTAAATCTCATATGGCCACATAATAATCTGGGATCAAATAGGTCATATAGTACCAGAGATATGACGGCTTTCCCTAAAAAATGAGTGACAGCTATTTTTAAAATAATTATTAGTGCAAAACATTTGGTGGCATTAGTAATTGTTAGGAAAGATAAAATGTGTAGAGTTTGGTTAAATAAGTTTTACAGGTTCAGAAATTATGTTATCGATCCGACTGGACATATGATTTGTAAAGAAACTTTAGCTATGGATTCATATAACTCTTGTTTTCCAAATCCTTATAAGAATAAAAAATTATTTTTAATTTTTTTATGAGAAATTATGTCAAAATTAAGTTTAATTGTGTATATGTACAAGATTTAATGATTCCTAAATTAATTTAATGAAGCAAGGAGATGGGGAATCATAGTTGTGAGAAAATGAGCCCGAATCCGCCTGAAGTGCGGAAGTAAAGACACTCAGAAAATAATAGTACTGTTCGCAATAAACTGAGCACTTTTGAAGTCCTGTTTAGGACCTACTTCTCTGACTACATTTTACCCTTCCACAACATCTAACTGCTTACCTCTTTCCCGTTTTGCGTAGTTGGGACGCGAATTACTTTTACCAAAAGTCTTCGAAGCATTTGTAATGGCGGCTGAACAGCAAGCCCACTAAATTTAAAGTAGGAGAAATTCCTTTATGCCACTGAAACCAATGAGCATCACATGGCCAGTAGGTATGGCAACTTAGTGGTTATTACAGTGGATTTATTTCACTGACGTTAACTTCCGCTGAATTCAATAGATCACACAATCCCAAGGCTCTGGTCCCCATTTCATTGACTGATCAGCCAGCCTGAAGGAGCTTCATAACTGACATTCGGTCATTCGTATTTCACTAATTGCAGTCGCTGATTCAAGTGAAGAGTTTTATGTTCAGCACCCACTTGCTTAAGCTATGGGTTTACATCTAGCAATTTAATTCTCTAATCCAGCCGTCTTACAATTTGCAAGACTACATTTTTGATAAGAGACTAATGGTTGAATTT